>CP139507.1:43204357-43804357 GCA_021014915.2 Artemisia tridentata subsp. tridentata
ACTTGAGAGATGTGAGTATCTAAACACTACTTGTGAGGTGCTAGTATATAATCTCCGTGCTTATTATGATTGAAGTGGAACGATTATTTGTTGTAATTACTTTTATGTTTGCATTAAATGACCCCTAACTTGTATTTTGATTAGAATAAAAGCGCATTTGCTTGAGGACAAGCAAATCTCAAGTGTAAGGGTATTTGATGAGGCGAAAAGTGTACCGCTTTTAAGGGGTCATTTAAGCCCGAAATCGTATTTATTTGATCAAATATTGCCCTAAATCGTTCCTTTTGTCATTTTAGGTACTTTTGAGGAGAAATCTGGAAAAGGAGGCATTTTGGACGTTTTTGGAGCATAAAAGTGAAGAAAACGGCAAAGTCTCAAAATTGTGCTGAAAGTCACCTTTGACGGCGTCAACATTAACTCCAGACGGCGTCATGCCTTGGCAAGAAAAGTTGGATGTGAAATTTACTCATGACGGGCCAGTGAGTTTGCATGAGAATTCTGACGGCGTCACGCTTTAACTAAATCAAGGGCGTCACGGCTTAAATCATAAGGGGACGGCGTCACGTTATAGGTCCGACGGCGTCAAGCCTTGATAAGCCAGAATGGATTTTTGAAGAGCTAAAGAGGGACGGCGTCAAGATGGTCATCCGGGAACCCTAAAAGCGGCGAGGTGACGGCGTCACAATGCATAAGGTGACGCCGTCAGATGTCAAAGTCTATATATAGTTTTCTAATTTTTTGTCATTAAGAGAGAGCTTAGTGTGTGGAATTTTGGGATAAAACCCTAAGACGATTTTAGCTACTTTTTCAGGGCTTTTTGCCTTGAGATCTTCCATGTTTCATTGAAAGATAAGTTATCCATTAATCATTCAATATGTCTATGTGTTGTTTGATTCTATCTTATGCTTGTCTTTTGTTTAACATGTTAGGCTAATTTTATCTTGTGTTTGCTTAGATCTAATGAAACCTAGCTATTGATTATTGGTTGTTAGTGTGTTGTTAGTTGTATTGGATGATTGTTTATCTATGTTAGGCTTAAGAAAACTGGCTAACTTCCTATTCGGTAACTTGCTTGAACGTCTTAAGAAACATGAACCAAACGCGTACTAAAGGTTTTTATGGTTGTATTTAATGCACAAGCGAATTCTAGTGATCCCATGTTAGGAGCTTCCTAGCCGGCTCGACATAGGAGTGAAGTAGGAGCTTGTAGAGTTTGGGGAAGTAAGTACGCCACCCCACGAATGGTATTAAGGAATACACCCGTCATCCACGCGACTAATACACACTAATTAACCGGTAAAAGATAGTTAGGGAGTAAGGAAATCTAAGTAAACACATTTCTCTACACATAAGTTTCTCACCACTTTTCATTTTTGTTATTTTATTTTATTTGCATTTGTAGTAATTTGGGTTAGTTGACTAGCAACTAATTCCGCCCACTCCTTCAAAACCCGAGATTTTACTTGCTTTCATAAAATTATAAAAAAACATAAAAAGAATCTTCCTCAACCCTTAAGACCTAATTAGAGTAGCCTTTCACACCTAACGAACACTATTCCCTGTGGAGAACGATCAATCCCCCGTACTTACCACTACACTATACTACATCGGTCAGGTACACTGCCTGGTGGGGTTGTAAGCCTCTTGAGATCCCTCGAGAGGTAAAACCTGTTGTAAGGTTGCAAAACCCACGCATCAGTCACACTGCAAAATGCACTTTTTACAGATGGCACAAGAGTTCACCTTGGCAGTTGTGTAAAACCCGGGAAAGTGGAAAGGTGGCATTTAATGCGGATATCAAAAGTTTTTACAAAACAGTTTTCAAACTTTGAGTAAAATTCACAATAATGCAAAAACCACCCCTCCTCTCCACTTCCTTATAAATACCCACACATAAAAATAACACACACACGCTTTGAAATTATATCAAACTCTTTCCCTTTTTTTTAAAACTTGTGTGTGTTCTTAACCTCAAAACCAGACCTTTTTCTTGCAAATCCAAGACCTTCTTTTAAAATGGCTGCTTCTAAAGCTATTATCTGCGCCCCTAATGTGGAATTCCAACTAGAGGGCGTGGATTTGACCAAAAACAATGTCGTAGAGAATTTTGCCTATCCAGAAAAATTTCCGGCCTATAAGGATATGGTAAAATACCTGCAAAATTGCTTCCTCTCTGCGACATTTACCAATACACCCCCAGTCATATACCATGACTATTTGAGGGAGTTCTGGTGTACAGCGGTGGTCACCAACCCTGATGTCACCAAGGACTCCATCATCACCTTCTCAGTGAACAATGGGAGGAAAACAATCTCCCTTGATTACAAGACCTTTATCAAAGCCACAGGCCTTGATTACACTGAGACATTTGTCCCTCACCTCACTGAAAGTAAAGTAAAGGCCGAACTGCTTTTACTTGGGCCACATGATGACAAACACCATGATGTGGCCCTAGAGACTTTATTGGCCAAAGCCCCCATCATCAAAACATGGTTTCCTGCAGTCTGGAGGATACTGATGACCTTTGTCATTCAGGTCCTTGGTGGAAACAAGTCCTCTACGGAGCAATTGAACACTGCTTAACAAATGATAGTGTTCAGTCTCCTGGAGGGTAGAAAAATAGATATTGGAGAAATAATCTTCAAAGACCTCATAGTCAAGCTATCAGGGAAATCCAGGCAAAGACACATGTCTTACCCTAGGTTCATTTCCTGTGTGCTTCAAGACCTATTAGGCTCTAAGTATGTTAGGCCTAATGTCTAGGGATCTGACCCTGATGTATTGCATAAGGCAAACTACTCAAGAGACCTCACTGAGGTTACACCAGTCGCCCTGACCACATACATGTTGATGGTTATTCAGGGTGCAGACGCAATATCACCAGTGACTTCTCCTTCCAAGAAGGAGAAGAAGAAAAAGAAGAGGGGGTCTAGGAAGGTGGTTCAGCCCAAACCACTTGACATTGAGACCTCTGCTTCAAAGCCTAAGAAAAGAAGGCAAAAAACGGCCAAGCCCACTGAGACACCCACAGAGGAGACCCAATTGGCCAAAGAACAACCGCCAACAGAGGGCACTGAGAATTCACCCTCAGTATCCTCGGGCAAACCTGCTCCTAAAGACTCTGCTGGCATATACAAGTCAGTAGAGTCAGGAACCATCCAACCCTCACTTTCCGATGAAGGCATTCGTAAATCACCACATTTGCCTGAGGGAGAAAAGGGTCCTATATTCTTGGTAGAGCAGTACTACTCTACCGAGAAGGGGACCCACACCCCCTCACATCCTGTTTACGGCTTTGACAAATCACAGTCAGAGTCTCAGGGAGGACTGGTCCCTAAATCTTCATCAAGGCAGCTCAACCTTGGTGGAAAGGGGGACCTCAACGTTCAACATCCTATTTACGGCTCTGATCAATCACAATCAGGGTCTCAGGGAGTAACGGTCCCTATATCTTCGTCAGGGCAGTACAACCCTGATGGAAAGGGGGACCTCAACACCTCACTGCCTAGTGATGGTACTGGAGAAAACCCACCAGTCCCTGAAGGCACCTCAGGGGACAAAGACTCAGGGGGCATGCAACCACCCGCTGATATGAAACCTACATCCCCCCATGGCGTTGCGAGTCTCTCAGGAACTGGCCCTAAGGACCAGGCAGATAAAACCCAATCTGCCAGAATAGAGGGGTCAGGACCTGGCCAAAACGAAGGCGAGCCCTCTTTTGAGGGGGAGCCGGATACACACTTGGTTCCAACTCTTGCTGATCTCCAAATGCTGATAAATGAAGAGTCATAAGAAGAAATGGTTGACTTTGGAGATGACGAGGTTTTTGCTGCTGGGGATGACATGGAAACTGAGACTTACAACTCCCTTCAGCACACTGAGCAATCACCTTTATCTCCTCCTCCTGAGGAACAAGAATCCCATCACAACCCTACATCATCATCAGGCAAATCCTCAGGCTCCTCAGACTCTGCTCCTGCAACTCCTGACTACTTGCGGAAGTATGAAAATGTTCTACCTCTCACTGAAAGGCATTTAGTAAAGTTCCTCAGAAAATCCAACACTGCCCTCTTCAATGAGATCACAAAGGAACAATGGGATCAGCACACTGAAGCAGCAGCCTCATATGTTGACTTCCGGGCTGCTATTGAAGGGACTCAAGGTCAAATTAACCAAGTCACTGCCTCTACTGACAAACATGTCAGTGACTTGAAGACCTCCATTGAGCATCTGGGCCTTGAACAGGAGCAACAATTCCACAATGTACTGCAGTCTCTTAGTGCTATACAAGAAGAGTTCAAGGATGATCCAGCTCTCCTAACCAAGCTGGCTGAGTTCATGGATTCTCAGAAGACCGCCTCCTCCAACATTACTGAGATTCTCAGGCTCCTCAAGGAGGTGGATCTTGCACCTATCAGGTCTCAGCAGGAAGCCCTTCAGAAGTCTGTTTCTGATACCCAAGGATGCCTGACACAGATTTCCTCAGCCTTTGACCAGCTCTCTGCTAAACATAATGAGCCGGTCAATCATTATACCACCAGGGTCACTCAGCTCTCTGAAGCTCAGATCAGCATGGCCACAAACATCTCCACCCTGAAGAACGAGACCACTGACATCAAGAACATGGTCTCCACCATCCTGTCCGTTCTTCAGACCTCTCCAGTTCCCCCAGCTCCTCAGTCAACAGATGCTTACACTGAAGCTCCAGCATCTGTTGAGGGGGAGAAACCTGATGAACAAGTTCCTGAACCTGAAGCTACCAATATCACTGAAGCTGTTCCTCTCCAAAGCTTCATGCCAGGAACCTCAACTTCTTCAGCACTTGTTATTGCTACAACTCCAATTACAACTGAAGCAACAACAACTACAGAGTTCCCTAAAGCCTCCTTTAGTACACCCCCTCCCACTGACAAAGGGAAGAGAATCATTGAGACTGAAGATTCTCCTCCCAAATTGGTAAAGGCACCAAGAGACGTGCGTCCTGACCCAGATGCACCAGTACTCATGGAAATCATCTTAGATGATGGGAGAAGATTCAAGGGAACCACTGAAGAAGTGGCCGCTATTTTGGATGAAGAGAAAATGCTCAAGGCTGAAAGACTCAGTAGGCCAGTGATTGCTGAAGTGGTGAAAGAAGTCATCAGGGAAACTGAACAGAATATCAGGGGGAACAATTCCTCAAACTTCAGGCTGACTAAATCAAAGAACACAACCTCAAGGTCAAGCTGAACACTAAAAGAAAAAGGAAGAACTATGAGAAGTCCTGGTACATGACGAAGACAAAGGGTGAAGGTCCCATTACTGACATGACCATTCATGCCAACACTGATCCCATCGCCATCACAGTTCATAGAGGGCCAAGGAAGTCTGAGAAGAACAAACCTTTCAAGTTCTCAGAATATGGGATCAAGGAATAGGACATGATGGGGCCCATCCTGAGGAAGAAGCAGAAAAAGTGTGTTCCTGACCTTCTGGCTGCCCTAAGTAACAAATATGTGGAACTGGAAAGGGTGGCCAAGAGCTTAGGAATATATCATCAAAAAGCACTTGCTTCTCAGGGACTAATAATCCCTGAACCAACTCAGAAGACAGGGAAGAAGAGGAAAGCTATAGGCCAAGAACATGAACAATTTATAGCAGCTCTTCACTGCAACATGATTCCTCCTGAAGGGGTCAAGTTCATTCCCAACAAAGTGATCAAGCTTCCTGAGTTTGGTATCTTCTTCATTGATGAGTTTAGCCAACAAGCTTTTCAAAGAGTCAGTGATATACATCTGGTGGAAACAACAACTCTTCTGGCATACAAGCTGATGGCACTTCATGTGAAGAGCCCTGAGAATGAAGAGTTTATAAGGCTGATGGAAAAGATGATGAGTGAAAGACCCGACAAGGAGAAGTTGGTGTCTAAGAAAGCAAAATTGGAACTCATGGGAATTATGGAAGACTGAGTACATTTTCCTGAGTATTATGTTTAGATGATAGGACAGATATAATGAAATGAATAAAATGATGGCCCACGTTTTGTTATATCAATGTTCTTTAATAGCTTTCTAGTATATTCAGTGTAAGAAGAAGCCCATTTGCTCACTTACACTGATCAAAACACTTAGGATTAATTTATATCCAAATAGGGGGAGATTGTTGGGTCCATTCAGTACCCAAGTATCCTTAAAACAAGGATTTGAATACAAATTAGCCCAAGTGTCATAACCGTGAACGCTCTCAGGTCACTGAGTGAACAGTCACTCAGTGAGTTATCTTCAGGATGCTTAGGACGAGTCTAAGAAGAAGGATTCGCCATTCAGTGAGGCGGAACTCCCTAAGTGTCACCTAAGCCAAAGAAGAAGATAATGGGTTCAGTGAGTGATGACAATAACTCACTGAGCCCCAGTCTCCTCAACAACTATGAAGAATGAAGATTGAAGACTAAAGACCAAGACTGAAGAACCTGAAGTTTGAAAGAAAGGCGGGACAAGGCGGGAAGAGTTTGAAAAGATAAGGAGAAGTCCTTATCAGGCCAAAGTCAAACTTTCCCTGAAAGGCTTTAGAACAAGAGCAGTGTCATCACTGTTACTCAGAAAGCACAATTGTCTTATACCCAAAATAGGTTCTTGTAACAGGGACAAAATACATCAGTATTTTGTCCTGATTATTTAGGTCATTCTTTTTGTCTTTTAAGTCACGGGTGCTCTTTTATACTTGTGTATAAATAGGAACATAAGGGAGAAAAGTGGACAAGTTTTGTGCACTTAATGCTTAGACATTTACAAAATCATTTTTTTTCTCCCAAAGAGCAACCTAGTCCCTGAGATAGCTCAGTGGTTCCTTATAGTTGTCACTTAAGCTTAGCTTAAGTTTAGTGAGGAGACAATACCATACTTTGTCATTTCAATCCCAAGTGTTTTTTCCGCGAACACTTGGGTATAGATTCTTTTGATTAACTTCTAATAAGAATTTAAACGTTGAAAAACTCTTGTTTTTATCATTTACGTTTTACTTATTTTGCTTAGTTAATCAATACATTACTCATTCATGGAACATGATTAGCTTAACCTTGTAGTTAATTCTAATTGTGAAACGGGAACAACAAATACTTATGGTCTACTCTACTAATGTTGTTTTTCATGACCTTGTGAGTGAAGCAGTGGTCACTAATACTAAACTTGATTTGTATATGAGCAATTGTTCACACTCGAAAAACTTGTGGTCCACTTTACTAATTTACTTAAAGGTAAACTTTATTTTTATGACATTATAAGCGACAAAATGGTCACAAAACTTTATTGAACTCACATTATTTTTACTGCTTTATCATAAACCTATGAACTCACCAACCTTGTGTTGACACTTTTAGCATTTATTTTCAGGTTTAAGGCTATAGCCTAGTTGTGGAGGCTTTTGGCATGGTCATTAAAGACTCTGATGTATTTGGGACCGCTTTATTTCTTTTATGGGCTTATATTTCCGCACTGTTTTTGGAATGCTGTAAATAAAACACTTTCGATTATGAAATTTCTTTTAAACGGTTGAGGTAAAACCGTTCTTTGTACTTTGTGTTGTGATACCAATTTAGTAGCACCCAACATGTATGCTTCTGCTAAACTAGATTTTGGGGGTGTTACAGATTGGTATCAGAGCCTTGGTTATAGAGAACTGAGTATTTTTAAAACCTAGACTATAACTACCTTTACAAAAACTTGACCCTATGACCGCCACATGTCTGCATGCCTGCCAAGCCTGCTGCCTTACTTATGATAAAACATTTTCTTTTAAAGTAAGAGATATATTACTGGTGCAACTGAGCTGAGTATTTCAAAATTTATTGAACCTTGGTGGAATATAGACTGATCACCTATATTCGACCAGGGACAGTGGGACATAGCTTGATCACCTATGTATGACTCAGAGGTAAATTTTGCGATACTAAGAGTAGTTATACTAGAATTTTGTCCAGATTGATTTTCTACTTGATTTCTGAAAGTTTCAAAATTTCTGTGTGTGTAAATAATCATTGTATAACATGAACATTCACATCTACACACAACACACTGGCATCACAACACTTTTTCTCTTAACTGGAATACTCCTTTATCACAATCGGGTTATGTTATAGTCGCCTCCACCTCAAACCCTACACTCAACCGATGTTGTACCTTCCGCGTTAAGTACTAAGTACACTAATGAGACAGCCAACTGATTGCTAGTAGCAATAAACACCCTCCTTCAGGGTCGTACTCTGAACTTGCCAAACTCCCCATTCAGCAGAGATGTTATGCCCAACAGAAACCTTAAGACCTTAAGGAGCAACCTGAACCACTATATTTGGGACAGACACCTAATCCTGCATGTATCCCTCAAGAATACCAGTTGTCTACCTTGCTACCCTCTTATAAGACAATAAACTGTGTCGCATACAAACTGTTTTTGATTATTCTACAGACCATTTCTCCCTTCCGGTCGAGCTAGTTTTTATTCCTCTATCTAGGCCAACATTCATTCTTGCTGCTATTTAATGAAATGTTTTCCTACTGTCCTATAAGCTATTTTATGAATCATTTCTAATAAACCGATTCATTACCTTACTACCATCCTATAAAACAACAAACAATTTCACTAGCATTTTGTAAATGATATTACAATTACCCTACAAGTCTTACTACACCTTACGAACTATTTTACCCCCTATGAACTGCCTTACTACTAAATCACAAAACTAAACTACAAATTTGCTACTAATTACAAATAATAAATTGTCTTCTTATTACTCTATAAACGGTCGTACAACCCGTTTTATAAACTATTTTGCAATCACCCGGTGAACTATCCACTCACCTGGAAAGCATTTATGTTACTACCTCTTAGTACTGTTAAAGTAAATTGAATACTTATGTTTATGAAATACGCCTGGTATTAAACATCGAACCCCACTCAGCCATGACAACTAAACTATGTCCTTAAATAATTAAAACTTACGTAGACGTACATACCCAACTACACTTTCTTCTATGATATTCTTATCGTAAGGACCTTCCCTTCAAAATGTGTTTATATCAAATCATAAAACTCATAGTAATAATAATTTTCTAAATTGTCAAATTGATGGGTTAAAATTATTCTGGTCAAACTTTATCAGGACTTTTGCAAAGTGACTAAACGTGAACCCTCGAGAAATTGTTTCATTTACACCATATTTCAAAACCCGTTTTACTAAATTATAAATCTTTAGGAGTTACACCGCTTTACATAACTATTAGTTTCAAAACAAATGGATATTTAAATGCCTATTTTGGGTCGAATTCGTATAGACACTCACTCAAATAAAATTTTCAAACAAACTTTTATCCATTCCTCTGAGAAGGAAAACACACAATTTTGGGACAAATCTTGAGGGCCAATAATCAGGTCATTTTAACCACTTTACATCTATCAGGTTAGAATTTTATGTCACTAAGATATGGAACCATATGTGGGATTAAGACCAAGAAAATTTAGAGGAGCCGCATAAACAAGGCTACGAAACATCGTGAGGTTGAAACTAGAACCCTTATCCTATTAAACTTACTACATAAATCATTGTACCAAACCATCAAAAAGGGGACAACTAATAGCAAACAACCTAGATACCCTTCCACAAACAAAGAGAAACTCTTAAACAGCCTAGCGATACCCGAATCTGTTACGAGTACCATAGCCCCTTCTCAGACACTACACTATCGGATAACTTGAACTGAATCGTGGGACGCGATTCCTGTTAAACGTAATTTTCTGGACTGATTTTAATGCTAAATTATATTTATTATTTCCTAAGTTTCACTTTCGGACTTTTCCGAACTTATTTGAATCGAAAACGAGAAGGTATCTCGTGAAACGTGAAAACCGACACACAACGCGTACCGGCACAACCGTAACTCAACAAACATTTTAATGTGACTTTTATACTATTTATGAGAAAATAGTAGTGTAAATACTCGTTTTTCGTGGAAAAATTATTTTGAACACAACGGTATAAATTTCGAGCTTCCAATCTATCGTTTGCTAACTCAAATGGGCCCCACACCTTAAAATCATAAAAGATTGCACAAATTACAAGTTTGGTCCCCGAAACAAATTAACACCGCCACCCCTGAACTTTGATTAACGGTAGATTTGGCCCCTAGGGTTTCTTTGGCACTATAAAAGGGCCCAAATTAGGGTTTTCTCTCATTATATCACACACACTTTTACATACCTCTCTCCATGAGTTTTCCGACGCCGTCACCGGTGCTCCGGCCAGATTCCAGCCACCATCTTTCTCGCGCCGCCACTGTCAAGACAAGTAGATCGGGATAGATCGGGGTACTTGGAGTCATTCGGGTGGTTTTTGCTCGCGTTTGGTCCGTGTTCCACCACAACCACCGTCACTACCACAGCGCCACCTCCACCTCCATCTCTCGTTCCCTCATTCTTTTGGTATGTCGAGACCTAAACCAACCCTTTTTATTTTCTTTTGATTTGAACTGATTACATAAACTTTTATATACAAGTTTCGTGGATCTAAAACTAGATTAAAAATGTGTTTGATTTTACATTCGTGTGGTAAAACTCGTATAAAATAATGGTGTTTGGTTTGATTTATGAATCGTGTCGGGTTAAACCCGGTTTGGAATCCGATTCGTGACCCGTTTGGTCACGAGTTGGTCTCTGTTTGGTCATTGGATTAGCTTAATTAATTGTTTTGGCTCGTTTTGTGTTGTGAACCTGGATTCAGAACTATTTTTTTTCATATATGTTGTTGATGGTTTTGAAATAATCAGTATTTTGGGTGTGCTTGTCTTGCGGTAATAGTGAACCCGTTTAGGGTGAGTTTGTTTATTGTTTTTTTCCTGCTTTTTTCAGTCGCTAAGGGGTGCGTTTGGTTTTATTGGTTGTCGGCTATTATAAGCCGCAAAGAGGGTGTTTGTTACGATTTCAGCAACCCAGGAGGGTGGTATTGTTGGTCTCAATCACGGTAGAGTACGTTTAGTGTTGGATTTATGTTGGGCCGAAGGCCATTAGTGTATGCTTGGTTTGGTCTAGGGCCGTGGCCTACTATGCTTTGAGTTAGTGTGGAATTGCTTATTCTTGGTGTGCTTTGGCTTATTTTTAAGGTAATAAGTTATTTGATGTTTAATAAACTCGATTGAGCTTATTTGGTTTAAAATAGTTTACGAATAATTATTGTGGCTTATTATATCGCTAACTAACGTATTGGGTTATTTTGATTTCGTGGTCATTGGTACGTTTCGGCTTAATAATTGGGACTACGGATTTGATTCGGGTTATATTTGGATAAAATAAATACTTAACGGATTGGATAAAACGAAATGGCACTTGACATACTTGGACGTATATTGGTTTATATCATTAGACAATTTAACACATATTGGACAATGGACATTTTGGACACTACTAGAAAAAGGGCTATCCTTGACTCCAAATGCGAGTCAAGAAGAGGTCTTATGACGCGCAAATGCGAGTCAAGGATGGACCCGTCATAAATCTTTATGACTCGCATTTGTGCGTCATCCCTCTATGACGCGCACTTATGACCCACGTTTTATGACTCTCCTTTTTGCGTGTCATTACCCTTAAAATCATTTTGACTAACTTTTATGACCCACTTTTCTGACATATGTTTTTGTGCGTCATTACCTTAAAATCATTTTTTTTTCTGTTTTTTAAAACCTGATTATATACATAATTACTGACAATAAACCTGATAATTGTACAAAATTAACGCATTTCATATATATCAAAACCATGCGTTATCAATTCATTACATAACAGTTCATGTCAAAATACATACCGATAATTAGTTAAAGTTACTACAATGTACGATTTCTACCTAAAAATGAAATTTGACACATAAATTGCCCATTCTTCTCGAATATCGTCGAAATCCGCATCCGTGTACTCATTGCTATCACCACCAATCTAGTCAAATAAAACAACATTTTAGAAACAGTTAATTACTACTTAAACTACTTAAAACTGTTAACTACTTACATTGTCATTTTCGAGAGCCCGAACTCCATGTTTAACTATTTCCTTCATAAACTTCAACACGAAGTACCCACATTCGGTGCATCTGGGCTGACATGGACACTACACAAGAAACACAAATTGTATACGATATGCAACTACAGTTGATTAAAAAGAATGGTCTGCACAGGGTATATGGGCTTATTTGCATATCAGTTATAAGCTGATTAATAAGGTGAAACTCAAATACCAGATTATGCACCAAAAGACCCCTACCTAACCTACCTATATTCCAAAAATTAGGACCTAAAGCAGATACGATAAGCCAATTTTGATCCTAGATCAGCAGTGCAGATAACTAATTGCTGCAAAACAATCTGTGGTAGCAGATTAGGAATTTGGCGCAAAATTTGAGCAAGACTACTCCACAGCAGACCAACTCATAGGAACTCACTTAAGCACCATTGAACTAACTAGCAAATCCAAAATGAACTCAAATTAAGCTCAGCTTATTGCTAAGCTTATTAGGGCAGATAAGAGCTCAAAACTAAAATATCTAATGCAGACTTTAAATAACCATCAAACTGCCCTATCTTCTGATGAGAACAATTAAAATACCTTTGAATCAGTTCAATCAAACTCAGAAACTTGGCACATGAACAGTGTTTTTCAGATTATACCCAAACTAACCTATAAGCTGTCTTAAACCAAACACCCTTACACTGATCTGTATTGCAATTTTACCCTATACTAAGCTGATTAAAACTAAAAACCACTCTACACTAGTATTACTTAGACTATTAATAAGCTAGGAGATGCAAATAAGCCATAACAAATAACTAACCTTAGAATTAACCCAATTAAGTTTAGTCCTCTTATTGGTTCCAGCTTCTACATCATACAATGCAATTGCCCTACAAAGAATTATCCCAGTTAAGTATTACATCATACATCATAAAGATTCTATAATTTGTATTACTTACGCATCCACTATTTGCTTGAACTGATGATTGACGTCGCTAGTCGATAGGGAATCAAGATAATAGCAGGTACTTGTCTTCATGTTAAGCACACCTAACACCCAATGTCTTCTACAAAAAACAAAAAACAAATTCTGTTAATTAATGTTAATTTTTATTAATTAATTTAAATGTTGTCGAAAATCTAACCCGGGATTGTATGGCAATAAGATGAGGTCATTTTGCTTCCTTGTAGATAACCTTTTTGCAATAACTCGACTTGCCTCCTCGATATTCTTGGCCCTCGCTTTACGTTCATGATGCATGATCACAGTCGGGGTCATGAAACAAACTCCATGATCTCTTTGTGACCCATTCTTGATTTGCTCATACAGGTACCTGTTAACAATTAACATACAAAGTTTACATTCAATTAGTCCTGTTAACATACAAGTACCAATTTTTTATAAACTATATTTATCACTTACATGATATAAGAAGCAACGACAGCCCCGCTTAACTCATCCATTGAAAATAGACTGTCAAAATCATTCCAATTTAAGTACGTGTAACTATGGTGCCCAAACAAATCGTCCTCGCATTGCACTTTTATGCAATCGACCTTTGCAACTTGTCCATCAACCATCATTGCAGTCATTTTCAATCCCATCCTTTCTTCAATTCTTTTCCTTACTCTCTTCTGACCTCTCGTCATCATTTTTTTCAACGGATTTCCTTTCTTAGTCACTTTTGCAATGGAGGCGAGAGTTTCTGGGCTTTTTCCTTCTTCAACTGCAACTGTAAACATAACAGTTTCTGGTCACTAAAAATAACTGTAAACATGACTGTAAAAATATGATGTTTTTGGCATCGTCGCTTCTTCTTCGTTGTCGGGTTCTCTTTGTCGCTTCTTCTTTTCTTTTTTCTTGTGGATCACACTGCCCAACTCTCTTTTTTCTTCTTCTTCTTTTCTTTCTTCTTCTTTTCTGTTTCCTTCTTCTTCTTCTTTTCTTTGTTATTCTTTTCTTTGTTCTTTTTCTTTTTTTCTTCTTTTCTCCTTGTCTTGACCAGCAACCTTTTTCTCCTTCTTTTTGGCCACTATCTTGTTCTGCAAAAATATAAAAAAGTCTTACCAAACCATTTTGTTCTAATGATTAAACTGTTTTATAAAAAAGTCTTACCAAACCAGAGCATGGAATGACTAGGTCACTCGGCCAGCTTAGCATGTACCCAATGGCATCTTTAACAGTCTCAACGAACTCCTCGGGAATTGGATTCGGTATCAAAGCTTCTGCTTGAACATATGTGTCCACCCTAACTTCAATGTTCCCATCTAATATATGAACAAATAAATATTAAATAAGTAAGAATATATATAAATATTAAATAAGTAATTTAACTTCAAATACCCGAGACAGTATGCTTCACTATGGTTCCTTTGGCGACTATATTTGAAGGATCGTCGACCGCAAGATAGCATGATTTATCCTACAAATGTACACAATATTATTAAAACAGACAAGAATTGCAATGAATTTATAACAAATGAAGACTTACATTTGGTTCACTTGGTACATTTGGTTCTTCGTCTTCATCGCTCAACGTTGGAGAATTACTTGCACCCTCCGAAGCATTGGTACTTGCACATCTTCTTCTTTCTAACTCATCTTCAACAGCTTTTAGCCGTTTATTCATCATCTTATCATATTGTTTCAGGTATTGCTTGACATTCCTGGGTATTAAAAAATACTGGTGCGGTGTTACATATCGACCCATCCCACGTACACGCCCACGTGTTTCGTCAGTACCCAGGGCCTCTGTAAGCAAATCTAGTGATCCCATTGGATCCTCTGAATAATCCTTGTCCTTCTTTAGTATCTCCTGAGTAAACAAACATATAACTTAACATCTGTTGACTTATGGTGAAAAGTCAAAGTTTAACTAACTGAACATCAAATAACTTAACATCTGTTGACTTATGGTCAAAAGTCAAACTTTAACTAACACTAACTAAGCAGCTAACTGAGAAATCTAACGAGACTAAGCAGCTAACTGAGAAATCTAACTGAAAGTTAACAAAACTAACTAAAACATACCAAAATAAAACTGTTAAATATGAATACTTACAATTTTATCGACAACTTTTTGGACAGCTGGGTCGAAACCTCCTTTTTTATTTTCTCTTGCTTTTTTCCAACATTCTACCCGATTAATCTCCTCTTCCTCTTTGCCGGTTTCTTCCATCTAAAAAATTAAAAGCAAAAGTTAAAAAGCATCAACATAAGCAATAAAAAAGTTAACATAAGCAATAAATTCCATACTATCTCAGAAATGAGTCCGGCATATCCCTTTCGGCTCAAACGATGGTTGTACTTGTTACGTTTACGGTTAGCTGAAGCCTTCTGACTTATTTCCTGCATAAGTATATACAATTAACATGTTAGTAACTGTTTTTGTGATAAATAACTGTTTTTGGAAACTTAAACATATACCTCAAACGAAGGCTTAGTTCTTTGTGATACAAAAAGTTTCCAGTCTTTTTTTTTCACGGACGGATACTTTCCAGGAGGAGTATATAATTGCTTCTTGGCCTCCTTAGACTTATCATCTTTTAGTGGCTTAATGAACTTCTTATAAAGATAATGTTTGAAGTTTTTCCACTTTGTCCCGATTGATTGGAGAACTTGCTTCCGACTCTTTTGGTCAAGTGCAAAATTTATCTGAAACGTAAAAAATGAATCAAAACATAGTTAGAATAAAATACTAAAACTAAAACATAGTTAGAATAAAATAATAAAATACTTACCTTAACATATTGCCAACAAGCTTCCTTTGTTTCGTTATCTACGTTCAACCAAGAATCATAGGTTATGAGAACCATAGATCTTGCCACCAATCCCTCAAAAGTAGACAGTTTTTTTGCTCCCGGTCCAGTTGGCACACCTCTTTTATTATAAGTAACAACTGTTTTTTTATTCGCCTTCGCTTTTATTGTCGGGCCTCTATGCGATTTGGAATCTAATTCGGCATCCAAATTCGACTTAGAACCAGAAACTGCATTTTCTTCGCGGTCCGAACCAGAATCAGAACCGTGAACCGCATCTTCTTCGCGGTCCGAATCAGAACCCGATGCCATCTTTTATTACCAAAAAGCAACCTGTTTAAAATAAACAAAATAAAAATTATTTTCATACCAAAAACTTTAAATAATAAATAATGCTTGACATACTTTAACAAATATACAGTTACTAAAATAAACAGTTATTTCATACCAAAAACTAATGATCTAAAACGAATATGCCCTCGTCATCCGAGCACGTACAGTTAAAATAATCGTCTAGGTCTTCAAAAGACAGGTTCATATCTTGTGTAACATCAAATTCAAACACATCATCAGTTTCATCATTATTATCTCCATACTTATGCATCCTATGTGGTGTGAAGCCAACAACAGACAGGTTCCTATCTTGTTGGTCCTGAACATAAAAAACTTGTCTTGCTTGACTAGGTAATATGAAGGGTTCAGACCGTTGACCAAGCCTATCAAAGTTAACCACTGTGAATCCTAAATCATCTTTTTTTACTCCACGACTATCTACCCACTCATACATGAAAACAGGAACCGTAAATGTACGATAATCAAGATCCCATATTTCCAATATACGACCGAAGTAGGTAACAGCGCCGTACACCGGATTGGAGTCTTTTGCACTAGCAATCTGCATAGTATTTGCAACTATAGATACTCCACTACCTTGAGTGGTTTTAGATTCATCACGCTCTTTTGTATGGAATTGATACTCATTTACGGCAAACCCGGTATATTTACTAACAGCAAAATCAGGGCCTTTTGCCAACCAACGAACACTATCACCGGTATTTTCCCCGTTAGCCAAACGCTTTTCAACCTCTTTCTTAAACCAGTCAATAAACGTCCGACTATGTTGGCTCTGCAACCATGTATTATTTCGACGCGGGTTAAGATCCTTCAGTTCTAACATATGCTGCTTTATGTATGGTTCAACATCGGCGGTGTTTCCTAATACATAAAGATGAGCTTGATCAAGTAGCTTAGAATCCACAACACAGATGGTAGCCTGCGATAAAGGTTTACCAGTGCGGTTTCTTTCATCAGCACGATCATGAGGATTGCCAATTGATTTCATGTTTTCCAAGGAATCGAAACAGAATTCTAATGCTTCCTCTGCCACATAACATTCTGCCATGCAGCCCTCGGGTCGATAATGATTTCGTACATAACCTTTTAGTGTTTTCATGTACCTCTCAAACGGATACATCCACCTAAAGTGGACTGGGCCACATAACCTCACCTCTCTGACTAAATGCACCATCAAGTGAATCATGACATCGAAAAACGAAGGCGGAAAATACTTCTCTAGTAAACACAAAGTTACTACGATGTCACTTTGCAGCTTGCCTAGCTTACTAACATCAACTACTTTACTACACAGCTCGTTGAAGAAGTGACACAAGCTTATAATAGTCTTCCTAACTTTCACGTCTAACACCCCCTTTATTGCAAAAGGAAGAATCTGTTGCATTAGTACGTGACAGTCGTTGGACTTCAATCCATTCATCTTCGAATTATCATCGGACACGAGATTCTTGAAATTGGAGGAATACCCATCAGGCACTTTTATGTTAGACAGCGTGTCATAAAACATGCGTTTCTCCTCGCTATTTAATGTGTATATGGCAGGCGGCAGATAATGACCCTTCCCTTTTGGTTGACTTATTAACTCAGTCTTAATCCCTAACTCCTCGAGATCTTGTCGTGCCTTTAAACCGTCCTTCGTCTTGCCTTGCAAATTCAGTAACGTCCCATAAACACTCTCACATACATTCTTTTCTATATGCATAACATCTAACTGATGACGAACAAGCAAATGCTTCCAGTACTCTAGTTCAAAAAAGATTGATTTTTTACGCCAAACTTTCGATCTCGCATCAATAGTTTCTTTTTTCTTTTTTGGCCTTCTCTGCTGACGTGGCATTTTCTTCTTTGATTTATTCTTCGTCAACGCCCTCCAGATAACTTCCTTCTTTGCCTTTTTCTCCTTCCCCCATTTAGTCGTAAAACCTTCCAGATAGTCGTAAACTTCTTCACCCGATCTCGGTTTTTTCATCACACCGCTCTCTGGTTCATTATTGAAATCTTTTCTTCTTTTGCGAAAAGGATGTGTAAGTGGGAGGAATCTTCTATGCCCGAGGAAGCATACTTTTTTGGATTTTGGCAACCACTGTGAGTAGGTATCCTCTGAGCATACTGGACACGCGTTATAACCTTTGGTAACACACCCCGACAGGTCACCATACGCGGGAAAGTCATTTATAGTCCAAAGTAAGACTGCTTTTAGATTGAAGAACTGTTTCTTATAAGCATCATACGTCTTAACGCCAGGTTTCCATAACTCTTTCAGATCCTTTATTAGTGGTGCCAAGTAGACATCAATACTGTTACCAGGTTGCCTTGGACCTGATATCAGTAGAGTCAACATCATGAACTTTCTTGACATACACAAATAAGAAGGCAGATTGTATGTTGCTAGGGTAACCGGCCAACAACTATACTTTGCACTTAATGACTTATGAGGGTTTATACCATCCGCGGACAAGGTTAATCTCAGATTCCTATCTTCCTCTCCAAATTCTTTCCAGTACTTGTCGTCAACAAGCTTCCAAGATGGGGAATCACAAGGATGTCTTAGCTTGCCATCACTGACCCGACCTTGCGCGTGCCAAGTTAGGTCATGTGCGGTTTCTGGTGACAAGAACATTCTTCTAAATCTAGGAATGGGCGGGAAATACCAAACAACTTTTCTCGGCACCTTCTTGCTATTCTCCTTCCACCGAGAAGTACCATAAGTTGGACATTGAGAAGCATCCTTGTGCTCATCCCAGAACAAGACACAATCATTCTCACAAGCATGATACTTAATGTATTCTATGCTTATTCCTTTTAGCAACTTCTTGGCCTCGTATATCGACTTAGGGATTGTATTATTTGAAGGCAAAACATCATTTAGCTCGCCCAATAAAGCATCAAAGCTTGTATCAGACCAGCCAAATTGACCCTTCAAATGTTGGAATTTCAGCAATCCATTTAGTGCATTATACTTAGACCCTTCATACAGTGGCTTGTCGCATTCTTCGAGAAGTGACTTCAATAAATTAGGTTCATTCTCTGCATATGTGAAGGCGTCATGTAGCATCTCCTTTGTGTAATCGAACTCGGGAGGTCTAGACTCATTAGGGCATTGAGCTTCATCCTTAGATGAATTTTCTCCGTGGAAGGTCCAATCAATATAATTCTCATTGAAACCGTGTTTAAACAGTGATAACGCACGTTGGAGATGGAACTGTGACACAAATTGATACAATTTACACAAGGACACGGAATGGCATTGGAATTTGGGTTATTGCATTGTGCAAACTCTAAAAAGGCATTCACACCTTCCTCGTATGCGATTGATAATCTATCAGACAAAATCCAAGATTTATCCATTACCTAAAAACTCTAAAACAGAAAACATCTTGTGTAAGTGTCGAGTCTGATACCAACCTTTTTAAACTAAAACAGAAAAAGATAACTACCTAGTAAACTATACATGTTAAATAACTATACATGTTAAACAAGAACACCAGCTTACATGTTAAACAAGAACACCAGCTTACAAATCATTTACAGTTAAAGTTTACTCTATTAAACTATACATGTTACATTATTTACAGTTAACTTACATGAGGCCTATAAAATATTATTCACAAACACCAAAAAATATTATCTTACATCATAGTAACATTTTCACAAACACCTACAAAAACTGATACAAAAACCTAGTTACATTTTCACAAACACCTGGTGTGCTACATTAAAAATCAATAAATTGATTTTATAACCTAAATAAAACTCTACAACTACATTAAAACAGAAAACATAAAACTCTCAAACAAACAAATTAGGGCAAATTAGGGCATACCTTTCAAACTGATGTCGAGTGTTTTGAGAGTTTTGAGAGGGGTTTGAGATGGGAAATTAGGGCAAATTACGGCATACCTTTCAAAATTAGGGCAAACTGATGTCGAGTGTTTTGAGAGTTTTGAGAGGGGTTTGAGATGGGAAATTAGGGCGGGAGTGTTTTGAGAGTTTTGAGAGGGGTTTGATAAGGTTTTGAGAGTTTGAGAGCGGGAAGTGTTAGAGTTTGAGAGCGGGAAGTGTTTTGGGGAAAAAAAACATTAGATTTTGATGAAAAGCAGATGGATTTTGATGAAGCAGATGGGAAAAAAAAACATAGATGACCCCTATTTAGGACGAAGCAAAACGAGCGTCATCTAGCAGGCTAAATTTTAACTGATTATGACCCTATGTTATGACGCTTCTGAAAATGAGTCATCCCCAATAAAAAATTTACTCGTTATGACTCTTATTTTATGACTTTGCTATTTGCGCGTCATCTTGTAGCGTGCGTCATAAAATGCGAGTCAAGGATAGACCTTTTTCTAGTAGTGGGACTTATTGTACTAGTGACAGATTTAATATATTATACTTGTAACGGAACTAAATATTCAATAAACACTTATTGAACTAATAACGAGTTGTAAAACCCAATAACTAATAAATAATTTAGTTAGTCTATTATTGTGTGCTTGGATTAACAAACACGAATAAGTGTGTTAAACTATAAATTGTCAGGAGATATTGTTTTGAGAAAATTGATTTCATTAAAGTCACGATGACTTGGGAAAGTTGTATAAACGGACGCATTATGCCAAAATTTATGAAACTCTCTAGACTTATACTTTGACTTCGAAGACCTTTTATCATATAAAACCCGACAATAATCGAAACTTGTAGTTTTATTAACATGAAAACCTTTACCATGTGATATACTAATTTGAGTTTTCTTTTAAAGCTTAAATTACCGTTCCAAAACTTTATTGATTATTTCCAAACTATTCGGGATTATTGGGCAAATACCAAAACGTACTAATTGACTTGTTTTATTGACGTTTTCCTTGTCGCTATTTTCCTTGACTTCTTTTGTCATTTCTTTATCGACTCAAATTCTCGTTCGTACATTTCTCGACTGTGTCGATGTTCTATTTCTTTTTGGCGTGAGTATTTTTTGAGTCTATGCTTTCTTACCACCACACAAAATATTGAAACTGAACTTTTCTTACGAGCAATGATACTGAACTTTTCACAAACTTTGATACGAGTAATCCACGAAAACTAAGACGTTTGTCTTTTGAAAACTCTTTTACTTTACAAGACGTATTCTAAGATAACCATATTCGTATTAGGTTGTGCCGATCCGGTACCGTTGTGCTTGTACTCTCGATACCGTTGTGTTTTTCTCTTGATGCCAGTTGTGACCGTTGTGATATTTTGCGTTGCTGCATACTGAGGTGAGTTCATGGCCCATACTTTTTCTTGTTTTGTAATACTTTTGGGGGAGAATACATGCACACTTTACTCATTCGTTTTACTCGAACTCCTTAATTAAATTATACTCATACATGATTTAATTACTCGGAAGCCTTCTCTGCTTTGCTTTAATACTTGTTGATTTCTTGAATGCAATATTATGTACTTATTACATACTCGATTTTTACTCATGGACACAAGTGCTTGAAAACATATATGTGAGTTTATAGCCCCACTTTAATTATACTTGTTTTATAACTATGGGGTGAGAAACATGCAAAACATTTCTGGACCACTACAATGTTTTATTTTTCCCGAAACTATTGCGTAGTTAGCCTAAGCCCCTGAACCCACTGTTATGCCCACCTTCATGAACCGTTAATTCCTGCTGGGAAGCGCGATTGATATAAATAGATCTATTGGGGTGACTCCCCCGTTCGGTTGGCCAGACGGGTCAATGCGGGCGTATACCAAGTCGGATTACGAGTGTATTGGGTTAAACACTCGCTATGGGCCCCTATTATTATTATTTATGTGCTACATTGTAGCGCACTGAACTGTCGAGCTTCGGTTGCATGAACTTAGTGCTAGCGCAATAGACTATTTTTATTTTGTGTGACATTATATTCGTTGTAATGGTCACATACCTTGCTTATGGTCCAACTCTATTGCTTAATACTTATGGTCTACTCTACTGATGTTGTTTTTCATGACGCTGTGAGTGAAGCAGTGGTCACTAATACTAAACTTGATTTGTATGTGAACAATTGTTCACACTCGAAAACCTTGTGGTCCACTTTACTAATTTACTTAAAGGTAAACTTTATTTTCATGACATTGTAAGCGACACAATGGTCACAAAACTTTATTGAACTCACATTATTTTTACTGCTTTATCATAAACCTATGAACTCACCAACCTCGTGTTGACACTTTTAACATGTATTTTCAGGTTTAAGGCTATAGCCTAGTTGTAGAGGCTTTTGGCATGGCATGGCATGGTCATAGAAGACTCTGATGTATTTGGGATCGTTTTATTTCTTTTATGGGCTTATATTTCCGAACTGTTTTTGGAATGCTGTAAACAAAATACTTTCGATTATGGAATTTCTTTTAAACGGTTGAGGTAAAACCGTTCTTTGTACTTTGTGTTGTGATACCAATTTAGTAGCACCCAACATGTATGCTTCCGCTAAACCAGATTTAAGGGGTGTTACAAATTACATATTCGAAGAAAACCATTGTCTTTGAAATACTTAACCAACATTTTTTTTTGGTGAAGCAATCTTTGTTGCTATAATTTTCTTCCTAGTCCACAATTGTTCTGGAGCCACACCAGAAGCAGCATCAACTTGACTTCCAGATTCAGGCTAGACCACACTTGCTTCAGAATGACTTTCAGACTGACTACAGGTTTCATGCATATGACTTTGAGATTGAGCATCAGTTTGACATTGATCTTGTTCATTTGCTTCAAAGTTGTTACCTTTAACCTTTTTCTTCTTCTTTAATGGCACTTTTGGCTAGGATGAAGCTGTTTTTTGTGACTGATGGGTACTGCCTTGACTTCCTGTTACACTTCCTTGCCCAAGACATGTTTTCTTGTTATGTCCAACATTGCCACAAATACCACAAAATACACTCCTACTAGACTGTGACAACTTACTATCTTTATCATTATCATCATTTTCTGTAAAAACCCTAGTTCTTTTCTTCGTGGCCTACCCAATGGTTTATGATGTTTAGGTGGAAGAATGGTTGTAGGCACATTTGAATTTTTCCAATGTTGATAACCATTTATGGGCTGGACGTGGTGTTTGTAAGTTTCCTCCCAAGTCTTAAGCAAGTAACATGGATGCACCCATGATTCTACAGATCCTACTTCCATTCCATTGAACCTCATATACCGGTTGGTAGCAACAACATGTTTACATGGCATACCTGTAAGCTCCCATCTTCTACAAGTACAATCCCTAGCTTCAACATTCACAAAACACTTATCTCCCCATCCACTAACCTGATACTTATCTCCTTCAGTCCGTAAAACGGTGTACTTATAAGCCTCTTTCTTAATCAAGTCTAACATGTGTGTTGCCTTTGGTGTTAATGGTCCGGCACACTTGTCAATTGTATGCACAACATTCACTATTCTCTGCATACAATATTCTCTAATGTATTCTAAAGCAGTAATGATGGGTTGGTGCCTACCTCCCACTAGTTTCTCATTAAACACTTCACATATGTTATTAAGTAACACATCAGAATGAGCTCTCCCTACACATGTATAGAACATGTTTTAGTAATACAGAAAACAGTGTTGAACAATGTTGAACAAAAAAAGTTGTACACTTACACACAGATTTGGTTAGTACCTGAAAAATGCGACCTTGACCAATGGGTTGGTGGTATCTTACTTAACCAAGCATGGGCAGGTTCGCTAAAATTCTTAAATGCAAGCATTGCTGCCTCAAATTGTTGGACGGTTGTTGTTGCTGCACATCTCCACAAATGTTCCTTGTAGGCTCTAGAATTCCATTGCAATTTCATATTCTCATGGATGTGCCTCAAACAAAATCTGTGTTCCGCACTGGGGAATACTGCTGCTAAAGCTGAAATGATACCCTGCACAAAGGAATATCAATTCATTACTAATAAAACTATCATTTATAAATTATATAAGTGAATATAATCAACTATAAATTATCATCACCTTTTGTCTGTCGCTGATAAAAGTGTAGTTTAAATTTGGTTGTAAGTCAAGATCATCTGCTAGACATTCAAGAAACCAAATCCATGAATCTTTGTTTTCAGCTTCTACAACAGCCTAGGCTAAAGGGTATATTCCATTGTTGCTATCAATACCAACAGCTGTAAGAAGCTGACTAGGAAAAGGAAACCTCATAAAAGCACTATCTAATCCCAACAACTCTCTTTAACAAGCTTTATATCCTTCCTTCAAATCACCTAAGCAAACGTACATTCTCTTGAAAACTCTCGTTGGACTTGATGGATCTGTTACAGTTTGTACACTTATCCTAACTGTTGTATTAGGATTTGTTTTTTGCAACTCTTCAACATAGTTCCTCAAAATGGTATATTGCTGCTTATGATCACCCCTAATCTCAATTTCTGCCTTGTTTTTTTGCCCTTAATGCCTTTTGCATAGACACTTGGACTTCAAACTGTTTAGTGAGTTGATCTTGAAAAACCCTGATTGAAACATCTGGATTGACTTGAAATTGGTCAAGTATTTGCTTTGAAAGAAACTTGTAGTCACAAGCTTTGATCTCTCTTGATTGCAAACATTTGTGTTCATCCTTGAAAGTTCTAACACTCCATAAATCTTTGGATGTATCTTTTGCTACATACAACAACCATGGGCAATCTTTTGCTTGCTCCTTTTATGATCGCAAATATACATCCCTTCCGAGGCCTCTAGTTAACGGACCAGTTTTCCTCTTTGGGGCTGTTCCCAGCCCAATACCTCCACTTGTACCACATACTGGTATTGTTCCCACACACCTAGCCCTAATTCTTTGTTTGTCATTCTTAATGAGTTGCAATTTCCTCCTAGTTTGTATTGAATGCAGGTTGATCTTATCTTTCACTTCTTTTGCAGTTACAAAAGTTTGACCACAAAAAAAAAAAAAAAAAAAAAAAAAAAAAAAAAAACTTCTTCATCTTCTTGTTCTGCCTCAGTTAACTTTTGTTTCTTGTATGCCCTCATCTTTTTCTTCCTAATTACATATTCATTCTCATTCTCAGAACCACTTGCAAACTCATTATCATCACAGAGATCTTGTATCTCATTTTTCTTAAAAAAATCATCTGGTATCTGGCTAGAGCTACCTATAGTGGGTAACTCTGTAGTCTCAATCAATTTGAACAAAGCAACATCAACATCAGGCTCCTCAAAAGTATTCTCCTCATCAACAACTATGTTTCCATCTTGAATGTTCTCAATAACATCGACATCACTCTCATAACTATCTGTTTCACTCACATTGTCATCACCTAACTCTTCATCAGTCTCACAGAACTCTACATATTTACCTTTTTGCATACGCTCAATAGGTGTATCTATTTCCTCGTCTTGATGACCAAACTCTTGTTTAGTTTCACATACCTCAACAGGACTACCTTTTTGGCTATGGTCAACACTAACAGGACTATCTTTTTG
The DNA here is from genome assembly GCA_021014915.2 of Artemisia tridentata subsp. tridentata. Classification (NCBI taxonomy): domain Eukaryota; kingdom Viridiplantae; phylum Streptophyta; class Magnoliopsida; order Asterales; family Asteraceae; genus Artemisia; species Artemisia tridentata. The sequence goes on from CP139507.1 coordinate 43,229,946, forward strand.
GCTATCGTCAACACTAACCGGACTATCTTTTTGGCTATGGTCAACACTAACAGGACTATCTTTTTGGCTATGGTCAACACTAATAGGACTATATTTTTGCATATGCTCAACAGGTGTATCTATGGTCATCAAGGGTTCAATTTCTAGCAACTCACTAGATTGTACCAAAGTATTGACTTCCAAAGGTGGTTGTGTGACTTGACTTAAAGCCTCTACCACGGGCTTTTTAACAATGTTTTCTAGGAACAATTTTTGCGAGCAATATGGAACAACAGCAAGAGCTACATTCTTCTTTGATGCATCTACATCAGCAATAACTGTCCTAATTGACTTTGGTGACATTTCATCAACATCCAATCTTGTCTTACCATTTTCAACATAAACTTCTATTATCTTATGGTCATCAACAAGATCTTTCAATATTTCTAAATTCGCAGCCTCACTTAAGTTATACAAATCATCATCTAAATTACTACTAGGCTTAACAAAGTAATAGTAATTTTTTTGACCTAGCTCGTAACCCAATTCATACATAAGAACATCCAACTCTTCAACTGACACACTATCAACATCAACCAAATCAACTAAAGTTTCCATACATCCATCATATATTCTACCAGGTCAGTATTTAAAACACTATTATGATGAACCCTCATACTAAACATATTAGATCTACCACCTGAAACATATCAATAGACCAAAGCACATTATCAAACCTTAATAGCAAATTAAAATATACCCCTATTAGATATTCCAACGATTATAACAACAAAATGTACCGTATTTTTTCTCAGCAGAGTTGTACATAACGGTATCATCAACTGGATAGCATGAATCTCTTCTAACTTCCCATAAAGTAAAATCCATACTTTGGAATTCTGAATAATATGAAACTCGTTCAAAATACTTTCACCACCCAAAAAGCTTCACACAGCTCAACCCAATGTTTTAAAAACCGGTTTTTTCGACGAACCGGATTTTTCACTGCGGCCGGTCGAACCGGCCGGTTCAACCAGTCAAAAAAATTATAAAAAAATTTTTAAAAAAAATAAAAAAATAAAATCAAACCGGTTGAACCGGACCGGTCGAACCGGAAAAATCGGCCAAAACCGAAAAAACCGGCCGGTTCTAAACAGTGAACGGGACCTATAAAAAACCGGGTTTTTTTAAACCGGCCGACCAGCCGGACACCGGTCGAACCGGTCAAACCGGCCGGTTCAAACCGGTTTTTAAAACACCCAAAAAGCTTCACATAGCTCAACGCCAAACATACCCGACAACAATAATTACATGCCCCAACTCCCTCAAAATTTTTTGAAACTTACAAAAAACACATAGATAGTTTTTGCAATTTACTCCAAAATTCTAGAAAAAACAAAAAAAAAAACCATAAAACCGACCCGACCCGACCCGACCGATATAAATAAATGAAAAACAATGGCAGACTTTATACATTCTTTTCATCATCACGTCTCTCCTTCAACTCATTCGCCTGCTGCTCTGCCTTTAATTAATTACTTCTGGTAAATTTTACAACTTTTTAACCCATCTTTTATAATCCCTTTATTATTATTATCATTATTATTTATTATGCTATTTTAATCACTTTACTTTTATGGGTTTATTATTGCTATTAGGGTTTTATGATTTTTATAAAGTAAAGTGGGTTGATTTATGGTTTTTAATGGATTTTGTTTGTGGGTTTTTTGTGTTTGGATGTTTGGTTAAAGTGGCTGATTTTAATTTGTTTAGGGTTTAGTGATTACGGTTAGGGTTAGGGTTTTGGTTAAATTGATTTTTGGTGAAATTCATGTTTTTTTCATTTGGGTTATGTGATTCTAAGTTAATAGTTCATGGGGTTGTGTTAATTTGGGTTACGTAGTTAAACTTTGTTGGTTAAGTAATTTTTTCGTTAATGTATGGCAGTCGTTTACTTTGGTTATAGGCGAACTTTATAGTTATTGTCCGATTAAGTACGCTGTTCGGTGTTTTAGTTATTTGCCCCTGTGTTAGTTGTTTTTTGGTTGATATGTGCAATTTGTATTGCTTGCTTTACTTAGCACGTTACAAAGGGTCGTGTGAGAGTTGATTCTGGGTAAAAACAATGTTTTTATTTTTGTTATTATTATTATTTTTTTTCTCTTTAGTGTTGTGTAAAAAAGTATATTTTTCATGGGGTTGTTTTATTATGGTTTATCTTATTAAACTTTATTGGTTAAGTTAGTTTTATCGTACATATGGCGCTAAGGCGTTCGTTTACTTTGGTTATAGGAGATTTTGATGCGGTTTGTGTTAGTTTTTGACGAGTTATTGTCGGATTAAATACTGTTTTTGAGTGCTTTACTTGTTTGTCAGTTGTGTTAGCTGTGTTATGGTTGATATTTATGTTTTTTTTTTGTTTTACGCAGTGTAATATGTATTCGTTGCTTTACTTAGCACGTTACAAAGGGTTTCGTTATAGTTGATAAAATGGTGAAGGTTAAAACTTATAAGCGATTTTGACGCGGTTTCTGTTGGATTTTGACGAGTTATTGTCGAATTTAGAGTTTTTTTTAGGATTGATTAAATAGGTATATCTCAATATTCCAACTGTTTTTCTGATATATTATTCGTGTTTTGTTTGGTATTAACGTATCTTTTTGTATCTATGCAGTGTAATTCATATTCGTTGCTTTACTTAGCACGTTACGAAGGGTTTTGTGAGAGTTGATAAAATGGTGAAGGTTATATTACCGGGGTCTAAAAAGAGGCCCGGGGAGCTGTTTGAGGGTGGAGATCAGAAGAAGCAAAAGATGGATAATGGTGTTAGAACAGAGTGTGGGAAGATCCTCAGAACGTTAATGACACATAAGTTTGGGTATGTTTTTAACCAGCCTGTGGATCCTGTCGAACTCAAGATTCCTGATTATTTTGATGTTATATCTCATCCAATGGATTTTTGGACGATAAGTAAGAAGTTGGAGAAAGATGTCTATTCTTCTGAAGAAGCTTTTGCTGCGGATATAAGACTAACATTTGCTAATGCCATGAGATATAACCCTCCTTCAAATTTTGTTCATTTGTATGCAAAAGAGTTGAAGGATCTTTTTGAGAGAACGTGGAGATCGTTTGAGGCGAAGTTGGTAAAACTGAGGAAAAGCGTTGCAGAACAGGGCAAGCTAAAGAAGAAACCCTTTGACACGAGCAAGATTGCCAATAGTTTACCGGCTAAAACCTTAGAAAAAAAGACCGATAAGAAACCGACTCCCTCATTAATTTTAAAATTCAAGAAAGCTGAAGATACAAGCACAATTACAACTTGCTCTGTGCATCAGCCTTTGGTATCTAGAGAAGAAAAGATTAGCCTTAAAAGGGAGCTCATATCAGCTGTAAGAGGTGATTGGACCGGACCTTTACGTTGGTTTTTAAGAAAACATGGTTTGTTAAACCCGAGCAGAGAGAAGATTGAGAATACTTTTAACGCGTTTAATGACGATACGTTATTGGAGTTGAGTAGAGCATTAAAAGGTTCGTTCAGTACAAGTAAGGAAAAGGTAACTTTTTGCTACCATATGCTTGTATGTTGATTTCGTAGTTTTTTGAAAATGTGGTTTGATGCGAGTGTTGCATATCGTGCAGGGAAAGGAGGATCATGGAAACGCGCAGACGATGGAAATAACAGAGAGAAAGAAACTTGAAGGTGAAATTGTAATACCTTGTTATAGTAGGCGATAGTTAAATTTCAGGGTTAGATTTGGGAACAAAGTTAAATTCTTGTCAGTAATTACGTACTGATTTTGAAAAACTTTTTTCTTTACAGAAAAGTCAAATATTGAATCACGAATTAGAGCTGCTCGAGCTGCTAAAGAAGCATTGCTTGAAAGTGCAAAGTCTGATTTGCAATTGAGACGCGATAAAGAAAGAGAAAAAGTAGAAAAGGTTTGGTTTTTACCGACGGCTTATTCTATAGAAACCATTCACATGTATCGGTTTATTTTATTATTCTGTTATTCTGTGTTCAGATGGAAAGAACAGCAATAATTGGCGACAATCTGACTTTTCTGAGAGAGCTTGAAAAGCTGTGCCAATATTCAGGGATAAAAAATCCGTTGGAGAAAATCGGGTTGCGTTTGAAGGAAGAGTACGGGTACGAATATTCAGATTATGATAATGGTATTATCTCTGATGAGCTAGAAGACGGTGAGATCTTTTGACTATAAACTGCTCTGCAGTTACTAGTAGAGTTGTATTGCTGTGAACTGAATTAGTAGAGTTTTGTATTTGAAGTGTAAATGACCATTATTTTTTTTGCCGGGAGGACATCATGATGTTTCTGGTGGTACTTGTACGTTAAAACAGTTAACTCGTGTAAATATATAATTATGAAGGGACACTTATTAGACCATAGCAGTTTTGCATTTTGTGTTCTCTCAATTATCAATTCCTCTTATAATCCGGCTTTGCGTATTACTGTTGGGTTATGTTTTTGTCAAGTAGAAGTGTCTACTTGTCTAGTGTGGAATGACTAGCTTGCAATGGTCAGTTGATTAATATGTTGGGTCATCATAAGTGAGCCTAGAGATGTGGTCATGTGGTTGATGGTCAGTTGATTAGTATGCTGGGTCTTCATTAATGAGCCTGATGTGGTTAAAGTGATCCAATTTCAAGAACAAGTTTCGTAAAATTATACCGTCTTCAGACTAAGTCCTGTTTCAGAAGTGATTTTTCTCAGCTGTTTAGCTAGTTCTCGTATATGTTATGCTCAACTCGATCTCTCCATGTTTGTCCGCAACGTGGCATGGCCTGACTGTCAAAATAGCTACAAGGAGAGCAAACAATATAGTTTTGGTTCTTGATTGTCATCTTACCAAAATAATCAATTTTTGATTCAGTAGTTGGCTAGATACGGTTTGTTTATATTGCTTTCAAACTTTATATTTTGTATTTTCTTCAAATCAAGCTTAAAGTATATTGAGAAGAGTCTTAACGATCAAGCTTAATATCAGACTTTAAACATAAAGCAATTTCAGTAAATCATAAAAGGTAAATTTATAATTGTAATTTAACATGAGGGATCAGTATTGGGCCAATAACTGATATGGGCCAGCTCCAACTGATAAACCTTATTACAGGCCGTGGCTCTGTTCCTTGGCCCAATACCTAATTGACTCATCTAATATTAAAAAAATATCTCACTGGGGTTAACCATGGGCCTAGCTTAAGGAGCTAACAGAATTTCATTTTTTGAGGGAAACTAACAGCATTTCATTATTAAGCTGAAGTCAGTTATTATTTCCCACTAGTAAGAGAAACATAATTCTGAAGACAGAGAGATGGTGGAAGAGGTAGGCAAATCTGATGATGATCATAGGACAAAAAATGCCAATAAACACAGTGGTCTTCGATCCGACAGTGAAGAAGAAGAACGACCAAAAGAAGCCATAGAGAATGTGGTTTCCAGAGACATGCAACGACATCCTCTTGAGCACTCATGGACATTCTGGTTCGACAATCCATCTGCTAAGTCTAAGCAGGTCGCATGGGGTAGCTCGATCCGTCCTATCTACACTTTCTCCACCATTGAAGAATTCTGGAGGTTTTTCGTTTATGCATCCTTAAATCAAATCTGTGTGCCCATTTTAATTTATCTTAGTATTTCTTTTTTCAAATCATTTACAATAAAATAATTCTGTTTTGACATGTTGAATGAAATCAGTCATTAAAAGCAATAGAAACGAATGTGTCATATAACAAAAGGTAATGCATGCAATGCAGCCTTTACAACAATATACATAGACCGAGCAGGTTGGCAGCAGGAGCAGACCTTCATTGTTTCAAAAACAGAATCGAGCCAAAGTGGGAGGATCCTGTCTGTGCTCCTGGTGGAAAGTGGACTATGACTTTTCCTAAGTCAAAATCCGACACATGTTGGCTCTATACGGTACTTTGCATATACCATTCTAATGTCATTGCAAGTCTTATAATCCTCCCTCCATTCACTGTAACCTTTCTTCTTATGTGAAAGTTGCTAGCAATGATTGGAGAACAGTTCGATCATGGGGATGAAATATGCGGGGCAGTTGTAAATGTTAGATCAAGGCAGGAAAAAATAGCTCTTTGGACCAAGAATGCTGCCAATGAGGCTGCTCAGGTACTATTAAATCATACTCGTAGTTTGTAATTTTATCAAATAGTTTCTTTATAACTATGTTTGTTTCTAAAAGGCCACAAACCATTAGTAACTATTTTTGTTTATAAGATTATTTTGCCTTCTTTATAGATGAGCATTGGGAAACAATGGAAGGAGTTTCTTGATTACAACGACATCATAGGATTCATATTCCATGTAAGTGTGTCCGTTTTCGAGCATTGATTTATGTAAGTCATGTGAGGTGAGTTGATTTCTACTCACATTTAGCATCATATATCTCAGGAGGATGCTAAGAAACTTGACAGAGGTGCCAAAAATAAATACACAGCATGAGACGTTGTATGTTTCTAGAAGACAACCTGAATGCAAGCTTGAGATGTTGGGTAGGAAATCAAATTAATGAATGCTAGAAGTTTATTTTTGCATTGCCTCCATTGCTATTGAAGGTTTATTTTTGCATGCATAAGTGAATGTTGAAACCAACATATTTGAAACTGATTAACTTGTTGATTCTAGTAATTAACATGTTTTGGTTGGTTCAATTTCCCAAAATTAATACATCTTGATGCTTTATGATCATCTCCATGTTTAATAAAATCAACTGATCTCACATGACATAGTTCATTATATGTTGTTACAGAAAACAACAATATTGTATATGTTTCTATATCAAGCATCTACAATTTGTTCTACAACCATTGCTATGAGTTTTCTTATAAGAGAAGAGGTTAGAGCGTATATATAAGGACAAACACACTTGCAACACATCAGAATGGGTAAAAAACCACATACCGCTTAAATGTGTTAGATTTTGGCTTCGGAAAGGTCATCATCCACTTTGCTTCAGAAGCATAAACAGGGTCCTCCCTACGTAGGTTCCATTCTGTTTTAAAACAATGGAAGTCTGCCTCCTGCATGTAGTCAACCTGTATGGTTGATGTAAATTGCTGAAAAGGCTGGCTTAATGGCATTTCTGGTCGATCATTTGTTAACTTATCATGGAGGTTTTTGTCACTTGTTCTTCTGGTGATTCATGCTATCAAAACCTTTTCCTAGTCTGATCAAATCTTAAATCAGTACTACCATAGTTCTGTTTTTCCATGAGTTTGACAGATTTTTATTAACATGATTTAGGATTCCATCAGTGAGCACAAGGTTGACTACATAGACGAAGAAAACGATTAAACACAAATTGGTTGGAAACACCTATAAATGGGAGCTGAGAAAACTGATACGATCCTGCGTTATTATTAGTATTATTATTATTATTATTATTATTATTATTATTATTATTAATTAATTGATTATTTTATTTAGTTTCCTTTTATTATATTTCTTGGTGAGAAAGTTAGGGTATTAGGTTAAGTCTATTATAAATAGGGTATTAGGATTGTAATTCTGATTGTGCTGAATAATATTATGGTTTATTGATTTCGTGTCAATTGGGAGAGCTTATTCGACCTCTCGAATGTCGATTATTCTATCTTTATTGTTCTTTTATCTCAACATCGAATTGGTTCGTATCAATTGGTATCAAAGCTGTTCGATTCTAGGGTTTCAAAAAAAAAAAAAAAAAAAAAGTGTTCATCGCCAGAATTTACTGTTCATCACCAGAAGTTGCTGTTCTCGGGCCGGATTACTGTTCATAAAAAGGAATGGAAGCAAAGAGCTTTGAAGAAGGGTTAACTGATGTCATAGAGATGGTTAAACGGTTACAATCCACGTTGCTGTTGCACCAATCTAAACTCGAGGAATCTTTATCTAACCTGGGGGAATCTTTTAGACGGGCGTGTCAAGATATCTCATTGTTGTCTGAGAAATTTCAAGGATCAATAAAGGCAGCGATAAAGGAAGAGATTAATCAGGAGGGACATGTCCATTTATTGGGGGTCCAACTAAACCAACGGAGTCCTAACAGGAAGGTGAAAGCAAGGTTGTTTTGGAATAAGTTTGTGGTTTCATGCGTCCGAACTAGAAAAACTAGAATGCTAGGTACCTCGCTTGGTACTGGATTTGAAAGATTAGGTTCTCATGACCAACAAGTGTGTATAAGAAAACTCCAGAAGATATTGCAGGACTACTACATGCACTTGAAGCACACAAATGGGATAAAACGAAGAACATGGGATCCCGGAATTACCAAGGCAACATTTTCAAGCAACACCTTGAGGACAAGGTGTTTTTGGGGGCGGGAGTATTGATACGATTCTGCGTTATTTATTATTATTATTATTATTATTATTATTATTATTATTATTATTATTATTATTATTATTATTATTATTATTAATTTATTTAGTTTTCTTTTATTATATTTCTTGGTGAGAAAGTTAGGGCATTAGGTTAATTCTATTATAAATAGGGTATTAGGATTGTAATTCTGATTATGCTGAATAATATTATGGTTTATTGATTTCGTGTCAATTGGGAGAGCTTATTCGACCTCTCGAACGTCGATTATTCTATCTTTATTGTTTTTTTTATCTCTACATTGAATTGGTTCGTATCAAGAAGATCGAGGGTCTTGAAATTGAGTTCGCACAGTTCCGTACTGAAATCAATGTTAGGTTCACTGAAATCAATGATAGGTTCGCTGCAATGCAACAAGAAAGGAAGGCGATGTAAGAAGAGACTACAAAGCGATTGGATGGTGTGATGAAGGCTTTGGTAGCTTTGACCACTAGCACAAGTAAGATCCAACTTGCATACACTCACATGGATATTAGGGAGATTCAACAACAACTTGCCCTCATAAAATTAAGGTTGAGGGAGAAGAAGGATGAGAGGGCTAACAAGGCTGAAAGTCAGATCACCAGCTTTCCCAACAAAACCACAATAACAGAAAAAAATGGTGAAGGTGATGCTCTTTAAATTCGTTACTGGCACAAGGAGAAGATGAATGCAGCTTGATGGTGAAATTGATTTGTGGAACAATCATGGGGACACAACTCGTTGCTTTAATCTACAACCACACATGGATGTACCAGTGGAAGGTCAGACATGCTTAGAACCAAGGCATTGGCCTTCACATGGGCCTGACTTAGGATGTAATCACCTGCAAAATCTGGTGCTCCAAGTGACAAGGAGAAAGTACAAGAGAGGGCATTCATTCCAGCATACCATGGTCTTCATTGGGTGGCTGGAACAAGATTTTTTGTTCCGGCCTCTCTTTGCACAAAGGAAAATATGGGATCCTAGAATTACCCAAGGCAACATTTTCAAGCAACACCTTGAGGACAATGTGTTTTTGGGAACGGGAGTATTGATATGAACCATATTAGTATTCCTGTATTTTATTATTATAGCTATATTTATTATAGTTTCGTAATCAGTAACTAGGTTCCTTTATAGTATTATCTTAAGGACCAAGTCAAGTTTATGGTATCTTTTATTATAAATAGGGTATTAGGGTTGTAATTGAGATTATGCTGAATATTATTATGGATGATTGATTTCGTGTCAATTGGGAGAGCGTATTCGACCTCTCGAACGTCGATTATTTATCTTTATTGTTCTTTTATCTGATTATCGATCCGGTTCGTATCAAAAACTAACTTTAACATCTAGTTACAGCTTTAAGGGAGAATGAAGGAGGTTGAATCCAGAAATCTATCGGACAAATCTAATACTACACGTACGTATGCATACCACCAATCAGAATCACACGTTTATGCATCTTATTTATTTATTTATTTATTTTTTTGGTGAAATGGGTGACTTATATTAATAAAACATACTCACTGAGAATACAAAAAATGGGACGATTTGGGTCGACAAGGTCGAGACAAATATAAAAGGGGGGTCGAGACAAAATAAAAATGTCTCGACATGTCGAGACAAATGGGTAGTACCATTTCTTTTGTCCCAAAAAAATTTGTCTCGACATATTCAAGATAAAATGGGACGACATGTTATAAGGGCCCACCACCCAGTCAACTAATGAGTTGCAATTTGGGTCGACATTTTTGACAATTTGGTACGAGATTGTAGTACCAAATCTTTTTCCCTTTTTTTTTTAATTTTCCGTAAATCATTTATTTAAATACGTAAAATGTTTTCAGAAATGCAAAATGGGTCGACATTTTGGACAAAATGGTATGATATTGTCGTACCAAATTGCTTGAATTAATTAAAATGAGACCCAGTTGCCAAAGCAAAATGGGTCGACAATTTCTTTTAAATTTTGGGACGACATTGTCGTCCCATTCTGTCATCTATGAAAAAAAAAAAAATGCAGCAGCAGCCTGCATTTCCAGGTTTTTGCCGGAATTTTTTCCGGAAAAAACCTACAATTACACAACCTGTAAATCAACAAATATCCGCAATACCAATTCAGCAATATGATACAATACCAAATTACTCATCCACGATTGCATTCGTCAAATACGATATTAAACACAAATTAAAATTAACTAAAATACGATACAAATTAAACTAACAAATACGAACTTATACAAAAACAAACCAAAATCATGTACAGGTTGTAGTTTACAATCCTAATGTTTTACCAACAAAACCTGTTTCTAAGGCGATCAACAAGTCAAGTCTAACTTTGTATTACATAACTAATAACAAATACGATACAAATTAAACTACGCCTACTCCTAGTCCGACTCCTCGTAAGAACCCGCCTCCTCCCCCCTCCTCCTCACCCTCCTCCTCCGCCTCCTCCTCATCACTACTAGCATTATTATTCTCGGGAATGCGGCTCAAATGAAGATTAGTTTGTCTTATGTATTTGTTAAGGACGTCGGGTGGCGGCATTCCATAATTAGGACTAGAACCCGGGTTAGAACTAGAACTCGGGTTAGAACTAGAACCCGGGTTAGAACTAGAACCCGGGCATGTAGTAGAGTTAGGAAAGATGGGACGATAACAATTGTCAAAGGAAGAATTATTATTAGGGTTGGGAAAGGGAATAGGGCCGGGATAAGGGGCGGGAAATAAAGGAGGTTGGGGAAATGAGGGAAATGTGGGAAAGTTAACGGGAAACGGATTACCTGTTTGGCTGTTGTTGTAGTGGCTGACAAACTGCCCAAAGATAGATTCGAAGGTGGTTTGTCGAGCATGAAGCTGTTCATTATGTAGTTGGGCCACTCGAGCCCGTTGTTGCGCCTCCTCGGCTGCCTTCCTCAACAACTCTTTCTCTTCCGCCTCTCGCCTCAACATCGCCGAAATATCCTCCCGAGTAACAAAGGCTTGTGAAAACGGCTGATGTGCGGACCTGGATGTAGCTTTGCCCATGCCCGACATCAGCCTGCCAATGCCCGACAAATTTTGCCGGTTCTCACTATGAACTATCTCATCCAGTACTTGTTGCTCGATCATCAACGGGGCCGTTCCGGCTTTAACTTGATCCCAGAGTTCTTTCATCGCCAACTGTGTAAGTAAAAAAAAAAAAAAAAAAAAAAAAAAAAAAAAAAAAACAAGTATGTTAAAAACAGGTAAGTTAAAAAAAAAAAACAAGTAACTTGATCTTAATGACGCATGTTATGAGATAAATTACTTACATAAGACGTCTCATTTTCTTTAGTTTTAAAGACGCCCCCTTTTGTTGAATGTCACCTCCTCCACGTCTCGATGAGTTCTTCATTCTTCCCCGAATTCCTAACCCGCTATACATACAACATAAAATAAATTAATAACGAGCTATATATAAACATTATATAGACCTTTAAAAATCAAAAAATTATAATGAGTCTTACGTAATCGTTTCGTCCTTGTACGAACGACTTTCTCCCTTGGTGGGTTAAAATCTTGTTTTTTTCCCCGGTTTTCTGCATTTTTTGCAGATCTGTCCATTCGTTCTGGTCTCGACCACCAGTCGACCAACGACTCCCACTCCTCTGGGCTTCTGTTACCCCACACTCTCGACGGCGGCGGATGTTCCTTTGCCGTCTCGGGCTCCCGATGTACGTCAAAGTAGTTTTTCTTGATCCTGTATTTAGTTTTGCGGTATAGTAACCGCAGCTGAAGTTGAATCCCAAGACTTACCCTTTCCCCACCGTATACACACACTCCCCAACCTTCACTTGGCTCTGGTTGTTTAACCAAGGCGCGAGGAGGAAATAGGTCTGCAAATAAATATACGCATTTAAATAAACAAACAATTTAAATATAACACGCATATCTAAACGGTCGATAACAATAAGAATACAAATAAAATAAACAATTAATACCTCGAGCGCGGGAAATATGTGAGCCTTAAAAGGCGCCGGAATCTGCTCCCACTCGCAGTCAAGGGGAAGTGACCTAACTAGTTCCCCCAAAAGACTACTGAACTGCGGTGCATACGTGCCCACAGGTGAAAAGGTGCCTTGATCATCGGTGTCAAAGCCGATCAGCAAAGGCTGATTACCATTCTGTTTAAACGCCCTCCTTAAGGCCCGATTTGAGGTCTCACCCGCAATCAAACCTACAAATATAAGTTATTGAGTCGTGAAAATACAAGTAAAAAAATTTAGTTTTATCAATAAAAAACTTAAAATAAAAATCACAATTTCTTACCTGAGCAGTAGCCCGGCGTAGTAAAATAGGGCTGGTGTGGTGGATCACCACCAGCATCCCCGCTGTGTGATTGGGGAGCTACACACGCCATTTGTAAAATTACAATTACAAGAACACACAATTTCGTGGACCAATTAATACTAATACACACATTCATATAAATATACACATTTAAACATAACATAACATGCAATTTCATTCAAATAAAAGTTACACGTTTAAACATATAGTAACAATTTCATTCAAATTACAAATTAAGAACAATTGTGTGGAAACCATAAAGGGGGGGGGGTGAATACATTTCCATTTAAAAACTTAAAACTTTTGTATCAAACTCCCGATCAAGTGTGACGTAATATGAAAAGTGTCAACTATGATCATATATCATCTAGGGATGAATAAATTAAACTACAACACAAGCACAATCAACCATGACACATACATAATCAACATAACATAAGCAACTAGCCACACAAGCGTAAACGCAATGCAAATATAAACATAAAGCGATAAAAAATAAAATGAAAGTAAAGAGATAAGTAAGAAGGCGCAAACCGGACACGGTGATTTATAGTGGTTCGGTCACGAAGCTCCTCTTCGCCCTACTCCACTCCCCGAGTACCCAACTCGAGAGTTACTTCACTAATCAACAAACTCCCTTCAGGCGGAGAAAACCGTACACGTCGCTTAACTTGTTTTCTGACACTAAGCTAGATGTCGAGTGCTAATCTTAGCTAGCACCAATCTACCACGATCTACCCGATCTACACCGTACACGTCGCTTATCCTATTTCCGACACTAAGCTAGATGTCGAGTGCTAATCTTAGCTAGCACCAATCTACCACGATCTACCCTTGATCCACTTGATCAATACACACAAGCCCAATGGCTTCAAGAGATCTCCAAGATCTCGACAAGATCACAATTATCTTCCCTCACAAACTCTCAAAAGAAAAATGATCTTGATGTATGCTATGATACAATCAAGAGTGTAACAAGTGTTACAAGACCTAACAACTACAACTCTTGTATCTTCTTGGATACCTTGAGTTCTTCTCTTGCAAATGAAGAGGAATGATAACACTTTGTATCTACTTGGATACTTTGTGTTCTTCTCTTGCTAATCAAGAGGGATGACAACACTTTGTATCTACTTGGATACTTTGTGTTCTTCTCTTGCTAATCAAGAGGAATGAAGAGGATCACTTGAATGGAGGATTGTATCACTCTTAAACAAACTAAGACTCTCCAAATGATCAAAGAAAGTCATCTAAGTGAGGAGGGATTAGACCAGAGAAAAAGGACTGGAAAAATCAAGTTGAAAGTGTGAAATGGTCCACTATTTATAGGCAAGAAAAATCTGAACGTTACAGAAAATTTTGTACGGACGGCTCCACTAAATGTCCCACGGCTCCACTAAATTTAGTGGAACCGTGGAGCCGTCCCAGACAAGGACGCTCCAAATTTTGTCTTTTCTGGTGAAAACTTATTTGGGGAAGGTTGGAGCTGATTTTGGGGGGAAAAATAGCTGTTGGGATTTTTAAACTTATTTTTCAAAATAAAAAATTTCTTTTTAATTCAAAAATAATTTGTAAAATATATTTTTGAAAAAATGTTTTGTCACATTAAAAATGTGAAGTTTAGAAAAATATAATCCTTTGATCATTTGTCAAGTAGTAGATTTGTTTGTCCATACCTTGAGTGATTTATGTCGGGATGGAAATCTACGACTTCGTTAAAGCATACTTGAGACGTCGGGAGGTGTTGATGTAAGTATGCATTGATGATTTGTGTTTACAAGTAACTTGCACATTTTACGTTATGTATTACAAGTTACATGTTTGTCATTATTAAAACCGAAGAAATCGTTTAGTTTAAATATCGTAATATTTGCACTAACAAATTGTCATCATCCGAATCATCGCTAGATAAAACTTCTTCAACGACAGTCGTGGGGTTCACTTCATCATCATCAGACACGTCAACATCATCATCATCAAGGACATGAGCAACGACATCATCTTCATTATTAATAAAATCAGCATCTTCTTCAGCATCATCTGGTGGGGCGTCCACTTCTGTTGATTCATGATTTACACTCAAATTCGCATACTCTAAACCAGGCAAACCAACAGACAATGCAACATCTGATGAACTGCTGCCATGTATAACATCTTGATCAGAATCTACCACATCCCAATCCTAGATCTTCGATGATGAACATCTTCGACGACCTTCCAATGAGGTGGTCGTCTAGCAGGGTCTTCAAGTAGAAGACTTGTGTTGCTTGTGTCGCAAGAATGTATGGTTGATTTCTATAAGCATCCTTATCAGTCAAAATATGACATATGCCACGTTCACTGTAAGAACGCCTAGAGCATGCTGTAGGGTTATTAGGGTTACGGGTGTCGAACCATAAACATCGGAACAACACAACCTTTCGGTTGCCTAAATAAGTGAGCTCCAGAATTTCCTCCAGTTGACCATAATACATTTCTCCATCAGGCCCGGGTGTTGAAACTCCACTGCATTGAGTGGTATGAAGTTTATCGCGCTCATGCACCAAAAACTTCACACCGTTAACTATGCAAGCTGGGTATGTAAATGCACGAGATGAAGGTCCACATGCCAAAGAGAATAACTCGGGACTACAGCTTGGGTCTTTTGCCACGCTCTTTTCACGGATCTACGAAAGAGATACAAACAGATTCAGATGAGGAAAAACTTTGGACTACAAGGTAATGTATCTAATGTGTTTACCTTGAGATTGAACCAGGGAGGAAAACTTGTTTCCATGGTATTGTTAGGAAATTCACTGCAAAAGTTCATGATATTAGAATAAGTCATCGAAAACAAATAACTTAGCAAAAAAAGGGTTCTTCAAAATATAAAAAAGAAGAAACATACTCTTTGTACGCCTGGATGTCTGTGTCGATTTCAGGACTGTTGTTAAGTACAAACCATACAACTGCCTGCATAACATCTGGCTCCATCCGAGTATCTACACATCTACCCACCGGTTTGCATACTGACTGGAACACCTGGAATTTATCTGGTTGTTTAGGTGCACCGTCGTCATTTCTGTCAGGACGATTAAATCTCGTCTCGACATCTTTAAGATAACGCGAGCAGAAAGTTAATGCTTCTTCTGCAACATAACCCTCCGCTATAGAACCTTCAGGCATGTCTTTATTTCGGACATAATTTTTCAGCTTCTTCATATATCTTTCAAATGGATACATCCACCTGTAATAAACAGGGCCACCTAGAATAGCCTCTTCGGGTAAATGTATAACCAAATGAATCATTATTTCAAAAAAAACAGGAGGAAATATTTGCTCTAAATTAATCATAACATCGAACATTTGTTTTTTAGCTTTCACCATGTCCTGCTGCATCAAATTTTGAGCACAAATCTGCTTAAAGAATAAGCAGAGCTCGATTAATGGGGGTGAAATGTCTTTGGGTAAGTATTGTTGAACTCCATAAGGAAGTAACCGCTGCATCATAATATGACAGTCATGAGATTTTAGGCCCGTTATGTTGTTATCGTCAGCGGTCACTTTTTTCTTGAAGTTGGATCCAAACCCATCGGGTAGTCTAACTCCTTTGATGAAATTACAAAACTGTTTTCTATTTTCTGGTGTGAAAGAGTACTTTGGATGAGGCTTATCGAACTTCCCGTTTCCTTTATCAACGAGCCACAACTCTTTTCGAACTCCCAAAGTTTTCAAGTCTTGCCTTGCCTTTAGCGTGTCTTTGGATTTGTCGTTCATTAACAAGGTATTAAGCACACTCTCAAACACATTCTTTTCGATGTGCATGACATCGAGATTGTGCTTTAGTTGAAGAACGGGCCAATACTCCAGTTCGTAGAAGATAGAACGCTTACTCCAATTCAATTCAATTTCTCGATTAGGTTTAGAGTTATTTTTAACAATACGTGGATGTTTCCCTGAGACACGTTTAAAGACTTTACTAATTTGAATCATGATTTCTTCATTGGTAAAGTTTCTAGGAGGATGTTTCTTTTCAGGTTTACCATGGAATTCGTTATGTTTCCTCCTCATTGGATGGTTTACGCGTAAGAATCTTCTATAACTAACATAAGCGATTTTATTCTTCACAGGAAGCGATGGAGTGTCCTGATTACATGTTGGGCATGCATAGTAGCCTTGTCCACTCCACCCAGACAAACTACTTTGAGCTGGAAAGTCATTTATGGTCCATAAAACCGCCGCTTTCATGTTGAAATGAGTACCCGTAGCAGCGTCTAAAGTCCACACACCTTTCCATAAGTCTTGGAGTTCTTTGATCAAAGGCTGCAAGAAAACATCAATGTCCTTTGCAGGTGATTTAGGGCCAGGAATTAACATCGTCAACATTAAAGAATGTTAGTGCAAATATTACGATATTTAAACTAAACGGTTTCTTCGGTTTTAATAATGACAAATATGTAACTTGTAATACATAACTTAAAATGTGCAAGTTACTTGTAAACACAAATCATCAATGCATACTTACATCAACACCTCCTGACGTCTCAAGTTCAACGAAGTCGTAGATTTCCATCCCGACATAAATCACTCAAGGTATGGATAAACAAATCTACTACTTGACAAATGATCAAAGGATTATATTTTTCTAAACTTCACATTTTTAATGTGACAAAACATTTTTTCAAAAATATATTTTACAAATTATTTTTGAATTAAAAAGAAATGTTTTATCTTGAAAAATAAGTTTAAAAATCCCAACAGCTATTTTCCCCCCCAAAATCAGCTCCAACCTTCCCCAAATAAGTTTTCACTAGAAAAGACAAAATTTGGAGCGTCCTTGTCTGGGACGGCTCCACGGTTCCACTAAATTTAGTGGAGCCGTCCGTACAAAATTTTCTGTAACGTTCAGATTTTTCTTGCCTATAAATAGTGGACCATTTCACACTTCCAACTTGATTTTTCCAGTCCTTTTTCTCTGGTCTAATCCCTCCTCACTTAGATGACTTTCTTTGATCATTTGGAGAGTCTTAGTTTGTTTAAGAGTGATCCAATCATCCATTCAAGTGATCATATTCATTCCTCTTGATTAGCAAGAGAAGAACACAAAGTATCCAAGTAGATTGATGAAGCGAAAAGTGTACCGCTTTTAAGGGGTCATTTAAGCCCTAAATCGTATTTATTTGATCAAATATCGCCCTAAATCGTTCCTTTTGTCATTTTAGGTACTTTTGAGAAGAAATCTGGAAAAGGAAGCATTTTGGACGTTTTTGGAGCATAAAAGTGAAGAAAACGACAAAGTCTCAAAATCGGCTGAAAATTACCTTTGACGGCGTCAGGATTATCCCCAGACGGCGTCATGGCTTGGCAAGAAATAGGTGGATGTGAAAATTACTCATGATAAGCCAGAGAAATTTGCATGGAATTCTGACGGCGTCACCCTTTAATCTGATCAAGGTCGTCATGGCTTAATTTAAAGAGGGACGACGTCAAGCCATAATCTGACGGCGTCAAGCCTTGATAAGCCAGAACGGATTTTGGAGGTCTAGAGAGGGACGGCGTCAGGAAGGCCATCCGGGAACCCTAAAAGCGGCGAGGTGACGGCGTCACACTCCATAACGTGACGCCGTCAGATCTGAAAGTCTATATATAGTTTTGCAATTTTTTGTTATTAGGGTGGAACTTATTGTGGAACTTTGTGTGTGAAAACCCTAAGACGATTTTAGCAGCTTTTTCAAGGCTTTTTACCTTGAGATCTTCCATGTTACATTAAAGATAAGTTATCAATTAATCATTCAATATGTCTATGTGTTGTTTGATTCTATCTTGTTCTTGTCTTTTGTTTAACATGCTAGGCTAGATTTATCTTGTGTTTGCTTAGATCTAATGAAACCTAGCTATTGATTATTGGTTATTAGTGTGTTATTAGTTGTATTGGATGATTGTTCATCTATGTTAGGCTTAAGAAAACTGACTAACTTCCTATTCGGTAACTTGCTTGAACGTCTTAAGAAACATGAACCAACGCGTACTAAGGTTTTTATGGTTGTATTTAATGCACAAGCGAATTCTAGTGATCCCATGTTAGGAGCTTCCTAGCCGGCTCGACATAGGAGTGAAGTAGGAGCTTGTAGAGTTGGGGAAGTACGTACGCCACCCCACGATTGGTATTAAGGAATACACCCGTCATCCACGCGATTAATGCACACTAATTAACCGGTAAAAGATAGTTAGGGAGTAAGGAAATATAAGTAAACACATTACTCTCCACATAAGTTTTACCACCTTTTCATTTTCTGTTATTTTATTTTATTTGCATTCGTAGTAACTTGGGTTAGTTGACTAGCAACTAATTCCGCCCACTCTTTCAAACCCGAGATTTTACTTGCTTTCAAAAAAAAAATATATATATAAAAACATAAAAAGAATCTTCTCTCACCCTTAGACCTATTAGAGTAGTTTTTCATACCTAACGAACACTATTTCCTGTGGAGAACGATCAATCCCCCGTACTTACCACTACACTATACTACATCGGTCAGGTACACTGCCTGGTGGGGTTGTAAGCCTCTTGAGATCCCTTGAGAGGTAAAACCTGTTGTAAGGTTGCAAAACCACGTATCAAGTTTTTGGCGCCGCTGCCGGGGAATAGTTATTGTTTAGGTTGAATTTTTATTTTTTAGGTCTACTCACTAGATTCCTTTCTAGTGAGATTTTTATTTTATTTTTCTAGGTTTTCTTTAGTCTATCTATTTTCTTCGTTTCTTTGTTCGTAACCATTACCATTCGACATCATGGAAGATGGTAATATCCTTAATCCCAACAACCCACCACCACAACAACCACCACCACCTCCTAGAGCCCGTACTTTAGGAGAGTACTCCCATCCTAGCCACCATGGCTATCGAAACACCATTGAGCTCACTCAAGGAGCCAATGTCACTCCCTTGCGATCCGACACCATCCGGTTGGTGCAAAGCGGATGCGCATTCCATGGACTTCGTTCTGAAGATCCTAATCAACATCTCAAGGACTTTCTCAAAATCATTGATTCTATAGACCTTGATGTTGCCACTCGAGAGACGACCCGACTGCGTCTCTTTCAATTCTCTTTGCAGGACCAAGCTAGTCAATGGCTAGAGCGTCAACCCGCAGGATCCATCACCTCTTGGGATGATCTCACCACTCGTTTCCTTGCTCAGTTTTTCCCACCGGGAAGAACTACCAAGCTAAGGAATGATATCTTGATGTTCCAACAACGTCAAGGCGAAACCCTCTACGAGGCATGGACTCGATTCAAGGACTTACTCCAAAAAGTCCCTCACCATGGCATAGAACTTTGGCTCCAAGTCCAAATCTTTTATGACCATATCAACCTCTCCACAAGGCAAATCATTGACCAATCGGCCGGTGGTAAGCTACGTGATCTAAGTGCGGAACAATCATGGGCTCTCCTAGAAGATCTTGCTCTTTATGACAATGAAAGTTGGAATGATCCCCGTGATTTGAATAAAACGGTCAAGGCAATATCTTTGCCTTCGAACAATTCAAGCACTTCCGACCGTAGGATCATAGAACTTGAAGACCAAGTCAAGTTTCTCATGAAATCCTACGAGGCTCCTAAACCTTCAAGCCAAGTGAACAAAATCACTTCTTCATGTGAATTATGTAGTGGTCCCCACGACACTCGTGATTGCATGGAACTCCCCGAACAAGCTTTTGCGGACTACGCATCCTCGCGTACCGACGGAGCGGGAGACAAGTGGTACACTTTCAAACCCGAGCCAAACCCCTACGGTGATACATACAACCCCTCATGGAAAAATCACCCAAACCTTAGGTGGAAACAAAACCAAAACGCACAACAAACCAATTCTTCCAACCCACCTAATCGTTTCCAATCAAGCGGTTCCAACTCGAACCGTACTTTCAACAACAATCCTTCCGGCAATGGTAGTACCGATAACTTTGAAGGATTGATGTCCCAATTTATGGCATCTCAAGAAGCTCGTTTAGCCAAGTTTGAAGCCGATTTCAAACAAAAACAAAGCGAGATGACCAATAAGATTGACACTTTGTTGAAAGCCCTCAATGACCGAGAAATGGGAGCACTCCCTAGCAACACGGTCAAGAACCCGAAACTAAACGTCAACGCTATTTCATCGGTTTCGTCCCCTAGTTCTTGTCCACAATATTATTCGGTCAATTCCATGAGCACGTGTTTCAAACAAACCCAAGTTGTAGTTGAAACACCTCCCACTCAAAACCTTGACGAAGAATTCAAGGAGCTCCACCTTGAAAGTCCGGTTATTGAAGTGTTGGATGAGAAGAAGCTCAAGTTAGGCGAAAAAGGGACCGCCTTTGTTCAAAACAAGCTACCTAAGAAGTTAGATGATCCGGGCTTATTTGTTCTACCTTGCAAGATCGGTAATTCGGAGGCTTATGACATATTAGCCGATCTTGGATCAAGCCTTAACCTACTTCCGTTACCTCTCTACACCTCTCTAAAACTAGGAAAACTTGAAGAAACCGAGGTGATAATAGGCTTAGCGGATGGAAGTGTTGCTTACCCGGTTGGAGTAGTTAAGGACGTGTTAGTGCACATTGGAAAACTAATCATTTTAGCCGATTTCCACGTCCTTGATATGGTTAGCGACCCTACATGCCCCTTGTTGATAGGTAGAGGATTTTTGGCGACCGCTAGTGCTATGATTGATTGTAAGGAATCCAAGATAGCGGTAGGAGAAGGAGATACTTGGTCAGTCTATGATGTTAAGAAACATGCCTATGATACTAGTGAGGAACCGACACCCCATTGGTTAGAATCAAATAGGAGACCATCTAGATATGGACCTTGGATCGATAGAGACTTCATAGGACCCCAACGCCCATTTTACCTAGAAGAGGACTTTGTTAACCGAACACATACGGTAGAGCAACTCTTAGCTAGGGACACCGAATTGGATCCGTTTGAAGACCCTCTAGTTTTTAGGAAGATGATTGATTTCCTAGGAGTTTTGCCAATTAACCTAGGGATGAATAAGTGGAATTGTGAGGACGATGATCATAAGTGGGATTGGGACAAACCACCCAAAGATGGAGATGGGTCATGGCATATTAAGATGACATTGTATGACCCAGATGGAGAGAAGTTTGAAAGGATATATCGTACTAAGCGGACCAATAGGAAACTTCAATCCAAGCTTAACCCTAAAGACGTCCTCGATGACGAGCTCACTTACATAGGGTAGAAGGACTTTGAGTCTAGCTACAAGACTCGTTAATAAAGAAAAGCGCTTCTTGGGAGGCAACCCAAGTTTTATTTGCTTTGTGTGTTTATTTGTTTGTTTGATTTTATTTGTTTCCGTATGTGTGTTTAAGTTTTATTATTATTGATTCATGTTAAAAACTAATTTGTGAAAATGCTTTATCTTTTTTTTAACTTCGTCTTAACTACATATAAAGGTATTTTGCAAAAGTTAAGTGTAAGGGAAATCTAAATCGGTTTATTAGAACACAAATGAACATGAATCGTAATAATATTAAATGAACATACATATTAGTGCTTGTTTGAGTCAAATGCTTGTATCGAGTCATAATGATGTTTTGCAGGATTTCCAGGAAGTAAGGTATAGGTTTTTCCAAAATTTTTCCGAAAACTTAACATGAGAATTCTGTCAGATCATTTCTGACGGCGTCAGGATTTACAACCTGACGGCGTCAGGTTTAATTTTCTGAAAATTTTTGAAAGTTTTGTTTTCATAAAAAGTTTTTATTAAATCTCTAACTTATAATCTCCAGGAATCTGCAAAATTATCATTCCACGAGCATTATATCCTTATATATAGAGTTTATCCCGCCGATGTTATGCAGGTTTTCGTGTTTGTTTTCTCAGGTTTAACAGGTTATTTTGGACAAGGAAAAGTTTGTGGAATCAAGCTTATGGCGATGCATTAGTCTTGGAGCTTCTACATTCTCTTGGAAGAAGATCTAACCGTGTTACTTCATTATCCACCGAGCGAATCAGGGGAGTATTTGATTTCATTCTTTTACTTTATGCTTTTACATCTTGTTATTTGAACATTGGGGACAATGTTCATCTTAAGTGTAAGGGGGGGGGGGGTAAAAGTACGATTAGAGAATGCTATTACGCTTATTTTTGTTTGTTTAATGGTAGATGTGTAATAAAACTGAGATAAATACCTGTTAGGGCAATTTTAGTGCCAAATTTAAATTTTTTTACAACATATAGGAGTGAAACTTTGATCTTAATGAGCGTCTCACGGATAGGAGTTATATGACTAGCACAAAAAACCGTACCACTAAAATTTTTCCACCCCCAAATATGTGAGGTTCGCCCCTAGAATTGGTAGGAAAAGCATTTATGCTATGATGTGTGTACCGGTAGCACTTAGATTCTAGAACTTGCGTTAGGACCATTCCGAGGCCACAAGTGAGACTACATTCGTGTAGTTAGATTTACTACATGATAAGAGGCATTAGGATTAACCCATTGTTTTACACCTGTGTTTTTGTTATAATTACATTGGCTACATTGGTCAAGTAATTCTCCCACACCCTTTGCGTTGTACTCATTTTTAGTACACGATACCCCTAGTACACCCCTCAGAGCCTATCTTTTCGTTTCGACCTTTAATCATTTTACTTAAAGGAAGAATTTGTTACACCCCACTAAAATGTACACCCAAATCGCCTTAGCCTACCTTGTATGCACTCATTTTTAGTGCATTATTGTGACAACATTTGTTTAAACCCAAGTTAATTATCTAGTTGATTACATGGTTGCTAAGTCGAGTCATATCCTTGTACATATTGTTTTGGGACGATTGGGACTCATGGGTAAAGTACTAGTGTAATGGAGTAATGGGGAAGAACATCATTTATTACCCCCATATGTGCTAAATATTTTAAAAGTACTCCAAGTTTTTCAATTATCTTAATTCGAGTCATTAGAATAGTTAATTGTAAAGTTATGTAAAAGTTCAAGTGTAAGGGGAATGCAACGCCCCTATGATGTATTATTTTGGATGGTAGGGCAAAAGTGTATGCAAAAAAAAAAAAAAAAAAAAAAAAAAAAAAAAAAAAAAGAAAAAGAAAAAACATACGGACTACCATCCCGTTTCATTTTATGTTTTTGTTATTTTGTTTTTAGCTTAAGATTGAGTCGAGTCTTGGCTTAGCAACATTGTATAGTACATGTAATTGATCAAGATCTTTAACTCGCCACCAGTAAAATATCCCTTATCCAACAAAACCGTGTTTTCCTTTTCCCTACACCTAACGTTATAACCCATGTAAAAGCCCTCTTTGATAGTTTATCTTAGGTGCTTACGCCTAGTGGAGGAGGTTTTCGATCCTTTCCCAAGCCTATGGTAATCTATTTGCTATGACAGGTAGTGAGAGATATTATCCGTTTTCATTTATGAGATTTATTTTGATGACACTTGAGAGATGTGAGTATCTAAACACTACTTGTGAGGTGCTAGTTTGTAATCTCCGTGCTTATTATGATTAAAGTGGAACGATTATTTGTTGCAATTACTTTTATATTAGCATTAAATGACCCCTAACTTGTATTTTGATTAGAATAAAAGCACATTTGCTTGAGGACAAGCAAATCTCAAGTGTAAGGGTATTTGATGAAGCGAAAAGTGTACCGCTTTTAAGGGGTCATTTAAGCCCTAAATAGTATTTATTTGATCAAATATCGCCCTAAATCGTTCCTTTTGTCATTTTAGGTACTTTTGAGAAGAAATCTGGAAAAGGAAGCATTTTGGACGTTTTTGGAGCATAAAAGTGAAGAAAACGACAAAGTCTCAAAATCGGCTGAAAATTACCTTTGACGGCGTCAGGATTATCCCCAGACGGCGTCATGGCTTGGCAAGAAATAGGTGGATGTGAAAATTACTCATGATAAGCCAGAGAAATTTGCATGGAATTCTGACGGCGTCACCCTTTAATCTGAGCAAGGTCGTCACGGCTTAATTTAAAGAGGGACGGCGTCAAGCCATAATCTGACGGCGTCAAGCCTTGATAAGCCAGAACGGATTTTGGAGGTCTAGAGAGGGACGGCGTCAGGAAGGCCATCCGGGAACCCTAAAAGCGGCGAGGTGACGGCGTCACACTCCATAACGTGACGCCGTCAGATCTGAAAGTCTATATATAGTTTTGCAATTTTTTGTCATTAGGGTGGAACTTATTGTGGAACTTTGTGTGTGAAAACCCTAAGACGATTTTAGCAGCTTTTTCACGGCTTTTTGCCTTGAGATCTTCCATGTTACATTAAAGATAAGTTATCAATTAATCATTCAATATGTTTATGTGTTGTTTGATTTATCTTGTTCTTGTCTTTTGTTTAACATGCTAGGCTAGATTTATCTTGTGTTTGCTTAGATCTAATGAAACCTAGCTATTGATTATTGGTTATTAGTGTGTTATTAGTTGTATTGGATGATTGTTTATCTATGTTAGGCTTAAGAAAACTGGCTAACTTCCTATTCGGTAACTTGCTTGAACGTCTTAAGAAACATGAACCAATGCGTACTAAGGTTTTTATGGTTGTATTTAATGCACAAGCGAATTCTAGTGATCCCATGTTAGGAGCTTCCTAGCCGGCTCGACATAGGAGTAAAGTAGGAGCTTGTAGAGTTGGGGAAGTACGTACGCCACCCCACGATTGGTATTAAGGAATACACCCGTCATCCACGCGATTAATGCACACTAATTAACCGGTAAAAGATAGTTAGGGAGTAAGGAAATCTAAGTAAACACATTTCTCTCCACATAAGTTTTACCACCTTTTCATTTTCTGTTATTTTATTTTATTTGCATTCGTAGTAACTTGGGTTAGTTGACTAGCAACTAATTCCGCCCACTCTTTCAAACCCGAGATTTTACTTGCTTTCAAAAAAAAAAAAATATATAAAAACATAAAAAAGAATCTTCTCTCACCCTTAGACCTATTAGAGTAGTTTTTCATACCTAACGAACACTATTCCCTGTGGAGAACGATCAATCCCCCGTATTTACCACTACACTATACTACATCGGTCAGGTACACTGCCTGGTGGGGTTGTAAGCCTCTTGAGATCCCTTGAGAGGTAAAACCTGTTGTAAGGTTGCTAAACCACGCATCATAGATACAAAGTGTTGTCATCCCTCTTGATTAGCAAGAGAAGAACACAAAGTATCCAAGTAGATACAAAGTGTTGTCATCCCTCTTGATTAGCAAGAGAAGAACACAAAGTATCCAAGTAGATACAAAGTGTTATCATTCCTCTTCATGTGCAAGAGAAGAACTCAAGGTATCCAAGAAGATACAAGAGTTGGAGTTGTTAGGTCTTGTAACATTTGTTACACTCTTGATTGTATCATAGCATACATCAAGATTATTTTTCTTTTGTGAGAGAGTGAGTCAAGATCATTGTGATCTTAAGAGATAGTGAAGATCTCTTGAAGCCATTGGGCTTGTGTGATTGATCATGTGGATCAAGGGTAGATCGGGTAGATCGAGTCAAGTGGGAGTAGATCATTGTGATCGTGTTGAGATCTTGGAGATCTCTTGAAGCCATTGGGCTTGTGTGATTGATCATGTGGATCAAGGGTAGATCAGGTAGATCGTGGTAGATTGGTGCAAGCTAAGATTAGCACTCGACATCTAGCTTAGTGTCGGAAATAGGATAAGCGACGTGTACGGTGTAGATCGGGTAGATCGTGGTAGATTGGTGCTAGCTAAGATT
Source organism: Artemisia tridentata subsp. tridentata (assembly GCA_021014915.2). Taxonomy (NCBI): domain Eukaryota; kingdom Viridiplantae; phylum Streptophyta; class Magnoliopsida; order Asterales; family Asteraceae; genus Artemisia; species Artemisia tridentata. Next base: position 43,256,340 of record CP139507.1, read on the forward strand.
AGCACTCGACATATAGCTTAGTGTCGGAAAACAAGTTAAGCGACGTGTACGGTATTTCTCCGCCTGAAGGGAGTTTGTTGATTAGTGAAGTAACTCTCGAGTTGGGTACTCGGGGAGTGGAGTAGGGCGAAAAGGTGCTTCGTGACCGAACCACTATAAATCACCGTGTCTGGTTTACGCCTTCTTACTTATCTCTTTACTTTCATTTCATTCGTTATCGCTTTATATTTATATTTTCATTGCGTATATGTTTGTGTGGTTAGTTGCTTATGTCGTGATTGATTATGTATGTTCCATGGTTTGATTGTGCATATGTTGTAGTTTACTATATTCATCTCTATATGCTATATAATCATAGTTGACACTTTTCATATTACGTCACACTTGATCGGGTGTTTGATACAAAAAGTTTTAAGTTTTTAAATGGAAACGTATTCACCCCCCCTCTACGGTTTCCACAATTGTTACCAGAGCCAGGTTGCTCAAAATTTTAAAATAAATGGTTTTCAAAATTGAGTACGATCCATGTATCAAATTACCTATGAAGGTGATAAAATATGAAAAGTATTTAGTTGCTTAATACTTACAAGTTTTGTTGTTAAGTATATTTTGTCATACTAGCTTGAAGGTTTTCTTAAACCAATAAAAGAATAGAGTCTTAAGTGTCTGGTCATGTTCTCCGTCGAGTCGCCGCACTAAAACTGTAAACTGAATCAGAAAAGAGAACACGGTACCACTAAATATAGGACGGTACCATTATATTTAACGGTACCGTGGGTTATTTAATGGTACCGTGCCTCTGTCTGTCAGTTTTCAGTATTGGCTCATTTCCAGAAACTCTTATAAAATCAACCATAAGTTCGTAGAAGTCGTGTCACTCATCATTTTAAACGAAGTTGAGTCTACTTTCATTTAAGAAATATTTTTTTATGAATTAGTTCTAAATGAAAGTATGTTAAAGTCCTTGATTTTCAACTAAAGGTCTTCTGGTCATGCAGTTTGCATAATTTTTTTGGTCAAACTGAAAAAGGGCGATTCAACTTTTAAACCTTGACATGTTTTCAAAGTGACTCTACAAAAATCTTTGAAATAGGGAGGAAACCAATTCATTGTCAAATAAAATCAAGCTTAGTATACATTGTTATACCTAATACACAAAATGACGATAAGTATTTTTGTGTGTTAAGCTAAATTGCTATTTGCTTATTATAGTTTTTCGGTTTATGCGTTTATAAGGCTCATGCTAAATCACTTGCACTATATTAAGTAATTAGTTTGCATTGCATATAGGCATCAACCATTTGTCTTGTATTTGTTGCAAGTTCTTAAAATGGTTTAGTAACTTTCTTAGGAATAAAAACTAAGTTGGTAGATCATGTGTGTCGAAAGATATTGTCTTACACAATTATTTTTCCAAAGGTTTAAGTGTAAAAAGTATATCACCCCAAAATACTTAACACTTTCATAAAATCCGTAACATGATCTTTAAAACATTACATCATTTTGTCTTGTTTGACCATGGGTTGTTTAAACAAGATAAAAGGTCATTTTAATACATTAGTATTTAAGTAAAAGAAAATGTATTAAACTTGTATTGATTTAACACACATACAAAATGTTTTAAACATTTAGTATTTTACGTATGTGGTATAAAAATGGTTAAGATAATTATTTTTATACTAATGAGGTGTCAAAAAACTAAGAGTATTATACTTAATAATATAAATAGTTTTTCTCAAATAAAAATAAATGAAAATATCAAAGTAGTAACTTAATATGTCATTAACCTCACACATACAACTAGTATTAGAATAAATAGAACACATTCCTTAAATTTTTATTTTCTTTTTAAAATGAGTGATTGTGAGGGTCAAGAAAGATTTCGAGTACATATCAATTCATTATTCAAATTATGATTGATATCATCATCGAATCTAATTGACAAGTTTTCGAGTGTGGACTTGAAATTGGAGTCATTATTTGTCTAGCTTCAAGATAACATCAAAATATGATGAAACATATTATCTTGAATCTACATACTTAATCACACTCGATTGTTATGAAAATAATGACGTCCTCTGAAGACGAAAATAATATGCATCGGATACTAACTTACACTTGTGTTGAAGATGCCATGTTAAGTCTTCTTGTCCAATGGTTGTGTTCCAAACTTCTAAACCAACATGTTTAAAAGATGCATAAAATACACAACTAAGTAGGATCGACAACTTTTAATGTTTCATCCGAAATATACAAGTAATTTACATTGCAATGCAATCAGTAAATGTGTCATTTCCGAAAAACCAAACACGAGCAAACAAACAACATATGTAAACTTTGCTCATGAACGACTCAACACTCAAAGTCACATGTCTAGTAAAAGTGTCATACATAATATGTTATTAACTATTATGTAAGTCACCAATCTTTGAAAATATCACATGTATCTCTCTTATCAAAAGATTGACAAAGGATAACTTATATCCTATGCATCTTATTTTCTTTGTAACATGAATGGTTATGTTACAAGAGAATACATTGCATCATGTTAACAAATATAGGATATTAGAGTTGAATAATAACCTAATACGACATGTGTCATTGCATAAACAAGTAAAATTGGTCATACACTAAAATACTTGTTTCACAAAGCATTCTTAAGAGTGATAAGTTTCCTCTTAGAAAAGCATACTTGTTGAAATAAACAGTATGTCTCATTTCAAATAAAATGCTCACAAGATCTATTGAGGTAAGTAACCTTTACTAGATTCTCACTCAAGATATGCAAATGAGCATTCTTGAAACACACACGATGTAGTAGATTCTACATTGTATCACATTAGAGTGTCTCTTGGTTCTAGGAAACAAAATCATGTTAAAATAACATGTAACAACTCAACAAACAAATATGTTGTCCAAGAGATCATAAAATGCATCATCTCCATCAAATAACCTTTAAATCTCAAACACGAAATTAAAACATTTCGCTTGCCTTTGTTAGGAGTTGTGTAAGACATGTCATTTTCTTAACCGACTTTCAAAGTATGGTTAATTGAGTCATTTTAGGCCATGTATTAGCGAAACAAGATAATATCATCTTTGCTATACTTCGATAGGAAAATATAGGAATTTGAATTCTTCTAACATGAGAATGACTACTGGAGAACCTATCGCACTAGAAATTCAATTTGACCTAACGGTTGGATTGCCTCCCGGAGAGAAGTTGGGTTCGTGTATAACCCGTAAAAATGGTCGTGTTTAGCCTTAATTGAGCACCACTAGTGATAGTCTCATACTCATTCTCTAACTTGAAAAATTTTCATTCCTACACTTGACTAGAGATAGTTTATATTGGTGAACTTTATCTCCCGTTAGGATTTCATTTTAATCAAGCAGTAATTAGGATCTGCCTTAGCAAACCTAGATTGCTTGCATCCCACATACGTGTTTCAAAATGATAACATGTTCTCATAAGATATGATTAAATATCTTCATGATCTTGAATGCTAAATGATTATCATGATTTGCATGATATTTGCATTTATTCCTTGTGTGCATTTTACATAATTTGCTTATAAAGTTTGCACCCACACTATGTCCTTTTGACACATTAGGAATTAGGTATGCCCATCACTATGAACCCTTAGAAGTCATAGAGTCATACACTAGTGTCAAAACCCATTAGTTAGAGTAGTCGCGAAGTTGTCCTAATTCCCTAGTTATCACTTCGCCTTCTTCCAAGTAATACACCCTTTTGTTATGGGAAGGTTACAAACAAACCTAGTAGAACTCGGAGTAGGGTTGACAACTTAAATATTTCATTCGAAATATTCAAGTAAGTTTAACTTGCTATCGCAATTGTTAAATGTCATATCCGAAACATAATATCCAAGCCTTTTAACAACATATGTTAAAACGCTCATCCAAAAGCTAAATGCTAACATCAACCTTCGGATGACAAAGGACTCACAAGTTACTACATAAGTGATTAGTAGTTCCTTTCATCCTCGTGTGAATATACACGTCTTAAGATCCCAAACCCTACTGCGAATCAGCCCCAAAGGCCTAGCATTATGTCTTTCAAAACTCATGAAACACTCGTGTGCGAAGCACATCAAAATCCGTAAATCAACCAAACCTCTCAACCGAGAATCCCCTAACCATTTTCGTCTAGGTCTAGGAATGATGGAGCATATTCCATAAATCTTATGACTATTTAAATATTTCACTGGAAATATTAAGTCATCCTTCACATCGCTCTAATGACTACCTATGTATTTCCTGGGAAATATAAAAGTCATCTCTTCTCGTCCAGTACCGTTTGAAGAATTTATTAGGTATAAGTTCTCTCCTCGTGTCGAAAAGTCTCACTAAATCAGCGAGATTTATTCTTAAAATCCAATGACAACTTAAATATTTCATCCGAAATATTTAAAGTATATTTAATTTGCGTGATGCAATTAAATGTCATTTCTCGTTCTCGATTAACGTTCACCAAATCCCGTTGGATTCATTCATAAAGGAATTTATTTGGTATAAATTCTTTTAATCTAAAGTCCAGAAAGATCACAACATATGTGAAATTTCTTTGTCAAAAATCTTCCTTTCAATTCTCACCAACACTATCAAAACCCACTCGATGTAGTCTTGAACCAAAACCGTCTCCTATCAAAATAGATTCTATCTATCATCTGATTCCTTAGCCTTTTCCCTTTCACTTCCGCATGGTATTAAACACTACCAATGCTTCCGCATCCCACTCATCTTCCACACACTTCGAACGAAGAACCGCTAGGACACGTTGAGATAACCCTTCTTCATCAACATAGAAAACCCCACTAGAACCTTGTCACTAACCTCACAACCTTGAAGATTTTATCTTCTTAACCCTTAGGATATCTCCACGTGATCACATGCCTCATCATAATATTCTATGAATATTCACAATGATTGAGAAGAGCTACGTGACTTCAAAGGTGAAGTTTATCGTATGCTATCCACCACTTGTCATGACGTTACTAAGCTCATCGCTTCCGTCAACGTTTGTTTTCCTCTTTATCTTTTACATCTTGTCCGGATGGTCATAGATTAAGGGGGAGCGAAAACACACTCATATAGTCTTTCACCAAACACTCTCAAGAACACACAAATGCGGTTCTTATTCCCTAGGAAACTTTCCTTTAGCTGCCCAGAACTAGGCTGCACAGGAAAATTCGTGACTTCCAGGTCACGGTACCGTTAAATAGGCCATGGTACCGTTAAATTTAACGGTACCGTGTGGTATTTAGTTGTACCGTGCCTATGTTTGACGAATTTTCACTATTCCCTCCTGATCCCTGCATCCCTAACCTCAAACCTGCAAAATTTTGCAAACTCACACACACCCTAAGATTTCCTCACTACACCATAGGACACCATCACCAACTTTAGTTTGAATCCCACAACTCTTTCCTATATAAGGCCTCACTATTGCAAGCTTATCTTGCATCTTATCTTCAAACCTCACATTAACATCTTTCATCATCACACTCAACCCTTATAGCTACACTTCACTCTTGACAGTGATAGTTAGTCTAAGAACCTTCAACCCATAGATCATCACACTCAAACCTTATAACCCTCAACTCATCACACTCAAACCTTACAACTACTCCTCACTTTGGATAAGTGATAGTTAGTTCAACAACCTTCAATCCTCACAAACACATGAAACCCTTCATGCACCAAATTATCTCTAACACACAACTAGGATCATCCAACCTAGAAACCTAGAACTTCGTTACCTTAACCCCGTTAGAGATATCCACCAACAATCCTGTTAGGATCACATACACCTTTTCCTTTTCCCTTTTGAAATATATCATGCATCTCATTGTCAGTGTAAACGATATATTAACCTAAACCATCCTTTCCCACCTTTCCTCAAAGGGCAAAACCAACATCTCCAACCACATCATCATCATCCTCCATCTTTAGGATTCCCACACCCTTACCTCCACCAAGTCCACCACAACCTTTAGCTATCACACTAACCCTATCACCATCAAACTTCTTTGGACTTGGCACCAACACATCATCCTCATCACCATCACCATCACCATCACCATCACCACAACCTTTAGTTCTCACACTAACCCTATCACCTACATCACCTTTTGAACTTGGCACTAACACATCAACCTCATCACAATCACCATCACCACAACCACTAATGGGTCATCCCATTATTTATCCCCTACAACCACATAACCCAAGTTGTCCTTGTTGTCACCACAACCAACACTCTCCCACCTTATGGAATCATTTCCATTCGCATCTCGGTGCTTATCGTTCACATTTTCATTTTTTTGGTATAACCTCTATCGAGTCTACTTTATGGCACGACTTGTCATAATAGTAATCATTTAGAGTATGTCTTATCAACAAACTATCCTTAACATCAATCATCTTAGGTAGATGATTATGTTGTTCAAAAGGTTTGTTAGAACTTTCCTTCCCAATGACAACTTGGAAGAAGTCATTTAGTGTGTCAGTCAACGAACGAATCTCGTTCTTGATTAGTGTGATTGATTGAACAATAACACCTTAGGTTGTTGGTCGGGTTGTGACACTTACGTGTTAACATAGTTTAACCCTTGCATGTCTTGCTATGTGTATTCTATCCCTATATGCTCCTATACTGTTATATATTATGTTGCACGAAGCTAACCCTTGATGTAGGAAAAGTCTTCGTATAAATTTGATCCATGGATCCGCTAGATACTAAGGTAAATAAACGAGGGGATTAAGTCACCATAGGGGAGCATTGAGCTAGGGGGAGCTCGGGAGAATTTGAATACATAGCATGGAGTCCTTCTAATGGTGGTGATAGAAGACTTCACTGGGATGATGCAAACTCGCCTTTCTGGGGAGAAAGGAATGTAGTTCAATAAGGGGGAGTAGGAAATGAATTCAAGGGAGCGCTCGAGGCAACTACCTTTTTGATTCGACAAAAGGGGGAGAAGGGAGTGTAAACAGGTAACTTTTATATTTTACTATGTGTTACGGTTTACATATTTGTCATCATCAAAAAGGGGGAGATTGTTAGTGCAAATATTACGATATTTAAACTAAACGGTTTCTTCGGTTTTAATAATGACAAACATGTAACTTGTAATACATAACGTAAAATGTGCAAGTTACTTGTAAACACAAATCATCAATGCATACTTACATCAACACCTCCCGACGTCTCAAGTATGCTTCAACGAAGTCGTAGATTTCCATCCCGACATAAATCACTCAAGGTATGGACAAACAAATCTACTACTTGACAAATGATCAAAGGATTATATTTTTCTACACTTCACATTTTTAATGTGACAAAACATTTTTTCAAAAATATATTTTACAAATTATTTTCCTCTTCATTTGCAAGAGAAGAACTCAAGGTATCCAAGAAGATACAAGAGTTGGAGTTGTTAGGTCTTGTAACATTTGTTACACTCTTGATTGTATCATAGCATACATCAAGATTATTTTTCTTTTGTGAGAGAGTGAGTCAAGATCATTGTGATCTTAAGAGATAGTGAAGATCTCTTGAAGCCATTGGGCTTGTGTGATTGATCATGTGGATCAAGGGTAGATCGGGTAGATCGAGTCAAGTGGGAGTAGATCATTGTGATCGTGTTGAGATCTTGGAGATCTCTTAAAGCCATTGGGCTTGTGTGATTGATCATGTGGATCAAGGGTAGATCGGGTAGATCGTGGTAGATTGGTGCTAGCTAAGATTAGCACTCGACATCTAGCTTAGTGTCGGAAATAGGATAAGCGACATGTACGGTGTAGATCGGGTAGATCGTGGTAGATTGGTGCTAGCTAAGATTAGCACTCGACATCTAGCTTAGTGTCGGAAAACAAGTTAAGTGACGTGTACGGTTTTCTCCGCCTGAAGGGAGTTTGTTGATTAGTGAAGTAACTCTCGAGTTGGGTACTCGGGGAGTGGAGTAGGGCGAAGAGGAGCTTCGTGACCGAACCACTATAAATCACCATGTCCGGTTTGCGCCTTCTTACTTATCTCTTTACTTTCATTTCATTCGTTATTGCTTTATATTTATATTTGCATTGCATATATGTTTGTGTGGTTAGTTGCTTATGTCGTGATTGATTATGTATGTTCTATGGTTTGATTGTGCATATGTTGTAGTTTGCTATATTCATCTCTAGATGCTTTATAATCATAGTTGACACTTTTCATATTACGTCACACTTGATCGGGTGTTTGATACAAAAAGTTTTAAGTTTTTAAATGGAAACGTATTCACCCCCCTTCTAAGGTTTCCACAAAGAAGTCTCTTTCATACACATCCACGGGGGTGTGTTGTATGCTGTCAATATGACCGGTCACATGCTTTAACTTTGACTCATGTTGCCAAACAGATTGAAACCGTCAGCAGCCAACCCTAATCGGACGTTTCTAGGGTCACAAGAAAACTCGGGTTTCATTATGTCAAAACTTTTCCATGCTTTACTATCACACGGGTGATTCATCTTATCGTTTTCCTTAGACTGTCTAGTAGCATGCCAAGTCATCCACTTGGCGATGTGTTTTGTGTTGAACATACGTTGTAGTCTAGGTGTTAAAGGAAAGTAACGCAACACCTTGTTGGCAACTTTCTTCCCTTTTTTCTTTAGGTTTTTCCATCTACTCGCGTTGCAGATTGGACAATTATTCAGACTTTTGTTCTCATCTAATCCCCAAAATAAAAAAAAATCATTTATACAAGCATGAATCGATTCGTATCCTAACCCGATATCTTTGTATGTCTTCTTGATTTCATAGTATGATGGTGGGAAGTTGAATCCATTCTTAGGGGGACATGCCTTTTGCAAAAGAGCTAGAATCATGTTAAACCCTTTATCAGGTATTTTACATAAGACCTTGATGTGCGAAAGCTCTGACATAAAGTTCAGTGCAGTCATATCACAACTTGGACCCAACATTTGGGTGGACCTAGCAAGTAACTCTTTGTACTTGTTATTAATGCTAGGACCCGTTGTTTGAGCTGGTTGAGAACCTGTTGTTTGTGCTGGTTGAGAACCTGTTGTTGGAGATGGTGGAGTTGGGTCATTATTTGCAGAAATATCTTGGAAGAATGCATCCATGTCAATGTGTTCAGGTGAAGGTGGTTGTGGTGTGTTGTTTACTCCGGGTGGAGGAAGCGGTTCACCGTGATATTTCCAAGTGGTATAACTTTTGTCAAACCCGTATTGTGAAATGTGTGACTCAAGAGTTTTGAGAGTACCCAATTTATTCCAAGCGTTACCACAACGAACACATGGGCAAATAATCTTTTTTGTGATGGGGTGTAACAATGGCTCACAACGCGCGACGAATGTAAATACACCATCTAAAAACTCAGGGGAATTACGGTTCGATATAGTGGTCCAACTCTTATCAATTGTCATGACTGCGTTGCAAAAAAACAATTTCAATAATAAATATAAATATATATATATATATATATATATATATATATATATATATATATATATATATATATATATATATATATATACATATGCAAATAAACACATTCAAACATGAAAAGGCGTAATTATGAACTGTTTTGATTACCTAGTGCAACTATGGAAGGCAATCCTAACCCACTCTTTGAATGTCTCGTCTCATATATGAATGCGTATAACCGATTTACTATTTGAAAAAAATTCGGCAGCATTTCCCCTCAACTCCCCAAATATGTGCATTAAAGACATATTCGTAGGAGTGAAAGGGAAATACTGTCGAATTTCTCTCAAATAGTAAAACAGTTATACGCATCCATATCCTAAATGAGACAAAACATTCAAAAAGCAGTCCCAAACAGGGGACTTTCCGAAATTAATTTCGTACGGGTTTTCTATAGGATGATTAATTCCAGATGGGGGTTGTCCGAAATTAATCACTAAAATCCTAAAAAAAGTCACATAAGTCTAACAATCACAATATCATACTAACCAAACGGCATATTCACAATATCATGCTAACCAAACGCATATTACAAACCAAATGGCATATTCACAATATCATGCTAACCAAACGCATATTACTAATCAAACGGCATATTCACAATATCATACTAACCAAACGCATATTACTAACTAAACGACATATTCACAATATCATACTAACCAAACGCATTTTACTAAAAAAACGCAACCATCAAAGTAATTAAATTATATACCTAGTTCACGGCTGAAATAAAGGAAGAGAAGAAAAGAGAAAAAGAGGAAAAAAGGTGGCTGCTGTCCCGACCTGGCTGTCCCGCGGCTGTGGTGCTACTGCTGTCCCGACTCTCCCGGCTGTCCCGTGACAAACACGTAAAAAAAACAACCTAAATTAAACGGCCAAACTTAAATTAACCAAATTAATTAATAAAAACTTTTGACGACGACAATGTCGTCCCAAAACGCATTAACACAATAAAAAAACACCTTTAAACTACCTATACGTGGGGCGGCTGTTCACGGCGGTGGTGCCATCTAATTACCAACACAAACACAACAAAAAAGAAACCAAAATTATATTAACAAACCAAAATAAAATAAAGCAAATTTAGACACAAAAATAAAAAGAAAAAAAAAACCTTTTAAAAAAACAAAAATTAAAAAAAAAAATCGGCGGTAATTAAAGGTTGTGGTGGTGTCGAATGTGGTGTTGAAGGTGGTTGTGGTGGTCGATTAATCAAAGAAGAAGAAGAAGAAGCAGTGGGTTTGCCGGGTTATTTTTTTTTTGGTAAAGTGTGAGCGAGAAAAAGATAAGATCCAAATCTATGAATTATTGAGCCAAAATGGGGAACGACATTGTCGTCCCATATTGCTTCCTTTTACAGTTTTTTTTTTTTTTTTTTTTTTTTTTTTTTTTGGCGGGTTGATTTAAGTTTCCTGAAAATTTTTGATGGTAAAATATGGGACGACATTGTCATCCCATATTGTTGCCTGTATTTTTTTTTTAATTCTTTTCCCTTTATCTTATATGTATAAAAATGATTTAAATTATTTAATTAATATTAAATAAATTATAAATGATTTAAATTAGTTATAAATTATTTAAATAAATTAAAAATGATTTAAATTAATTATAAATTATTTAAATAAATTAAAAATGATTTAAATTAGTTATAAATTACTTAAATAAATTAAAAATGACTTAAATTAGTTATAAATTATTTAAATAAATTTAAATTATAAATTATTTAAATAAATTAAAAATAATTTAAATTAGTTATAAATTATTTGAATACATTAAAAATGATTTAAATTAGATGTTAAACGAATGAGTTTGATCATCGGTGGACAAAGGTTCTCGTGTATAGGAATCCAGGACTTCATTTTGGCGACGTGCATGTTTTAAAAGCCCGGTATGTGAAGGAATTAGAAGATTATACTCCGAGTAGTGAATTTGCTATATTCTTTTCTAGAAAAGGTAGAAGATCAGTGGCAAATGAAATTGCGACTGTTGATTTCGATGGGGATATGTATTGGGTCTCCAATAACCATGACGTAAATCCAACACCTTTCCATGTTGCATTTTCTTTTCTTTCTTTTTTTAAAATTATTAATTGTATTAGCTGTTACGTCATTTCTTTCTTCCTTGCCATACACGAGATGTTTAACGAATGAGCCGAGATGATATGGTTGTACACGAGATGTTAAACGAATGAGCCGAGATGATATGGTTGTACATGAGATGTTAAACGAATGAGCCGAGATTATATGGTTGTACACGAGATGTTAAACGAATGAGCCGAGATGATATGGTTGTACACAAGATGTTAAACGAATGAGCAGAGCAATTATGGAACTCGTGCTCAACAACAAAGTTCCAGCTTATCTTGTTCTAGTTTGAAAGATGCAATTCCTAACTATGGGCCAAGTGTTAACCACAATGTCTCACCAGGCGTAAAGCAGTTTATTAACTCGCCTGTTTCGTTTAACGAATGAGCCGAGTTGTTTCGTTTGATCTGTTTCGTTTGCTTGTCAAGTTGTTTCGTTTGAGTCTGTATGAAATGAGTCGAGATGTTTAACGAATGAGCCGAGATGATATGGTTATACACGAGATGTTTAACGAATGAGCCGAGATGATATGGTTGTACACGAGATGTTAAACGAATGAGCCGAGATGATATGGTTGTACACAAGATGTTAAACGAATGAGCCGAGCAATTATGGAACTCGTGCTCAACAACAAAGTTCCAGCTTATCTTGTTCTAGTTTGAAAGATGCAATTCCTAACTATGGGCCAAGTGTTAACCACAATGTCTCACCAGGCGTAAAGCAGTTTATTAACTCGCCTGTTTTGTTTAACGAATGAGCCGAGTTGTTTCGTTTGCTTGTCGAGTTGTTTCGTTTGATCTGTTTCGTTTGCTTGTCAAGTTGTTTCGTTTGAGTCTGTATGAAATGAGCCGAGATGTTTAACGAATTGCTAATGACTATAGAGCTCTATACAATGCAAGTATTTATAGGAAAACAAGGCATGATATTGTTGAGCACTTTTAGAAGTCCACAGTACAATGCATGTGGAATGACGTATTGGCCCATTATTTAGTATACATCCAAGCCACCTTTGTCGTATTATTTTTTCTATATCGAGGCTGTAAATACGTATCATATTGATTACGTTTTCACATCAAAAATATTTTTGATAAATAGTAAAGTATTGATTTTGTAAATTTTTTAATTTATGTAATTTTTAAAATTAATTTTTACACTAACATATAATTTTAAAGCAAATAATTTTCTAAAATTAATTTATATACAAGTATTTTTAAATAGATTATTGGATAAAAAAAGCAATTTTAAATGTTTAGTAAAAATGGGACAACATTTTCGTCATTTTGTTTTTAAAAAAGTTTTAATATTGATTTTAAAATAAAAACTGATTTAAAAAGTTTTTAAATAAAAAAAAAACAAATGCACGCAGAATGGGTCGACATTGTCGTCCCATTTTGCTTGGCGGGACTTATTTTGTTGGCGGGACTATTTATTTTTTGGGAAGTTTCATTTAAAAGTTCAAAAATAATATGTATTTAAATATGGGACGACATTGTCGTCCCATTTTGCTAAAATTATCAACATCTCATTGACTGTCTTTTTTGTTGAAAAAACAGTGGGCCATGGCCAAAATTTGGGTCGACAATGTCGACCCAAATTTTTGGCTGGTCCCAAATATAACGTCACCAAATATAACGTTTTGGTGTAGAACATACTCTGTGAGAATACAAATAAGCAAATCTTTGCCTTTTGATCATTTGATGGACATGCCCCACAAAAGCACAAGACAGCTGAAACATACACTATAAACTGCATACAACTGAACCAAAGCAATGGAACAGTAACAATAGCACTAGGAAACCATGGAGAAAATTTATTCCTTGATTACATTTCCCTAGTGCAAACACCCTGCCTGTGCTTAGAAACTCCACACCTTTTAAACACAGCGGCTCTTACACCAAGGCATCATCAAGGACATGAGAAAAACTCCAGTTCCATTAACTCTTTTTTCATAGAAGCTACATTTCCAGCAAGCTGGCATTACTTCAAATACAATAGTTTCTTAAGGATACTTCCCACTTGACTACATTTCCCAATCTACTTTTCCTCAGTATCCTCCAAAATGCAGCCACCTCCTCACAATTAAGAAAGATACAGAGCAAATAGATAGGGCATTTTATGCATCTTATTTACATAATCTCTAACAGCATATGCATTTGATCACTAAAGATTCTCAACCAAGGGACCAAACGCAACCAATACTTAGTCAGTGACAGTATTGTTGTCACCGACAACTATAAACCCTGTAACCAACAATTTGCCTCGCTAACTATATATGAAACTCAGTGATCAACTTACTATATTTGGTCGAGTAAAGGTTATCAGTTAAGTGATCAGCACTAGTTTCACTGTTCTTTGCTTGCTTTTCCAAAAACATCTACACTACTTTTGTGACAACTAAGTTTTCACTAACCAATTGTAACAGCTCAATGACAGATACTTAGTTGTCACCAAAAATTCTCAACTCAGTGACCAAAAACTTTATCGTGATCAACACGTTTAAAGAGCTGTTCGATATTAGCTCCTCTGCATCCAAAGCACGCTGCCCTCCTTGGAGAACAACATTAAAGATTTTCTGCTCAGTGACAAACATGCTTAGTCACTACCGTTGTCCACTGGTACTAATATAAATGGTCACGACAGATTATCAAGTTTTTTTAGAACAACAATTGCATTAAGGGCTTAGCAAGAGGCTAGACAAAATAACGAAGTTGTGGAGAGAGTGTTACAAGGACAACTAAACCACTCGATCATATTAGACCTATTAGAATTCCAAGTAAAAGAATATAGCTTAACGACTGCTTATCATGTAAGTGACACTAACAACTAATTAACAAACGAGGGGCCAGCTTTTTGCCTCTAAGATTCAAAACTACCGAATCTTAACCAAGTGACCAGTTACGTGATCCCGCGATCGGTATGTATATATGTTCTGATGCAGAAGATTAATGAACTGCTGGACAAGTACCTTCATGTTGTTGACCGGGTCACCATCTCAGCAAAAAGGTGTTGTCATATAGAAAGCTAACAAGACAAGATCATATCATTAACACTATTTTTCGTTCATATTAATTTATTAAGTACAAACTAGATTTTATTTAGCCGAGAATTTATTTTTATTTATTTTATAATAGATTATCCAAAGATTTGGGATAAATCAAGCTAATAAGTTTTATCATCTTCATCTTGTTTAATCTTCAATTTCTCGAGAAAGGTCTTTCCATTGAGCTTGCGTGAGAAAAATTCTTTGAGATACTGTTCCATTATGAGTGTTTTATACAATGGAAGGTTTCTTGTGCTTTTTATGAGGCTCTTTGAGGGTCCAACATCTGCCTCCAACTTCGGGTTGAAGAACATGGCTAAAGAAATCCTCTCTTTTGTGGCATTAACAACTGCTCTATGCTCGATGCTGTGGTAAACACCATTGCTCATTATCTGCATACGGGTATAGAGCAGTTAGCCAATTAATTAGTAGTACTCCATACAACCATAATATATCCAAAATAATTTCATACAATTTAACGTATCAATACTTTACATGTTTTGAAGATCAGGAGCACTCTTTGATGATTATTGTGATCAAATATGACAATAAGGCATCTTAAATTTTTTAGGATAAAATCAGCA
The DNA here is from genome assembly GCA_021014915.2 of Artemisia tridentata subsp. tridentata. Taxonomy (NCBI): domain Eukaryota; kingdom Viridiplantae; phylum Streptophyta; class Magnoliopsida; order Asterales; family Asteraceae; genus Artemisia; species Artemisia tridentata. Next base: position 43,271,559 of record CP139507.1, read on the forward strand.
ATCAGATAGAGTTTTATATATGATCGCAAAACGGCAACCACCCCCTAAATTGATTCTCCAATAATTGATGTTATGTTACTGATAGAAATGTGATTGTCATTTTCATTAAAATAATATCAGTTATATACCCGCATTTCCTAATTGCTATATATTAAAGAATGCATGCTTCATTGGACTTTCTAACTTTTCGCTGTCCACTACATTATTTTATACATATGTTTTTTTGTTTGTATGACTCTGAAAATAAACAGAAGTGATAAAAAGAGAAGAAAATGAACAGATTGAATTTAGATAGGGTAGTGATGAGGAAAGGAGATAACCTCAAGTATATCACCAACGTTCACAACGAAAGCATCCGGAAGGAAATTGACAGGGATCCATACACCGTCTTTCTTAACTTGCAGACCTTCAATGTTGTTGACTTGAAGAAGAAATGTAATTCCAGTAGCATCAGAGTGAGGGGTAAGACCTACAACCAAATCTGGTTGGGGGCATGGCGGATAGTAAGTCATCCTCACTGATTGCATTCCATCTTCAAAAATTTCCAACATTTCTTCTTTGTCGATGTCTACTGCTTGTCCGATTATACCAAACAAAGTCCTACCAAGTTTTTGCAGTTCTAGCAAATAACTTTCAAGTGTATCTCTGTCCATATAAAAAATCTTAAAATTAAAAATTAAGTATCTTCATCATACCATGAAGCTGTAGAAGAATTATTATTAATAGACAAATGCTTCTTAAAAAAAATAAAATAATAATAATAAAAAATATCTAAAAAAAAGGTAACCTTGTTCAAAGAATATATTTTTGACCAACTATAACGCTATCAAATTATATGATGGTTAAAAAACATTTTACTCTTGTGTAGCCACATCTAATTATCGGATTACAAGTGATCCTATCAGTAGATTAGAAATGATAAACCTTATGAACAGCCGCATTTATCGAATCATGGATACATCATCCAAGAAACGAGTTGATTTCCTTGACTGTGATATTGTAATATAAACCTAGTTTTGATACAATATTGAATCTTAGTCTTTGAGTAAAGCAAATGGAGCATATAGCCGTTAGGTTCATGATTAGAAGGAACATGGCAATCTAAAGCAGGCAGAACATAACCGCCTTTCTTGTATCATGAACGGCATATAGAATTAAATAAACAAAAACAGCGAGGCGCTAGAAAATACAAAGAACCAAAAGAAACCAAACTGAGCACCAAACCTAAAATGAATACCCCTTAAAGAGTATCTATTGTATGTTCGAGCCTTTGATTCGGGAAACTTGGGGGGGGTTGGAAAAGTTTCCCGAATCATCAAAGGCTCGAACAATAGATAACTCTTTAAAGGGTGTTCGTTTTAGGTTTGGTGCTCAGTTTGGTGCTTTGTATTTTCTAGCGCCTCGCTGTTTTTTTTCGGTGCTCAGTTTGGTTTTGTTAGGTTCATGATTAGAAGGAACATGGCAATCTACAGTAGGCAAAACATAACTGCCTTTCTGGTATTTTGAACGCATACAGAATTAATAAAAAAAAAAAAAAAAAGAAAAAAAAAAGCGAGGCGCTAGCAAATACAAAGCACCAAAAGAAACCAAACTGAGCACCAGACCTAAAACGAACACCCCTTAAAGAGTTATCTATTGTATGTTCGAGCCGCTGATTCGGGAAACTCCCCTCCCCCCTTCAAAGCTTATATTCATACACCATATGTGAGAGACATGTAGAGAGACACACCTTAATAGTGGAGGGAACTCTGGAAGTAAGTAAGATTTTCTTCTATGAAGAGGATTAGTGATCATATAAAAGCGATCAGCCCAGTCGATTTTCTGACCTTGAGCATGAAGTATGGTTTGGCCATACCCTTCATACTCACCTCCCTTCAACTTGTACCTCAGCTTCTCTTCTATCGGAAGCCTGAAGAATTCTATAACCTCGTTTTTCATTTTCTCCACCAATGATTTGTCAACTCCATGATTAACTAACTACAAATTAACTCAGATTAAGTTAACCTAAAATATAAATCAAACATATGTTTGAGCTACAAGAGATGCTTAATTAACCTGGAAGATGCCCCATTCGTGGCATACCGAGCGCAGATGTTTCAGATGAAGATCCATATTTAATCCTCCCATGATCAAATCATTCATGTCAATGATTGGTATAGAGGGCATAGGCGAACAGTCATTTGGAGCAAAGGTGGGTTCTCGATGTTCTTGAACATAGTGATCAGGTACAGTGACTTTGTGTTCTTTAGCTAGCTCTTGAACACTTTCATGGCTCAGTAATGGTTGCACGAAAGCCATTTCAGATTATGTTTACTACAAATTGAATTGAGTTGTTTGTTTATGTTACAAGTGGAAATGATGCAACGTCATATGACATATATTTGATAGATGTTTAGTTCGGGGGATAAGACAACCATTTTTGATTTTTATATGGATAAAAGGTTTGATTGACAATGACAAGAATATAACGCTACAGAAGACAAAAAAATACACTATAGTTGTTGCATATCTATATTGGTTTATTTTAAACCGCACTTCCTATATAATAACATTTCTAGCTATAGCTACTATGCATTTGTAGCTATAACTACAATCATGAATTATAAGTAATTTCTACTGGTCACTAATATATGTTAAAGACGTTTTTTTGCCAATACGTTGCAGCGGAGTTGTCATATCAATATATTTTGACTTTGATGCAACGCAGATGGTGCATGTAAACCGTGTCAATTGGAGAACACAATAGGAGCTACCTCATTTGAGCAATCTAAGTTAGGTGTGTAGAAACCAAAGAATAAAAAAAGATTCATAAAGAGAATTGAATTGATTGACATTTAATAGAAAACAAACAAAGGAAACGGCTAAACGGACCTAAGCTAGCGGGCTTAAAACTTAACTAAAGTATCAAGGTGAGGCATATGTTTTTAATTTCCTACAGTTGGTTCGAAGGTTAGTTTTGGAGTTTTCGTCTAGCGGCTAGCGCCACAAACATAAACATTTAAAAAAACCTTGCCAAGAAATTAAATAGTATATTTTTTTCAGTTTCTGTTGGATGATTTATATGTTTTCGTGTTCAAACTCTCATATCGATAATTTTAAATTAAGTTTGCAAAGGGCAACTAATTAGTAACCACCACTTCTCGTTGCCAAAGGCGTCTCTAAATATATTTTCAACATATCTAGGCTAATTAGCGACGATTTACAGCTGTCACCGATGGCAAACTTTTTATGCAAATGTATTTATAATGGCTTTAGGGTGTGTTCATTTGATCTTAACTATGTTAGGCGGTTGGGGATGCAATTTCATTGTACTAGGAAGTCGTTCTCTGAAAGAAAATAGGAAGTCACCGCAAAAGGTCAATTTAAGTGCCTATCAAATAGATCTCAATGGTTTTCCACAAAAAAAAGGTTGATCCTTGTGACAAAAGGATGTAGGGAAAATGATATAAACAATAAATTCTAGACCATCAATGTATATTACATGGCAGCGGCCTGCAGCTTTGGTTCATAACTACTAGTATAAATGAAATTTATATGCATGTCAATCGATTAGTTTTATTTGAGTAATATACTAAACACATGACTTGGATATTTGATCAAGTTCCACCATTTTCTCCACTTTCGATCTTCATTTTCTCGAGAAATGTCTTTCCATTGAGCTTTGCCGCGAAAAATTCCTTGAGGTACTGTTCCATTGCAAGTGTTCTATACAATGGTGGATTTCCCGTGTTCTTTAGGAGGCTCTTTGCAGGTCCAACATCTGCGTCAAGCTTTGGATTGAAGAACATAGCTAACGAAATCCTCTCTTTTGTTGCATTAACCATCACCCTATGCTCAATGCTGTTGTATACACCATTGCTCATTACCTTCAAATCCATTAGAAAATTTTGGATCTAAATAAATATATATTTGTGCATAATTTAAAGAACGGAATTTATAAACCAGTATATGCTCTGAACCTAATTAAATTATTTAGAGACGGTTGTTCCATTAACGTATAAATCTATTTAATTATTTCACAACTTAAAATTTTCAAAGATTCCCTGATTGAACTATACTGTTTTTTATTTATTTTTTATTTATTTTTATTTATTTATTTTTTTTTGTGATCAAGTTTGTGAAGCACGTCTGACTTTGAACTTCAATAAAAAACAAAATAAAAACATTTGATATGTGTTCTGGTCGATCAAGGAACATATTCAACATGTTCAAGATGGACACATGATAATAAAATAAGTACACGACTTGGCTTCAAACCATAAAAGGAATCAAATGTATAGTCACGTTCAAGAAGTGCATTTAGAAATTAATTACTTAAGAGCTCATTGACTTAGTATACTTGTTTTTTTATTTCATACAGTTGGTCTCATCTTGCAAATTCTGTCTCATTGTCTTGCATTTGAGGTGGAGAAAGACACCTAATTAGTGATTACCTCAAGAGCATCTCCCATATTTATGACGAACGCATCTGGTAGGAAATTCACGGGTATCCACGTGCCATCTTTCTTAACTTGCAAACCTTCAATGTCGCTGACTTGGAGCAGAATGGTAATTCCAGAAGCATCAGAGTGAGGAGTAAGACCAATAACAAGGTCTGGTTGTGGACATGGAGGATAGTAAGTCATCCTCACGGATTGCATTCCATCTTCGAAAACATCCAACATCTCTCCCTTGTCAATATCTACTGCTTGCCCGATTAAACCAAACAAAGTCATGGCAAGTTTTTGCAGTTCTTGTAAGTAAGTCTCCATGGTATCTCTGTTGCAAAAGTTGAATATAGAAATACAACGAAACATGTTGTATATATAAGTTAGTACAGTAAAAACTTAACATATTTGAAAAACATAACATGTTTATATTCAACAATTGTAACCATGGTTTTCATGTTTCAATAAACTTTTAAAGATTCATTTAAGATGTTCTGTTAATGCTCAAACATTTATATTACATTACCGGCAAGCCAAACATTGCCTTTTTGGGATGGATGCTCATATAATTGTTATCCAACTATGATGATTTCAATTACACATTTCTTGTGTTGTCGAAGAAAAAATATCAGTTCTCTTAAGCTTTAGACATATTACTTCATTAAACTTGGGTCACGACTATACGGAACTATCAAAGCTCTATGTTACAAATCAAAATGACAACAAAAGAGACAGAGAGAGACCTGATTAATGGAGGGAAGCTTGGAAGTAAGTGTGATTTTCTTCTATGTAGAGGATTGGTGATCATATAGAAGCGATCAGCCCAGTCGACTTTTTGATCTTGAGCATGGAGTAGGGTCTGACCATAACCTTCATATTCACCCGCCTTCAACTTGTACCTCGACTTCTCTTCCTCAGGAATCTTGAAAAATTCTATCGTCTCCTTCTTCATATTTTCCACTAACAATTTCTCAACTCCATGATTAACCAACTGCAAATTAATCCAACTTCTAGTTATCTACAATAGCGATAGGAACACTAATCTAGGCTACTTAGTGATACTATACTTAACCTGAAAAATTCCCCATTCATGGCATACGGAGCGCAAATTCTTTAGTTGATCCATATCGGATCCCAAGTTCTTGATCAAGTCATTCATGTCAATGACTGGGATAGAGGGTAAAGGGAAAGAGTTATAAGAGACAAAGGTTGGTTCTAAATGATCCTGAATGTAGCGCTCAGGGACATCCAATTTGAGTTTTCTTGCGAGCTCTTGAAGACTCTCATTGCTCTGTAATGGTTCTAAGGAATCCATTACAGAATGTGTTGAAATAATTTTGGTGTGCTTGTTGATTTTGCAAGTCTCAAGATGATATATTTATAATAGTGTTTGGGGTATTTTTGGCAGAATATTACAAAGTCTTTTCTAATGTGTTTTTGTTAGGTTTTGTGTTTAAATATTAATATATACATGTCCGGTTTCGAACCCGAGGCTCGGGATTGCACACATTAGCGTGAAAGTTTCAATGATGAATAATTAAATAATTATATATTTAATGTATTTATTTATTTATTCATTTTACCGATTAAAACACTTAACGACGGTTAGTACTTAACGGAGTTTTAACTAACGACGGTTAAAGGACTAAACGTGAAAAAAGGAAAGAAGGATCTAGAATCCTTGTGGGATTATGGAAGTCGGCCGAACATACCCTTTAGGGTTGTTTGGTCGATCGGTTTGCTTGGGGAAAAAGAAAGGGGAACACTATAAATACAAATCAATGTGTTTTAGTTTTCACCTACTTCTTGAATCCCTAACTATAGCCAAACTTCTCTTTCTCTTTCCCTCTTGCTTGTGCTAGTCGACTTTTTCTATTCCCACTCGGGAATTCGGCTTGAGCTAATAGCAATTAAGTGTTTGGTTGTTGGTGATCAAGAAACTAGCTTTTCTCATTGAAACGCTATAATTACGTGTGTACAAGAACGAGTGACAAGCTTCTTTTAGCTTGTGATCTTTGGTGTGATCGATCCATACATAAATCCTATTAGGGTTTATGTAGAGATCAAGATTCATGTATTTCGTGGTTCAGGTGGTCGTGGTTGGCTGTGAAAGATGAATGTGTTCATCTTAGAGAGAGAGAGTAGTGAGAGGGTGGAGAGAAAATCTGCCAAATGTTTGCTTTATTAAAAGAAACAAATGAAATGAAACTAAACTCCCACACCCCACATGGAGAGACATGTGGGGTATATATAGGCCCTTTTACAACACAACTTTGCCTATTGAACATAAGTAGTCCCTGCGTGAGCTACTTAATACAAACCTAGTCCAATTCACGTGATGACGACATCTTTATAAAAAAGCGAGTCTAACAATCTCCCTCCAAGATGTCGTCACAAGTGAATGGTTACAATGAGACCTATAAACAATACAAAGTAAATTACAAGAATAAACTTTTGCTGAAGTGCAGAGTCTCTGTAGCCTAGATCCTGAGGCAGACTTGAAGTTCTCTAATCCGAAGATCGCGGCATCGATCTTTGTGCTGACGGCACTAATACTTGTAGCTCTGAACTTCAACCGTAATGTACTAGTTAGGTTATTACTCCCTCCTAACTAGTGAGCCCTTTATTCTTTTCTGCTCCCTCCTGAAACGACAACTCTCTTTAGCCTTTAAGCACGCAGCGGAGTCTGTAGCACAATGGTTGTCGTTCGGGAGCATTAACATATCTCACAAAGTAATTGCATCCAAGTAGGTAATAAGCCGTACTTCTCTCTCCATTTCCTTTTCCCTCCTAAGGGCGTACTTCTCCCTCCTGATGATTGCGAGACATCGTAATCATCATATAATAATGTACATGGCTTGGAGTACCTTGAACTTGAAGCAATACTAAATCCATGATAGCACGTCGACAACCCGTCGATGCTTAATTATTGTGAGAATATGTTAAAAAATACTCTCAATACGTCTCTCAAACCAACCTTAAAATTCACCGGCTTCTAATAAATGACCACATGTGGAGACAACCCGATATGACCAATTTGAAAACGAAGTAAACATCCCCCCTCAAATGTGACTTAATCTTGTACGATAATGTGACTAAGAACCTATGCTGAGCACTACAATGTAACTCCTTAAAGCATAGATCGTTTCATATGCCCATCCATCCTTCCTTAACTGTATATGAACCTCTCTCGAATTATCCACATCTTTGTGTGACACTGAGTACTACAACGTATCTCCTTTAAGTGATAGTTGACTAGGTCTTCGTCCATCCTCCCCTTGACCTATGAAAACTAGATAATCCAAGACTTAATCACTACACCCATGAGAGCCCAAACAAGTATCTCAAAAAGTCATGCATCCAACCAACCTCTAGACTTTGAGATAAATAAGTACACATGCACGAAAAATGTTACTTCAAAATCAAATCAATAATACCATTCTTCTCCCGTAGTCATTCTTCTTAACCATATTAGCCGTGAACGATGTATCCCCGTGATTGTTGCGATGGTAATCCCTATATCCCCTCTTTTTTTTTTTTTTTTTTTTTTTTTTTTTTTTTTTTTTTTTTTTTTTTTTGACATAATTTGAAATACAATAGGAAATGCCGTTACAAGAAGGCTAGAAAAATTTGAGTATAACAGATTTTGACGTCAATTTTCACCTAAAAAATTCGAATTTTGACCAAAAATTTTGAATTTTGGGCCAAAATTTTCACTATTATACCAAAATTTGAATCTCGCGTAAAAATTGAACGTTTAATCACCTGAAAAAATTAAATTTTACTCCCATTTTCCCGCCAAAAAACTCTTTTTTTTTTTTTTTTTTTTTTTTTTTTTTTTTTTTTTTTTTTTTTTGAAGGGCGATAGTTAAATGCAATTTCGAAATGAATTTCGAAAGACCAATTGCGAGATAATTCTGCAATTGCGAGAGATATGACCAATTGCGAGATAATTCTGCAATTTCGAGGAAATGAGCAATTCCGAAACTTTTTGCCAATTTCGAGACAATGTGGCAATTTCGAGATCTGCCAGCTTTTACCCACTCTTGACTTTTTCACTCTCTTATCCAATAATGCAGCAACTGTCACCACACATCCCACCTCCCATCAATAATTGAGTACAATTTCGATAGTCCACTTTTCCGGCCATAAATTCCGACCAACTTTTCCGACCATCTTTTTGCAACCCAAATCTGACCCTAAACCCATTTCGAGCATAAAAACTCGACCATATATTCATCAGATTTGACCATATTTCACGGATTAAAGATACATAAGACCACTACTAGGCCTGTTTTTTTCTCGTATGAAACGGAAATAAATTCCGATGACCGGAAAAAAAATTTTCCGGTGACTAAAAAGAAGATAAAAACAGCCTAATACACATGAACGAACCACAAAAATCAGTAAACTCACCAAGAATCTCCCCCGGTTAGCTCTGATACCAATTGTAGAGATCAAGATTCATGTATTTCGTGGTTCAGGTGGTCGTGGTTGGCTGTGAAAGATGAATGTGTTCATCTTAGAGAGAGAGAGTAGTGAGAGGGTGGAGAGAAAATCTGCCAAATGTTTGCTTTATTAAAAGAAACAAATGAAATGAAACTAAACTCCCACACCCCACATGGAGAGACATGTGGGGTATATATAGGCCCTTTTACAACACAACTTTGCCTATTGAACATAAGTAGTCCCTGCGTGAGCTACTTAATACAAACCTAGTCCAATTCACGTGATGACGACATCTTTATAAAAAAGCGAGTCTAACAGTTTATAAATTTGTTCTTGTTCAAGAGATTCCTTGTTCTTGCTAGGAATCAAAAGGTACGTGTCTTATTTAATTTAATTAATTACATGTTCTTGTAGATCTATTCCGCTGCGTGCTTTGTGATGTTTATGTGTTTATGATTTTAATAGTTCACATATTCCAACAGTGGCATCATGAGCCTCGTTTAGAACTTGTAATTAATTACTTAAAACCTAAAAATTGGATCTTGTAGAGATTACATGCATTAATTAATAATTAGGGTTTGTTTTTTTTAACCCTAATATGGGACGATCCAAGATTAATTAAAAATTAGGGTTTTAATTGTTTTATTAAAACTTGAGAAACCCTAGGATTGCATAAAAATTTTTAGGAATTAATTAGTAAGTACCGTATGTGATGTTGCTAATTAATTAGATACGTACATAAGATATTGTCATAATAATATGTGTTGCATGATTATGTGAACAATATGGTATCCTTGACAAATCTTGCATATTTGTCATGGAGTGATTTGTATGTTTTGTTTGAATTTGTATGCTACATGTTTTAAATAAATCTAAAATTGGGGAAGACCTCAATATATTAATTAAAAGGTTATGTGCAATGTGGTATCTAACTAACTAAAACTTACGCGGCCAAATTTATTTGGTGCTGTGGTCCATTGGGTACAATGCGCTCGAAAACCAATGGGAGTTTTGTTAGTTACATACATTTAAATTACACATAGAATTAATAATAGGATTTATTGAAAAAGGTTTGCATGTGGCTATATGATATCGTAGATGATCATATATTTGTTATTATGTGTTTATTTATTTTTTGAATTACTTGATCTTTTGTGTTTTATATTATGATGGATTGAAAACTACAAAAGAGGGTAATTTTTCATAATAAAAATAAATAAGACTAATAACTATGAAACCTTTGTAGTAAGTTCAATTATTGCCAAGTCTTATGTGCCGACAGTGGTTCGCTTCGCACGGTAATTTGCTCCCAGGCGAGACTAGCAATAATAGATTTACTACATTAATTGTTTTAGCAAGAAAATTATATTCTTTTAGTTGATTGATTGCGACTGTATTAAGTGGTCGAAGCGGCGGACCTAAAATTGACAAACTAAAAAGTGGGTTCTAGTTGGTTCGCATTAAATTGTGACCTTAAAGGGGCACGGTTTTAACCAGCTTCGGCGGCTGTCGTCCCTACGCCCGCCTGTGCGTCAATTTTAGATTTACCAAGTACACCACAACTAATACGAAGCATCTTAAGGCAATGTTGTAATTTATTCAACGCCTCAATTAAAAGATTTGATAATTTGAGCTACGAATGAGTAAATGGTTTTGTTTTGCAAATATATATGATACAAAGATGAATGCATGACATCTTTGTACATATTTTTTTGATTTCACACATCAAAATTTATTACCCTATAATTTAAGTTATATGTCACCCAACTACAAAAAGAAACACCTAAGGTTTCATCCTACATCACTAGCAGCCAAAGCTGAATGTTGATGTTCAAAGGGTGGTCATCTAAGGGTAAAATTGAGTACTTTATTGCTAGCAGCCAAAGCTGAATGCAATAAACTGACGTCAATTTACAGTTTCTTAAGTTGGTTAACTTAATTGGGCACTTTCATTACTAGCAGCCAAAGCTGATGTAATGAAACGGCGCCAAGACATAAAGAATTGGGGATGAAACATGCTTACATTTTGCAACTGATGTTGGCAATATAAATGTAAGTCCCAAGATTTCTAGGAATTGCAATTTGACATTGGCAATTGGGTGATCCCGTACCTTATTGAGCACTTTTATTACTAGCAGCCAAAGCTGATGTAATGAAACGGCGTCAATTAGGATCCTAGTTTTCATAGAAAATTAAATGGTTATTATAAACCAATGGGTCTTTAATTTTCTTGAAATGTAAAATTATCGAAAGTACTAACTTTTGAACTTTTTTCTGTAGAAATGGCCCAACCCGGAAACTCGTCAAACATGACTTCCTGTTTCAAGATGATGCTTGAAAAGGAAAAACTGACTGGGACTAAGAATTTTAACGCTTGGTATCGCAATCTAAGGCTTGTTCTTAGGATTGCCAAACGTTATGAATGTCTTACTGAGGTTCTTCAAGAAGCTCCTCCTGCAAACTCTTCTAATGAAATACTTAGAAAGTACAATGAAACCTATGACAGGCACAATGATGCGGCCTGTCTCATGCTATCGGGGATGGATGATCAACTGGTAAAACAGTTTGAGCAATATAGCCCGAAAAAACATGATTGATGAACTGACACGTATGTTTCAGAAATCACCAATGGCTGAATTGTATGATATACTTGACAACTTGGGCAAGTGTAAGCAGGATGCCACAACACCCGTAAGTGATCATGCACTTAAAGTGAAAGGTTATCTAGACCAACTAGATGAACTTAATTGTGGGTTTGTGGAAGACGTTAAAGTTGGCCTCATCAACAAATCCCTCAATGAGGAATTATATGGTGATTTTGTGCGCAACTTTAACATGCATTGCAAGGGGAAGACATTTTCTGAATTGCATGCAATGCTTATTGAGCATGAGAAGTCCCTCCCAAAGAAAGCTCCTACACCTGCTGTTATGGCAATAAGAGGTGGTAGAGTAGCTAAGCCCGGTAAACCGAAACATGTGAACAAGAAAGGAAAAGGCAAAGCTGACAAGGGCAAGCAGATTGTGACCTATCAGCAAAAGCCGAAGAAGCAGAATCCTCCTCCCAAGAAGGATTATCCCAAGAAGGATGCGGCTGCTTGTCACCACTGTAACACTACTGGACACTGGAAGCGTGACTGTCCATTGTTGCTTGAGGAGTGTCGCAAAAATAAGAATGCCAAGGCTGGGCAGGGCGCCAGCACTTCAGGTATTTTTATGGTTGAATTATTTTCTTTTCCTCGTAAGCAAAATGCCTGGATATATGATACAGGATGTGGTACTCACATTTGTAATACATCGCAGGGGCTTAGAGGAGCAAAGAAGCTGAACTATGGAGAATGCTACTTGTACGTGGGAAATGGAATACGTGCAGCAGTAGAAGCCATAGGGACTTTTGAGCTAGTTTTACCATCTGGTTTAATTTTAGTTTTGAACAATTGTCATTACGCACCTTCTATTGTTAGAGGTGTCGTTTCAGTTTCTTTGTTATTGGATTTGGGTTTTAAGCATACTTTTAATGATAATGGAATTTCTGTTTCTTTAAATTCTGTTTTCTATTTTAATGCTATTTCATTAAATGGTGTGTTTGAAATTGACATGGAAAACCATGTATCCAATAAAAATAATTCTATATATAGCATCGGGAATAAGAGAGTTAAGTCTAACTTGGACTCGTCTTATTTATGGCACTGCCGTCTTGCCCACATAGGCAAGAATCGCATGGAAAAGCTGCAACACGATGGGCTTTTGAAAAATATCAATGATGATTCAGTTGATAAATGCGAATCTTGCATATCTGGAAAGATGACAAAGAAACCTTTCCATAGCAATATGGAGAAGGCTTCGGATCTACTTGGATTGATACACACGGATGTGTGTGGTCCACTTAGACATGTGTCTAAACGTGGTGCTGTCTACTTCTTGACCTTCACGGATGACTATAGTCGTTATGGTTATGTTTATTTACTCAAACATAAACATGAAGTCTTTGAGACATTCAAGGTCTTTAAAAATGAAGTAGAATTACAACTCGGAAAGAAGATTAAGGCACTTCGATCCGATCGTGGTGGTGAGTACTTAAGCCAAGAGTTTAAGGATTATCTGGGTGAGTGTGGCATTGTGCAACAACTCACTTCTCCGTATACGCCACAACAAAATGGTGTATCTGAAAGGAGAAATCGTACTTTGTTAGATATGGTACGATCCATGTTTAATCTTACAACTCTTCCATTATCCTTTTGGGATTATGCTCTTGAAACGGCTGTTCACGTGTTGAATAGGATTCCAACTAAGAAGGTTGATAAGACTCCATATGAAGTATGGACTGGAAAAGCTCCCAACTTTTCTTACTTAAAGGTCTGGGGTTGTGAGGCATTTGTTAAACGTGACTCACCTGATAAACTCCAACAAAGATCTGTTAAGTGTATCTTCGTAGGATACCCTAAGGAAACGAAGGGTTACTACTTTTACTTCCCACCTGAAAATAAGGTCATCGTGGCTAGGTACGGTGATTTTCTTGAAGATAATCTAATATCTCAAGAAATCAGTGGGAGGGCATATGATCTTGAAAATGATCATGAAGATACTTCACCTTCTGAAAGCACTAACACACTTCCTGTGGAACCAGAAAGTTTAGGTCCTCCACCTGAAGTTGAAGTGGTACCCGTCCGTAGATCTTCAAGATCTGCAAAGGCTCCTGAGCGTCTATGTTTGAACATAGATGATGAGGAAACTATACTATTGGATCAAACTGATGAGCCAACTAGCTATAGAGCTGCCATTATTAGTCCTGAAAAGGAAAAATGGCAGACTGCCATGGATGGGGAAATGCAATCCATGAAAGATAATCAAGTCTGGACTGAAGTAGACCTTCCACCCAATGCTAAGGTAGTTGGGTGTAAGTGGCTATTTAAGAAAAAGACTGACATGGATGGCAATGTACACACCTATAAGGCTCGTTTGGTAGCTAAAGGCTTTACCCAAACATACGGTGTTGACTATGAGGAGACCTTTTCTCCTGTGGCCGACATTAGAGCTATTAGGATTCTTATAGCCATAGCTGCCTACTATGACTATGAGATTTGGCAAATGGATGTCAAAACCGCCTTTCTGAATGGTCGCCTAGATGAAGATATCTACATGGCGCAACCTGAGGGGTTTGTGAATCCAGAATTTCCTGAGCGTGTATGCAAACTTCAAAGATCCATTTATGGATTGAAGCAAGCATCCAGGCAATGGAATAAGAAATTTGATGAGGAAATCAAGAAGTTTGGATTTACTCAAAATTTCAATGAGCCATGTGTATACCACAAAGTTAGTGGGAGTAACACTACTTTTCTTGTCCTATATGTCGATGACATATTAATCATGGGAAATCACATACCAAGCCTTAATGAAGTTAAGGAATATCTTGGTAATTGCTTTGCTATGAAGGATTTAGGAGAAGCAGCGTACATCCTTGGAATCAAGATCTATCGAGACAGATCTAAACGGTTAATCGGATTAAGCCAAAGTGCTTACATGGATAAAATATTGAAAAGATTCAATATGCAAAATTCCAAGAAGGGATATTTGCCCATGCAAGTTGATCATGGCTTAAGTAGCGAAATGTGTGCTTCTAAACCTGAAGAGGTGGCATACATGCAGAAAGTTCCGTATGCTTCGGCTGTGGGATCTATCATGTATGCTGTTAGATGCACAAGGCCTGATGTGGCATTCGCTCAAAATTTAACGAGTCGATATCAGCAAAATCCAGGGAGAGATCACTGGCATGCTGTTAAAAACATTCTTAAGTATTTAAGGAATACCAAAGATATGTTTTTAGTTTTCGGGGGAAATCCAGACGCAGAACTGAATGTTACAGGTTTCTGCGATGCGTCCTGGCAAACTGATAAAGATGATACGAAGTCGCAAACGGGTTATGTCTTTGTCATAAATGGAGGAGCAGTTGACTGGAAGAGTAAAAAGCAGAGCACAACGGCCATGTCTGCTACAGAAGCTGAGTACAATGCTGCATCGGATGCTGCACAAGAAGCTGTTTGGATAAGGAATTTCATTACGGATCTTGGAGTGATGCCGTCTATTGAATTACCTATAAATGTGTATTGTGACAACTCTGCTGCAATCACATTCGCCAATGAACCTGGAGTTATGAAAGGCGCCAGACACTTTAAAAGAAAGATGCACTATGTTCGTGAACAAGTCGAACTGGGTGAAATCAAAGTACTCAAAGTTCACACAGATAACAATCTGGCTGATCCTTTCACGAAGGCATTACCTAAAGATACGTTTAATCGCCATGCTCAGGGTATTGGTCTTCGTTTAGCAGATAGTTTCATGTAAATCTGTTGGATTAGTATTTCGATAGGGACGTGTAAACAATTATTATTTTAATGAAATAAAGTGCGGATAACGTTTATTATCATTATCAATATTTGTGTCCTATATTTGCATGTTTAAATCCGTGAATAATTTATTTATTCTAAATAGTCCGTTGTCAATTAATAATATGGGAATATTATTGAACTAAGACAAATGTGATGATTGGTAGAATGGACTGTAAGGTTGAGACACCAATATCACATGATATTCAATATTGGATAAATTGAATATAGGACTTATCCCAAATACATGATTATACTTTATGGATCATAGTCATTAAGTATATCATGAATATTTATCCTCAGACTTGAGATGACAGATAATTGCCGAGGATGTAGCTTATTTTCTGTAAGGTGGTCTAACGCTAACCGTAAAAGGTAGTTATAAGGGCTATTTTCAGAAATGATGCGAAGTTCAAGGGTTATGCTCGCAGTCAATAAGGGATTTGTTCCTTCAACTTTGTGTTGAAGTTTAATACTGCTTGGCCACTCGTAGGATTGACAAGATGTTTGCGTGCGCACGCCCAAAGTCTATCTGGAAGACGTTCAGATGTTTTGGTAATCTTGTTCAATTATGTATAAACGAGAAACTAAGTTAATTATGGAATGACAAAGATCCATATCCAAATTAACGCGGTATTAGTAACAAAAGGATAAGTATGATGATTAATTTCATCACACGTGGTTTCTGCCAGGAGAACCACAACTCGGATCGAGCTGGGGGCATTGGGAAGGTTAAGCTAGGCTGACCCATGTCATTGTTATATTAATGTTTATCCAAGTGGGAGCTGTTAGGTTTTGTGTTTAAATATTAATATATACATGTCCGGTTTCGAACCCGAGGCTCGGGATTGCACACATTAGCGTGAAAGTTTCAATGATGAATAATTAAATAATTATATATTTAATGTATTTATTTATTTATTCATTTTACCGATTAAAACACTTAACGACGGTTAGTACTTAACGGAGTTTTAACTAACGACGGTTAAAGGACTAAACGTGAAAAAAGGAAAGAAGGATCTAGAATCCTTGTGGGATTATGGAAGTCGGCCGAACATACCCTTTAGGGTTGTTTGGTCGATCGGTTTGCTTGGGGAAAAAGAAAGGGGAACACTATAAATACAAATCAATGTGTTTTAGTTTTCACCTACTTCTTGAATCCCTAACTATAGCCAAACTTCTCTTTCTCTTTCCCTCTTGCTTGTGCTAGTCGACTTTTTCTATTCCCACTCGGGAATTCGGCTTGAGCTAATAGCAATTAAGTGTTTGGTTGTTGGTGATCAAGAAACTAGCTTTTCTCATTGAAACGCTATAATTACGTGTGTACAAGAACGAGTGACAAGCTTCTTTTAGCTTGTGATCTTTGGTGTGATCGATCCATACATAAATCCTATTAGGGTTTATAAATTTGTTCTTGTTCAAGAGATTCCTTGTTCTTGCTAGGAATCAAAAGGTACGTGTCTTATTTAATTTAATTAATTACATGTTCTTGTAGATCTATTCCGCTGCGTGCTTTGTGATGTTTATGTGTTTATGATTTTAATAGTTCACATATTCTAAGTCTTTTCTAATCAGTTTTTAATAACGAGACATCATGGCCCGTGCGATGCACGGGCTTTGTTCATCACGAATGAATACATGAAACCTGCTGACGTCCTAAAGCCAATTGCAATTGCATACATAAGAGATTTGTTGGGAGTTAGACAATCCATGAAAAGTGTACACGCAACTTTTTTTTGTCATAGTTATTTAATAAAGTTTTAGAAGCATCTAATGACACTTTTGAGGAGTTAATATGCATATGTACAATTCCTTGTAGAAGCCGAGTCATGAAACCCCTAATCTCTTCCTCTGTGAAAGGTCTTTGCCATTCTCTAATTATGTGATACAAATCAGGTTCCCAAAATGACTGTACATTAAAAGTATTACTTTTATATAGCAATATCTAACTAATTCATGATGATAATTGAACAGGCTAATGAAATAATAATCTCAAATTCACGAATACCAAAGTACCAAACTTAGCAAACATTACCAATTAAATAAAACTAATTCAACGATCAGATCTAATAGTAATTGCGATGAATTAAATCGCGAGGATGAAAAGGGTTTTTCGTGACTGAAGAACATCTTAGCCGAAAAACACGTGATGATTAGTCAATAATACGGTAAGTAAGAATACCATGTATTCGAATAGGAAGAATAGCTCATTATTCTCTCCTTTTTAGATACTTCACGAAGTGCAGACTGCCCTCTTTAGAGAGTTCCCTCTTTAGATCCTCAGAAAGCTCACACACTGAAAAGAGATATTTTCCAAGTTGTCATCCATTTATTAACTCATATGGGAACACACACTTTTAGACATACAACATAATTTGCAAGAAACTTGCATCCGCTAAAAACTTTGATCTTAGATATAACAATCCCAGCACTTAGATTTCTAAAATGAACAATCACAAAAGTACTAAGATACAATGGAAAAACTATAAGAAACAGCCTTTTATCGGAACCAAACCAATCTAACAATAAATAGCACCACAAAAACACTAAACCTCTACTTTAGTCATACATCTTTCAAGCTGCAATGTGCGCTTGTGTATGTATCATTATATATAGGCAGTAGGCTGATGATTACATGAAGCATTTATTGGTGAGCAAATGAGAAGACTCCATGAGCAAATGAAAAATTTAAAAAACTTGAAAAGACTTTGTGACTCTAATTATCATTTATTGCAAGTTAATGCATATAAGTAGTTCAAAAGAACTATCATATTAAATCAGTGTAACTTGGAATATATCTATGTATTGGTTTCATATTAAACGAAATATCTCATTTATGTATTGGTTTCATGAAGCTTTAAAAGCTCTTAAAAGCTTTCAAAATAAGCTCAACATTACCGAGCTTTGGTAGCTTATCTTGCATAAATAAGTTTCTTAGCTAAAGACATAAATGCTCACATTCAATAGGGGAACTCTTAAAAGCTTTCAAAATAAGCTCAACATTACCGAGCTTTGGTAGCTTATCTTGCATAAATAAGTTTCTTAGCTAAAGACATAAATGCTCACATTCAATAGGGGAACTCAATCTTTATATATATATATATATATATATATAGATAAAGCATGCGCTTCAGTTACAAGAATCTGGCCTAATTAATAAGAAACCAAATGTGAGAAGATATACAGGTATTGCATGAGAACTGCTCAGTACATTAATAATTAGAATAAGTTCTTTTTAAGTTTATTTCAAGCAAACTAAACTTAATACACGGCCAATTTCATGTTTAGAACACAAGTTTCTCAATACTATTATTCATGCTATTACTCTTTCAATTCTGTCCTAAAATGTGTTATCTGGTATAAAAGCAAATACCAATCAACAAAAGCTTACTTAGGATCTTATTATGACCAAATTGAAGGTCCTAATTAAAAAAAGAAAATAAACTTTAGAAAGACATATGAAGCATGCAATTTTCAAAACAAGATATCTATCTTTGAAAAATATACATATGCCAGATAAAGTTATAATCAAGTTTCATAACCGTCTTATCAAGGAACTAAACCATCTAAAACAAGATATAAACTGTTTTAAATGCAAAAAAAGATAGGAACTAAACCAATGGAAAATTTCTGTTGGTAACTTTATTTCAACACTTAATAATTTCTACACGATCAATATATTTTACACGAGTACTGTGATCAACAGAAGACATAGATATATATGATCAAGTTTCTTTGGATTCGTTTACATGCTTCATTTTCTCGAGAAATGCTTTTCCATTGAGCTTAACCGAGAAAAATTCCTTGAGGTACTGTCCATTACGAGTGTCTTATAAAGAGGTAGGTCTCCTGTGTTCTTGAGGAGGCTCTTTGCAGGCCCAACATTTGCTTCAAGCTTTGGATTGAATATCATGGCTAATGATATCCTCTCCTTCATTGCATTTACAGTCGCCCTATGCTCAATACTGTTGGATACACCATTGCTCATTATCTGTGAATTAAATCCATTAAAATAATTACGTTGGTTATGTATTGAGTATTTGCGTTTCTTGGTTCCATGTTTACCAGTAATGATACATTTTTATATAGAGGCATATGTATCTCATTAATCATCAAAATACTTAAAAATATCATAATAACGCATCACGTAAAGTTTACATAAAGCACGGAGCTAGCTAGAGTTGAGAATTAAACTTTGAGTATATGATAGTTGACTCATATATTATTTTTTATTTCAGGATTTTGCTAAATGTAGTTTTTAAGACTATGATAAAAAGCTAAATACTCATAACCACACTTAAAAGATT
This sequence comes from Artemisia tridentata subsp. tridentata, assembly GCA_021014915.2. Lineage (NCBI taxonomy): Eukaryota > Viridiplantae > Streptophyta > Magnoliopsida > Asterales > Asteraceae > Artemisia > Artemisia tridentata. Next base: position 43,291,122 of record CP139507.1, read on the forward strand.
GGTATAAGAAACTAGCATCTATCAATATTAATCCAATCATAAGCATCTGAAAGAAACCAACTAATAATGGCTGGCTATTCTTTTGCGTTTTACTTATATCTTATCAGTTGTACAAGTTTAGCTCTTAACTATAGTTTATTTGGGGGGTGTTAGGCTGTAAAATATACTAATACCAGAATGACAAAGATGCTCCCTGTGACGGTGCCAAAGATGTACCCTATGGTGGTAGCAGAATTGTTTTTTTTTTGAAAAGCAGTAGCAGAATTGTATATTCATGTAATACAGTAATATGTAGTAAAATTTAGTTTCTAAATTGGACTTTTTCAATACTGGCCCCCAAATTCTTGATAGAATCAGAATAAAATATTTCACATGTGTTTTGGTCAAACATGAAAGATACTTAACATGTTAGACACCTAACCGTAAAATTAGGCTGGTGACCTGATCTCCAACATAAACGAATTGAATCATCACACGTTTAAAAATGTCATTTTAAAATAAGTCAGGCTTTTTTTTATTGGTGTCGGTCTTCAAAAAAATAAAAAAAATTAAAATTAAAAAAAATTATTGGTGTCGGTCTCACTGTTAGGATCAGGGATAGATAATCAGTGGCAAAAGGACAGTAGCAGCAGCACAAAACCAGCAACAAAAAACTCAGAAGACTAAGATCAGAAGTTTTGGAGTAAAAAGCTGATATTTCTATTGTGATAAGTCAAAGATACAAGTTCTGTTCTACACTTGTTATATCAGTCAAATAACCGACCTTAAAAGAAGTTTCTTGGTACTTTAATAACTAGTGCACCAAAATTACCAAACTGCCCTTACAAAACAAAATGAACTACATATAGTACCAAAATTACTAAACTACCCTTAGGAGGTGAAGTCAAAATATCTAACAATCTCCACATTGACTTTAGCTCCTAAGTCACACTATATTTCCAATTATCGATATTGAGGAAATCCAAACAGTGGCGAAACTTGCTCAAAGGAACCGGTTTAGTAAACACATCCGCAGGATTGTCTTGAGTGCCAATCTTCTTCACTTTGATTCTTCTTTCCGTACGAATAAAGTGATAACGAACATCTATGTGTTTAGTCCGGTCATGGTATACTTGGTCTTTAGCCAAACATATGGCACTCATGCTATCGCAAAACACGGTAGCTTGATCTTGAGGGAAACCAAGATCTTCAATCAAACCTTTCAACCAAATTCCTTCCTTAGCTGCTTCAGTTAAAGCCATGTACTCAGCTTCGGTAGTAGATAAAGCAACTGATGGTTGTAATGTAGCTTTCCAACTTACAACCGAATTTCCAATAGTGAAAACATAACCTGTCAAGGATCTTCTAGCATCAAGATCCGCAGCATAATCCGAATCTGAGTATCCGGCAACCAAATATTCATGTTCACCACTGTAAATAAGCCCAACATCAGATGTCCCTTTCAAATAACGAAAAATGCGTTTCACCGCATTCCAATGCTCTTTTCTGGGATGAGCCATATATCGTGACACAACACTCATCGCGTGAGCTATATCCGGCCTTGTGCAAACCATAGCATACATCAAACTTCCAACAGCACTAGCATAAGGTATTCGGGACATATACTGTATTTCTGCCTCACTTTGAGGAGCACAAGCAGTAGATAAACAAAAATTTGCTGAGGAAGGAGTATTTACCGATTTTGCCGAACTCATGCCAAAACGAGAAATAATCTTCTCGATGTAACTTTTCTATGATAAGAAAAGCTTGCCATGTTTTCGATCTCAAATGATTTCCATACCCAAAATCTTTCGAGCTGCTCCCAAATCTTTCATATCAAATTCTGTGTTGAGAAGAATCTTCAACTTATTAACCTCGTCGATGTCTTTAGCCGCTACAAGCATATCATCAACGTACAAGAGCAAGTAGATAAGTGATCCAGACGGTGCCTTTTTATGATAGACACAACAATCATAAGCACTTCTACTAAAACCATGCTTTACCATAAAGTTGTCAAATCTCTTGTACCATTGTCTCGGCGACTGCTTCAAACCATAGAGAGATTTTCGAAGCTTACAAACGTAGTCTTCTTTTCCTTGAACAACGAAACCTTCGGGTTGGCTCATATAAATTTCTTCCTCAAGGTCACCGTGAAGAAATGCGGTCTTTACATCTAATTGTTCTAACTCCAAGTCGTGATGTGCGACCAAACGTGCCTTGAACCTAATGGTGTCCGAACCCGGTAAGCCGGTTTTCATCTTGAAAAGCCACTTACAACCAATAATTTTCCTTCGTTCAGGTAGTTTCACCAATTCCCATGTATTATTCTTCTGAAGAGATTCTATCTCTTCACCCATAGCCGCAATCCACATACCAGACTCTTTAGAAGTAATAGCCTCTCGATAAGTAGCCGGCTCAAGAGACTCCACCTCTTCAGCTACTTGCAATGCGTATGCGACATAGTCCTCAAAACCAAATCGACTAGGGGCTTTTGTATTTCTACGAGGTCTATCATGGGCTATAGACCTATCTTGCTCATGTTCCAAATGTGGTGAATTTGGTTGATCATCTACATCAACCACTGGTGAAGTAGCATCGTGATCCATATATCCTGGAACAACGTGCTCCACCTGTTTAGTAACATCCTCCACCTTTTCAGAAACACCCTCTTCAAGCTTCGATTCGGATGGATCTTGTTTTATGCGAAACAAGTAATCCTCGTCAAATGTCACATCTCGGCTAAGAATAACTCTTCTTTCAGATGGTGACCATATTCGATAGCCTTTAACCCCATCACTGTATCCCATGAAAATGCCTTTCTTGGCTCTCGGATCTAACTTTCCTTCACTAACATGATAATATGCGGGGCATCCAAAAACATGAAGCTTTGAATAATCCGCGGGCTTCCCGGACCAAACTTCAATGGGAGTCTTACAATCAATAGCGGTGGCAGGAGACCTATTGATTAGATAGCAAGCCGTATTAAGTGCTTCGGCCCAAAAACTTCTATCTAATCCGGCATTCAACAGTAGGCATCGAGCTCTCTCTAATAGAGTCCTGTTCATTCGTTCAGCTACCCCGTTTTGTTGAGGAGTGTAACGAACCGTATAATGCCTAGCAATTCCTTCATTTCTGCAAAAGTCATCAAACTCTCTTGAACAAAACTCCAAACCATTATCAATGCGAAGACGCTTAATCTTCCTTCCAGTTTGGTTTCAATCAGAACCTTCCAATTCTTAAATTTCTCAAACGCCTGACTCTTGTGTTTCATCATGAACACCCATGTCATTCTTGAGAAATCGTCAATGATGTAGAGAAAATATCGAGCACCACCAAGAGAAGGTACTCGAGAAGGACCCGAACAATCTGCATGAAGATAATCAAGACTTACCTTCGTCTGATGAATTTCCTTGGAGAAACTCACCCGCTTTTGTTTCCCGATGACACAATGCTCACAAAACTCCAAGTTAGCCACCTTGTGGCTGTCAAGTAGTCCCCGCTTGCTCAATATGACCATACCTTTTTCACTCATGTAACCAAGGCGCATATGCCACAACATCGTCAAATCTGAATTACTTTTCTCTGAACAAGATACAGAAGCGGAACCTGTGATAGTTTCACCTTGTAAAGTGTAAAGAGAAGAAACATCTTTTGTTGCTTTCATAACTACCAAAGCACCTTTCGAAATACGTAGTACACCATTCTCACTAGTGTATTTTAAACCTTTCGAGTCCAACATACCTAGTGAGATCAAATTCTTCTTAAGATCTGGAACATGGCTAACATCAGTGAGGGTTCTAACAACTCCATCATGCATCTTAATTCGAAATGTTCCAATGCCAACAACTTTGCACGGTGAATCGTTGCCCATGAAGACATGCCCACCATCAAATTCTTCATATGTCACAAACCAATCCCGATTGGGACTCATATTAAAAGAACAAGCGGAATCCATAATCTAAGCAACTGGTGTACCTTTATAATCAACTACTGAGAGTACCACATCACGTTCCGAGCCCGATTCATCTTTAGCAACGGCCGCTACGTGACCTTTTTCCTTAAGCTTAGGAAAATTGTACTTCTAATGGCCTTCCTCTTTGCAATAATTACAAGTATCTCGAGGATTTGACCCTCGAGGTCTGGACTTCGATCTATCTTTATATCTACCTTTTTCTTTGCCTTTCTGTGTTCGATGTCTACCCCTATCATGATCCGTAGCTGATAAGCCGACAGGCTGAGATTCCGAAGTTCCCGATGCTTGATGACGAAGCTCTCGGGAATGCAAACTGGATCGAACATCTTCTAATGTGATGGTGTCTTTACCAACAACAAAGGAGTTTACAAAGTTCTCAAACGAGGGAGGCAACGATACTAGAAGAATAAGAGCCGCATCTTCATCATCAATCTTGACATCCACATTTTTTAAATCCATCAAGATCGAGTTTAATGAATCAAGATGATCTTTTAATGCTGAGCCCTCTTTCATTCGTAGTGAAAACAAACGTTGCTTCAATAACAACTTATTCATCAACGAATTTTTCATATAAAGCTTTTCTAACTTTTTCCATACACTTGAAGCCGTTTCCTCATCAGCAACCTCATAAAGAACCTCATCTAATAAAAATAGCAAAATAGTGGAATGCGCCTTTTCATCTTGTGAGTTATATTTTGCATCGGTCATATCATCCGGTTTGGGACCGGCTAGAGGTGTGTGGAAAACTAGAAGGGGGGGAGGTTGAATAGTTTTACCGGTTTTTAAATCTTCTTAAAAATTTTGCTTTGAAAAACTTTGATTCGAGTCTTATGTGCAATCAATCAACACCAATATGAACTATACACTAAACTAACTAATTATAAGTAATGAAAGTAAAGTGAAGAGATGGAAAGATCAAATGGGACAAAAGGATTTATAGTGGTCGGCTACGAAACTCTTCTTCGCCCTACTCTACTCCTCGAGTACCACACTCGAGAGTTTCAAGCACAATGTCAACAACCTCCCTTTAGACGGAGAAAATGGTACACGTCGCTTATCCTATTTCTGACACTAAGCTAGATGTTGAGTGCTAATCTTAGCTAGCACCAATCTACCACGATCCACTTGATCCTTTACTACTTCACACAAGACTCGATCTACCCGATCTACCTATGATCCACTTGATCAATCACAAAAGCCCAATGGCTCCATGAGATCTCCAAGATCTCACAAGATCACAATGATCAACTGTGACAAATGGTAATTTTCACGTTGTTAATTAATATTAAATGGTTATTTATTATTTTTAAGCTGAGCATTTCTATGCGCATTTGCATGTATCTGAATATTTTTGAGCATTTTTGGGAGCTGTCCCGCATACTGTAGCTTACAGTCATTGCAGAAAAAGTATATTTTTGTCAGTAAGCCTAAATTATCCTATTTCAGATAGTTACTGACAAGTCTCGTAATTAACTGAGAGCTTTCTCGCATTTTTCTGAAAAACAACCGCACGCGTGTACCGACAGCACAGTACACATGGTAACAGTCAAATAAATATATTTTTGATTCAGTAATAATATTTTATTACATTTCTGACAAAAACGTGGATAAAAACTTTATTTTACGTATACGTGTCCAAAAATGTCAAACCGGGACTTTACGGTCACGTTTAAGCTCAAACCGACACACGATACACCAACGCGGAGTAAAAATAAAACTTACCTCCCCCATTATACACTATAACCGGCCAAGGTAAGTATTTCACCACTAGAGTCCAAAATAATCCCACTAACATAGATATAATCTTATAAATAATACCTTATTACTCTAAATGATACACAAGCCAAGTTTTCTTATCCCTTTATATCATCTAAACTTTCCTTGATCATTTTCCCATCATAAACTCACGGCACAACTAAATTTCCAAGATCCAAAAGTTTTTTTTGAAGTTCAATCAATTTGGAGTGTATATTCAAGCATTTCGGGTTATTTGGAACGTGGTTTGGGTAAATTTGGTGAAGTTTGGGTTGTTCTTGGTCTCTCCTATCACACGTTAACTTCAAAGCATTGTAAGAAATCATCAAAATTTTCTAATCTTGTTAAATTACATGTTCATTTGATGTCTAATGGTGTTATAAATTGTTAAAAGTATATATTTTGTTAAAATGGAAGAAGCTAGGGCTTATACTTTGATGAATAGTGCTCGACATTTTTAAGATATATGAACAAATTATAGTATTTCTTGCTTGTGTGGTAAATCTTGTTACATATGAAATTAGTTTGATGATACAAACATGAGTTACGTTAATTTCGCGAGATTAAGCAATATATACACTTTTGAGGCTATGTATATGTTTCGGCTAGAATAAAAATACAAGATTATTGGGGATTTGAAAAACATAAAATTTTGGCTCAAATGGTGAAATGGTGGAAATTATATTTAAGAGCTTATTTGGAATAGCTTATTGAATAAGCCATAAGTAATAGAGATTAACTAAGAAAAATAAGAAAAATGGGTCAACATGAATAATATGGGTCGAATAAGATGAAAATTGGTCATAGTTGACTATTTGACTAAATAACTTATTTATTAGAGCTTAATTGATAAGCTTAAAGTTTATTACGTAACTAATAATTACAAATTACAAAACAATGGACTAGAAATAAATTTTTGGACTTAAAAGCCCACGTAGGGACTGTTGGGCCGAGACCAACAAAATATTTTGCAACTTTGACTTTTTGACCAAACGGACTTAATGGACGTGTTAAATGATTTTTAGAAACGCGACGATATATAAATTTTAACTAAAAATGTGATTTGGGCTAAAAATTAACTATTGGGCTTATTTCATAAATTTCGGCCCAATAGATAAGTTAGATGACAAAAATGATTTTTGGAATATTTTCCGACTCGCTATGAATATTATTACCTAACGAAAAGATAAATATAACGAAAACTAGTTTTGGACTTGTTTTGAGACGCTTAGTCTCCAAAAGGGAGAAAAATGACATTTTAACCAAATTATTATTAATATTGACTTTTGTTGACTTTCTGGCTAAATATTGACTTTGTTTCGAAATCTATTGTTAATAATTAAACATAACAATAATTATAACGATAAAATATTTACGACGACCAAAATATATATTACGAACACATTTTGCACATATAGTTAACGAGACGAGTTATTTGAGAAAATTGCAACACCTGAGGAAAATGGAAACGTTGTATAAACGAATGGGTCATGCCCAAATTTTCTAAAAATCTAACACTTAGAGTATTTTGGTAAAAATACTTAACTTAAGTAAATTTTTCTAAGTTACTTAACAATGTTTTTATTTTCTTATAATTAAAATTGTATTATAAATAATAAATAATATTTATAATATAATAATCCTCCACTAACTCTATTATTTTATTAATTTCTCAAAAACCTATTTAATTAATTATTAATTAATTAAATACTTTAGTACTTAACCTAATACATATATACATGATTATATATATATATATATATATATATATATATATATATATATATATATATATATATATATATTTGATACTTGCGGCGAATACTAGCACGGATGTTCCGTTACGTATTCCCACCGTACACTTTCACCATGAGCCACCACCAAGAGTTACAACGATAAATCATTTTGAAATATATTATACCACACAACAAGCAAGAAATATACGAGCACTGTTCACGAGTAAAATTTTCAAATAAAGTTAAGACATATAAGACACGAATATTTCGCTAAGACTTACCGTACTGATTTAGGTTGCGTGTCGGCGCGGTTGCACTATTTTGTTGATTAGCAGATTGCTGTTGTATTTAAGGTGAGTTTATAGCCCCATATTTTTATACGATTTGTTTTATAAGCTTTGGGGTGAGAAACATGCAAAACTGTTTTCATGGACCAAAAATGGATTTTTGTTTTTATGCACACTTATATGCAGAAACCTAAGTTTAGCTGAATCCCATTGCGCCCACTATCATCAACCGTTAATTCCTTTCTAGGAATCCGTTTGATATAAATAGATCTATTGGGGATGACACCCACATTCGGTTGGCTCGGCATAGCCAAGGCGAACGTATACCATACGAATAATAGGCCGAGTGTCTGGGGATTAACACTCGCGGGCACCCTTTTTCTAGCTATTGCCAGCTTGGCATGTTGCGATGTCATAGTTCGGTTAGATGAGGCTTAGTGTTTGCATAGCTGAGAAGTGTGTTGTTTTTGCTGAATGATTTGCTGATATTGCTATGGTCCATATGTGTTATTTATTTTAAACCTATGAACTCACCAGCGTTAGCTGACTTTTAGCATGTTTTTCTCAGGAAACTGAGGTGTGTTAGCTGAAGGCAGGGCATGGCGATGGTCATAATAAATGTTGGAAATGTTTTTAGTATTGCGTTAACTCTGAAATTTGGACCTCTTTGTTTAATGGGCTACATTTTTATTTGAAATGGATTTTATGTAAGACAATATGACTTTAAACATGTAATGTATTTTAAAATGGATTTTTAATCCGTTCCCTATATCTTGTGTTGTGATTATCGATTTAGTAGCATCCAAAGTGTATGCTTCCGCAATATTATGATTTTGGGGGTGTTACAGATTGGTATTCAGAGCCTAGGTTATAGAGAACGAGGTTTATAAAAACATTAAACTATAACCGATTTATGAAAAACTTTTCCTTTTGACCGCCAGATGCCTGCCAGTTTAGCTTGCTATGATTTGAGCATTATTTGCTTTATTTGATTAAGTGTTATGATATGCTATTCGAGTATTTTATTAAGCATATATGATATGAGTATTTTCTATATACTTACACGTGTCGCACCATATTTGTCACAGACTATGTCTCTCCCTTTCGATACACTTGATGTGGTAGCTGCTGCTGGACTCACTTCTCTGATGCGACAGCCAGTTCCATTTGTGGATAACCCATTAATGGAGGTTGTTCGATCGGCTGCTCAGCCACCCATTCCAGCTCAGCATGTACACACCACTCCACTGTCTACCTCACCATACTTGCCCAGATACACCACAGCACACCGCTCATCCCCAGCCCAGCTATACACTTTCACCCAGCATATTCAGGATACCCCACCTGTCAGACGTCGGGCCTCGTATAGGCGATTCCGTGGACGTCGCCTCCAGTTATCATCTGTGTTGTCTTCATCTCTCAGTAGGAACCGCTATGGCTATATGGGTACCCTTACTGAATCACCATCTCAGTCACCCATATCATCTCCAGACCATTCCCCACCTAGACAGAGACTTAGGAGATCGGTTGAGACCTATTCAGAGGAGGAGGAGGATCCAGTGGAGGATCCAGAGCAGGTTCAGGATGAGCCTACTCTAGCTGTTACTGTACCTACTGAGCACACTCCTATTGGTGTAGATGATGACAGGGACAGAGATGCCCCTATGGATTTAGATCAGGTTATGATGCCGAGGGATGGTAAGGGCATCATGGAGGATGTTCAGGGTATATTTGAGGTTGGACAGAGTTCCAGGGATGCAGAGATTCAGGGTATGAGTGACAGTCAGTGGATAAATATTGCTTGTGATGTTGGCACGGGTGTACGTGCAGCTAGCCTAGAGTACACACCGTCATCTCCTTCATTCATGCCTCCATCTCCGATGCCTACTCCACTTCCATCACCAGTAGTTTCTCTACTTGCAGAGCTCGAGGAACCCACTGAGATGGAGCAGGTGTGGATTCAGCTGGCGAATCAGGCCAGTTTACTTGATGTGCATTCAGACCAGATTGGGAGGTTGGAGCAGTCCGACCGTATTCAGAATGTGGAGTGGAGGATTTGGACTGTTGATAGGGCAGCTTGTGTTTTATTTGAGGAGATGTACTCCGATCGGAGGGTGATGATTGGATTGAGAGCTAGATTGGATGCTTTGGAGAGGTTGCATGGTAGAGAGCTTAGGAGTTTGGATTTTAGGGCTATTGGTTTAGGCAGAGGCCCGAGCAGGATGCAGGGAATGTTGAGACGAGCCAGAGGTGTTGACCATACTCAATGGCATAGGATTATGACTGCAGAGTACACTATTGGAGCAGTGATGAGAGAAAATCAGGAGTTGAGAGATCGTGTAGGCCAGTTGGAGACTACTATTGGAGAGTTGACTTTAGCATTCGATCAGTTACGCCTAGCTAGTGACCGAGCTTAGAGTAGTTGTAGGTGATGATGTATCCATTAGGATGACTAGTATTTCTTTAGTATTCCAGAATTAACTATTAACCAAGCTTGTAATTTTGTGAACCTTTATCTTTTTGATATGTATAACAAGCTTAGTTTTCCTATCCGATTATTTGTTTTCCTCTGTGGTTGACTTGATTCTTGCATTCTGTTTGTACTATCCGTATATTTACATGATTCTTTCCTCTCGTAAACAAGATCTCATTTATCGACATCTTTTTGGTGATGCAGATAAATGGCACCCAAACGAAAGTCAACCAGATTCACACGAGGATAAACCGCTAAAACACCTACCCCGACAAGGTCAGTAAGGGGAAGGACTGCTGAGAATGTCGCCCCGACAAGCGCCGCATAAGGCCAAGTTTCTGGGAACGCCGCCCCGACCAAGGCCGCAGCAAATACACCAGTGGTGAATCAAGCAACTCTGGATCAGCTTGTTGCTGATCGTGTGGCCGCCGCTCTCGCAGCCGCAAATAATTCGACCACCAACACCGGAACATCTAGGCCAGTGACCAACAGCCGTGGTTGTACTTACTCTGAGTTCCGAAAAATCCTGGTTGGAGGATTTGGAGGAACAGAGGGGGCCGTTGGCTTGACTAGATGGATTGAGAAGCTAGAAACCGTGTTTCGCATCAGTGGTCGTAATGATGACGACAGGGTCAAGTATGCATCTTTCACTTTTATGGATGCCGCTTTGACCTGGTGGAACAACTACATGAAATCTGCTAACATGGATGTTGCTTATGCTATGCCGGGGGAAGACATTAAGGAACTAGTGATTAGGAAATATTGCCCACGAAATGAGGTCAAGAAGTTGGAGATAGAATTTTGGAATTTAAAGGTGCAAAACAACAATATGGCTGCTTACAACCAGAGATTTCAGGAGTTGGCTTTGCTGTGCCCTGAAATGGTTCAGACTGAGACAAGATTGATTGAGAGGTATATTGGTGGTTTACCGAAGTACATAAGAGGTGATGTGACTACCTCGAGAGCTGCAGATCTTCATGAGACTATGGAGATAGCAAACAAGTTGATGGATCAGGAACTGGAGGATGTTTCAGAAAAGAGTGCTGACCACAAAAGGAAGTGGGAAGATCACTCTAAGGGTAGTAACAGCAGCTCTCAGAACAAAAAGCAGAGTGTAGCCAAGGCTTATGCAGTTGGTTCAGGTGATAAAAAGGGTTATGACAAGAACGCACCTTTTTGTAACCGCTGCAAGCTACATCACAAGGGACAGTGCACAGTAAAGTGTAACAACTGCCAGAGGATAGGGCACCTGGCCAGGAACTGTAGGGAAAGACCCCTAGCCACCGCTCAAGCAGCACCACCCCAAAACTGTAGGGCGGAAGTCACCTGCTTTCGGTGCGGTGAAAAGGGTCATTACCGAAATGAGTGCAACAAGCCCCGAAACCAGGGAAATGGTGGTGGACCAGGCAACCAAGTAACAGTGGTCAACAATGGAAATCAGGGCAATGGAGGAGGAGCCCGTGGAAGAGTTTATGCTGTGGGCAGAAGGGAAGCCCAGGACGACCCGAAGGTGGTGACGGGTACGTTTCTTTTAAATAATCGTTATGCTTCAGTACTATTTGATACAGGAGCATATAGAAGTTTTGTGTCGACCGCTTTTAGTTCTCTAATCGACATAGCCCCAACCACCTTAGATAATGTCTTCGACGTAGAATTAGCAAACGGAAACCTAGAAAGAGTAGGTACCATTATAAGGGGTTGCACTCTAAACTTATTGAACCGTCCATTCAACATTGACCTTATGCCAGTAGAGTTGGGTAGTTTTGACGTCATCATAGGGATGGATTGGCTATCGAAATACCATGCCGTCATCGTCTGTGATGAGAAGATCGTTAGAGTACCCTATGGCAATGAAGTTCTGATAATCGAAGGAGATCGGAGCGATCGTGCGCGTTCATCGAGATTGAGCATCATCTCGTGTACAAAGGTGCAGAAGTACATTGAAAAAGGATGCCACATCTTTTTAGCTCATGTTATAGAAGAGAAGGAAAAGGAGCCCGGAGAGAAAAGGTTGGAAGAGGTGCCAATCGTAAGGGATTTTCCGAAAGTTTTTCCAGAAGACTTACCTGGACTCCCACCGGCCAGAAAAATCAAGTTTCGAATCAATTTGGTGCCAGGAGCCGCGCCTGTTGCGCGAGCACCCTATCGGTTAGCATCTACGAAGTTACAGGAGTTGTCTGATCAGTTAGCTGAACTGTCCGAAAAAGGTTTTATCAGACCGAGTTCTTCGCCTTGGGGAGCTCCTGTCTTGTTTGTTAAGAAGAAGGATGGATCCTTCAGGATGTGTATTGACTATCAGGAGCTGAATAAGCTAACCATTAAAAATAGGTACCCACTCCCGAGAATCGATGATTTGTTTGATCAGTTGCAAGGTTCATCGGTTTATTCGAAGATAGACTTGAGATCGGGTTATCACCAGCTTCGAGTCCGGGAAGAGGATATCCCCAAGACCGCATTCCGAACCCGATATGGCCATTACGAATTCCAAGTTATGCCCTTCGGCTTGACTAATGCACCAGCCGTATTCATGGATCACATGAATCGAGTGTGTAAGCCGTATTTGGATAAATTCGTGATAGTATTCATTGATGATATCCTGATATATTCCAAGAATGAGAAAGAGCATGAGGAACACCTCAAGCTAATTCTGGAATTATTGAAAAAGGAGGAGTTATACGCTAAGTTTTCGAAGTGTGAATTCTGGATATCGACTGTGCAGTTTCTTGGTCACGTAATAGATAGACAGGGGATTCACGTAGATCCTGCCAAGATTGAGGCAATAAGGATTGGGCAACGCCTACGAAACCGACCGAAATACGATAATTTCTAGGACTTGCCGGCTATTTCCAAAGGTTTATAGAAGGCTTTTCTAAGATAGCCAAGCCGTTGACAAAACTGACCCAAAAGAATTTGAAATATGATTGGGGAGATAAGGAGGAAGAAGCTTTTCAACTCCTTAAGGAAAGATTGTGTAGTGCACCTATTTTGGCTTTACCCGAGGGTAGCGAAGATTTTTTTGTGTATTGTGACGCATCACACAAGGGTTTGGGAGCTGTACTAATGCAGAGAGAGAAGGTGATAGCATACGCTTCTCGACAGCCGAAAACCCATGAGAAAAACTACACCACCCATGACCTAGAATTAGGACCAGTCATGTTTGCACTAAGGATTTGGAGACACTATCTTTATGGGACTAAGTGCGTAGTGTATACCGACCACAAGAGTCTACGTCATATCTTGAACCAGAAGGAGCTGAACATGTGACAGCGTCGATGGTTGGAATTGCTTAGCGACTATGATTGTGAGATCCGTTACCACCCAGGAAAGGAAAACGTAGTTGCTGACGCCTTCATTAGAAAAGAGCGGATCAAACCCCTCAGAGTCAGATCGTTAGGGATGACGATCAGTTCGCCGCTTCCATCAAAAATTCTTGAGGCTCAGGGTGAGGCACTCAAGGATGAAAACCGACCACGTGAGAAGATTCACGAAATGCCAGAGAGTGAGAATGGATTTGTAAGAAGATCTGATGGAGTGTTGTGTTATGGAGACATGTGTTGGATTCCGTTATATAGAGGAATTCGTGACTTGATCATGCACGAATCCCACAAGTCCAAGTACTCCATTCACCCAGGATCTGACAAGATGTACTTAGATTTGAGGAAGTTGTATTGGTGGCGAAACATGAAGGCCGATATAGCTGAGTATGTTAGTAAGTGTTTAACGTGCTCGAAGGTTAAGGATGAACACCAGAGACCGTACGGTCTGCTTGTTCAACCTGAGATGCCAGAATGGAAATGAGAGTGTATCACTATGGATTTTATCACCAAGTTGCCTAAGACGTCGAGCGGATATGACACGATTTGGGTAATCGTTGACCGTCTCACTAAATCTGCGCATTTCCTTCCTATAAAGGAGAATGACAGCATGGATAAACTCGCGCGACTCTATGTGAAGGAAATTGTTGCAAGGCATGGTGTGCCTGTTTCTATAATCTCTAATCGAGACAGTCGATTCACGTCTAATTTTTGGAGGTCACTTCAGGACGCGTTAGGAACCGACCTCGACATGAGTACAACTTATCATCCTCAGACTGATGGTCAGAGTGAGAGGACCATTCAGACATTAGAGGATATGCTAAGAGCCTGTGTGATTGACTTCGGGAATGGCTGGGATAGGCATTTTCCTTTAGCCGAGTTTTCTTATAACAATAGCTATCACACCAGCATTAAAGCTGCACCGTATGAGGCACTTTATGGCCGTAAATGCAGATCGCCAATTTGTTGGGCTGAAGTTGGAGAAAGCCAACTTACTGGACCAGAACTAGTCCACGAGACAACTGAGAAGATCGTGCAGATCAAGAGCCGAATGCAAGCGGCTCATGACCGTCAAAAGAGCTATGCCGACAAGAGGTGAAAACCTCTTGAGTTTCAAGTGGGAGACAAAGTGATGTTAAAGGTCTCGCCATGGAAGGGCGTGATAAGATTTGGCAAGCGTGGTAAGCTGAACCCTCGCTATATTGGACCTTATGAAATCCTCGCCAGAATCAGGTTGGTAGCCTACCGACTCAAATTGCCATCTGAGCTCAGCGCTGTGCATGACGTTTTTCATGTCAGCAACTTGAAAAAGTGCTTATCTGATGATAGCGCCGTCATTCCATTGGATGAGATTCAGCTTGATGAGAAACTGAACTTCATCGAGGAGCCGATTGAAATCATTGACCGGGAGGTGAAACGGCTAAAGCAGAGTCGTATCCCAATTGTGAAGGTCCGTTGGAACTCTCGCAGAGGCCCCGAGTATACATGGGAGCGAGAGGATAAAATCAAGAGAAAATATCCTCATCTCTTTTCGAACCCAACGAGTAACGTAAATTGAAATCCGGGACGGATTTCCCGATTAGCTGAGCATTTCTATGCGTATTTGCATGTTTCTGAATATTTTTGAGCATTTTTGGGAGCTGTCCCGCATACTGTAGCTTACAGTCACTGCAGAATTAGTATATTTTTTTCAGTAAGCCTAAATTATCCTATTTCTGATAGTTACTGATGTAAAAGAATCTTTAGCCCATCTAGGAACAATAATAATGATTACATACGCAGCGGACAAACACAAAAGAATCATTATAATCGAACAAGGTTGTATATAGTGAAACGCGTTTCTTTATTTGATAATAAAAACCTAATAACTACAACAAACGTGTACAGGCACACATTTGTTTAATCGATTATCATTGTCGATTTACATCTTTCTATGATAATACTGCCGTCACCTAAACCCTTTATAAATAGGGTTTTACAATGAAAACCTAACTTTCATAGGAAGCTAAGTAAATATTACATGAGGTCCTTATTGTTTCATATTTCTTCATATCGGCATATATAGTTTTGTGAACATCAAATCATAATTCCCAACAATCTTCCCCTATTTGATGTTACAAAACTATCTCCTTGAAACAATGCTTCCTTGAGGTCTTCTTGAACATGTCACCACAAATAATAAGCTGCAAACAAATCTATCTAACAATTAACAAGATAATTGAATCGGTTGTCTCCAAATTCACCACGACGTACAAAACACGACGGAATCCCATGTAGACTCACTTACAGATCCGAATATTCTCCACGTGCAAATGACGACAGATTTTACTCTGCTCAGACTCAAGATGCAGATCAGAATATTTCGTGACTTGTAAATGACTCAGATGCAGATCTGAATAACGAGACAAATAAGTCAATCACCTTCCCCTTTTTGTAATCATCGAATAGGGGTCTTCAATGCAGCTTGAACCAAAACGCTTCCCCTTAAGTAGTGCATGTAGATGATAAGTATATGATCAATAAGCTTCCCCTTAAAAGTATACTAATCATCTCGTGAATCTCGGATTTTAAATTTGCTTGAAATAGATCCTTATCTGATTTAGTGTGAACAAGATATGTTTATTACACCTCAGCTATGGGTCTTGGGGTCCCGGACCTTCCTCACCATAACCGCTCATTTGATCCCAGATCAGACCCTATAATAATGCATGTGGTCCCGGACCTCACGACATCATTACGTTAGGTACTAAACAGCTCGTAATCACCAAACCAAATAAAAGTAACCAAGCCATAAGCATCACATCGTCCAAGATCCAAAACTTGAGCAAGCAATATTAACCAAAAACCAAAAGCAGAATTAATATTCGAAGACCAGAATTAATTATGTCTGGTGACCAGACTTAATTTTCGAAAGCAGACTCTCTTTGTTGAATGAAGAAAACTCAAACAGAAACCTTGATCAGAAAACGATTTGATTCTTTGATTTCTGGATTGCAACAATGATCTTTGATCTTCTTTGAACCATCGGCTCTTGATACCAATTATAAAAGAATCTTTAGCCCATCTAGGAACAATAATAATGATTACATACGCAGCGGACAAACACAAAAGAATCATTATAATCGAACAAGGTTGTATATAGTGAAACGCGTTTCTTTATTTGATAATAAAAACCTAACAGCTACAAAAAACGTGTACAGGCACACGTTTGTTTAATCGATTCTCATTGTCGATTTACATCTTTCTATGTTAATACTGCCGTCACCTAAACCCTTTATAAATAGGGTTTTATAATGAAAACCTAACTTTCGTAGGAAGCTAAGTAAATATTACATGAGGTCCTTATTGTTTCATATTTCTTCATATCAGCATATATAGTTTTGTGAACATCAAATCATAATTCCCAACAACTGACAAGTCTCGTAATTAACTGAGAGCTTTCTCGCATTTTTCTGAAAAACAACTGCACGCGCGTACCGAAGGCACAGTACACATGGTAACAGTCAAATAAATATATTTTTGAGTCAGTAATAATATTTTATTACATTTCTGACAAAAACGGGGAAAAGAATTTATTTTACGTATACGTGTCCAAAAATGTCAAACCGGGACTTTACGGTCACGTTTAAGCTCAAACCGACACACGATACACCAACGCAGAGTAAAAATAAAACTTACCTCCCCCATTATACACTATAATTGGCCAAGGTGAGTATTTCACCACTAGAGTCTAAAATAATCCCACTAACATAGATATAATCTTATAAATAATACCTTATTACTCTAAATGATACACAAGCCAAGTTTTCTTATCCCTTTATATCATCTAAACTTTCCTTAATCATTTTCCCATCTCAAACTCATGGCACAACTAAATTTCCAAGATCCAAATGTTTTCTTTGAAGTTCAATCAATTTGCAGTGTATATTCAAGCATTTCGGGTTATTTGGAACGTGGTTTGGGTAAATTTGGAGAAGTTTGGGTTGTTCTTGGTCTCTCCTATCACACGTTAACTTCAAAGCATTGTAAGAAATCATCAAAATTTTCTAATCTTGTTAAATTACATGTTCATTTGATGTCTAATGGTGTTATAAATTGTTAAAAGTATATATTTTGTTAAAATGGAAGAAGTTAGGGCTTATACTTTGATGAATAGTGCTTGACATTTTTAAGATATATGAACAAATTATAGTATTTCTTGCTTGTGTGGTAAATCTTGTTACATATGATGTTAGTTTGATGATACAAACATGAGTTACGTTAATTTTGCGAGATTAAGCAATATATACACTTTTGAGGCTATGTATATGTTTCGGCTAGAATAAAAATACAAGATTATTGGGGTTTTGAAAAACATAAAATTTTGGCTCAAATGGTGAAATGGTGGAAATTATATTTAAGAGCTTATTTGGAATAGCTTATTGAATAAGCCATAAGTAATAGAGATTAACTAAGGAAAATAAGAAAAATGGGTCAACATGAATAATATGGGTCGAATAAGATGAAAATTGGTCATAGTTGACTATTTGACTAAATAGCTTATTTATTAGAGCTTAATTGATAAGCTTAAAGTTTATTACGTAACTAATAATTACAAATTACAAAACAATGGACTAGAAATAACTTTTTGGACTTAAAAGCCCACCTAGGGACTGTTGGGCCGAGCCCAACAAAATATTTTGCAACTTTGACTTTTTGACCAAACGGACTTAATGGACGTGTTAAATGATTTTTAGAAACGCGACGATATATACATTTTAACTAAAAATGTGATTTGGGCTAAAAATTAACTATTGGGCTTATTTCATAAATTTCGGCCCAATAGATAAGTTAGATGACAAAAATGATTTTTGGAATACTTTCCGACTCGCTATGAATATTATTACCTAACGAAAATATAAATATAACGAAAACTAATTTTGGACTTGTTTTGAGACGCTTAGTCTCCAAAAGGGTGAAAAATGACATTTTAACCAAATTATTATTAATATTGACTTTTGTTGACTTTTCGGCTAAATATTGACTTTGTGTCGAAATCTATTGTTAATAATTAAACTTAACAATAATTATAACGATAAAATATTTACGACGACAAAAATATATATTACGAACACATTTTGCACATATAGTTAACGAGACGAGTTATTTAAGAAAATCGCAACACCAGAGGAAAATGAAAACGTTGTATAAACGAATGAGTCATGCCCAAATTTTCTAAAAATCTAACACTTAGAGTATTTTGGTAAAAATACTTAACTTAAGTAAATTTTTCTAAGTTACTTAACAATGTTTTTATTTTCTTATAATTAAAATTGTATTATAAATAATAAATAATATTTATAATATAATAATCCTCCACTAACTCTATTATTTTATTAATTTCTCAAAAACCTATTTAATTAATTCAATTAAATACTTAAGTACTTAACCTAATATATATATACATGATTATATATATATTTACGTATTCCCACCGTACACTTTCACCATGAGCCACCACCAAGAGTTACAACGATAAATCATTTTGAAATATACTATACCACACAGCAAGCAAGAAATATACGAGCACTGTTCATGAGTAAACTTTTCAAATAAAGTTAAGACATATAAGACACGAATATTTCGCTAAGACTTACCGTACTGATTTAGGTTGCGTGTCGGCGCGGTTGCACTATTTTGTTGATTAGCAGATTGCTGTTGTATTTAAGGTGAGTTTATACCCCCATTCGGTTGGCTCGGCATAGCCAAGGCGAACGTATACCATACAAATAATAGGCCGAGTGTCTGGGGATTAACACTCGCGGGCACCCTTTTTCTAGCTATTGCCAGCTTGGCATGTTGCGATGTCATAGTTCGGTTAGATGAGGCTTAGTGTTTGCATAGCTGAGAAGTGTGTTGTTTTTGCTGAATGATTTGCTGATATTGCTATGGTCCATATGTGTTATTTATTTTAAACCTATGAACTCACCAGCGTTAGCTGACTTTTAGCATGTTTTTCTCAGGAAACTGAGGTGTGTTAGCTGAAGGCAAGGCATGGCTATGGTCATAATAAATGTTGGAAATGTTTTTAGTATTGCATTAACTCTGAAATTTGGACTTCTTTGTTTAATGGACTACATTTTTATTTGAAATGGATTTTATGTAAGACAATATGACTTTAAACATGTAATGTATTTTAAAATGGATTTTTAATCCGTTCCCTATATCTTGTGTTGTGATTATTGATTTAGTAGCACCCAAAGTGTATGCTTCCGTAATATTATGATTTTGGGGGTGTTACATCAACTCTCACTTCACTCAACCTATTCTATCTACTCTTGGTCTTCTTGATCAATCACACTAGCCCAATGGCTTCAAGAGATAATCAATATCTCTATTAGATCACAATGATCTTAACTTACACTCTCACAAAAGAAAAATGATCTTGATGTATACTAGGATACAACAAGTGTGTAACAAATGTTACAACTTCCCTAACTAAAACTACAACTCTTGTATCTTCTTGGATACCTTGAGTTCTTCTCTTGCTATTGAAGAGGAATGACAACACTTTGTATCTACTTGGATACTTTGTGTTCTTCTATTGCTATTGAAGAGGAATGAAGAGGATCTCTAAGTTGGACGATTGGATCACTCTTGAACAAAAGAAAACCTAACTAAATGATCAAGAAGAAAAGATGTGAAGAGAGTATCAAACTCAGAAAGTTTTGTGTGAAAAAGGATGCCCAAGAACTGTGAATAGGGCTGGTATTTATAGGCAGAGAAAATATGGCCGTTACAGGGACACGGTACCACTAAAGTTCACACGGTACCACTAAATTTAGTGGTACCGTGCCAGAAAAAAACGCTCCTCTTTTTGTCTTTTCTGGTGAAAACTTATTTGGGGAAGTTTGGAGCTAATTTTGGGCGGAAAAATAGCTGTTATGTATTTCAAACTTATTTTTTCATTAAAACATTTCTTAATTATTCAAAAATAACTTGTAAAGTATATTTTTGAAGGAAATGTTTTGTCACATTAAAATGTGATGTCTAAAACACAAATTCACTTCTTTGATCATTTGTCAAGTTGTAAATTTGATCTAGAGTGATTTGCGTAGAAACAGGAACTTTCAATTAAAAACTTGTTTACGTTAATTTTAACGGAACGTGTTTTCACATTTTGTCATCCTCAAAACGTGAAGTTATCGAAAGATAAAAATAATATTTTTAGAACATTATTTGCATCAACAAGGTGCCCAAATACCTTGTTGTTTCATTAAGGCTCGAACTTTAATTCGCCATAAACTAAAATTACTTTTGCCATTAAACTTCTCAATACTACTAACTGATGGTGATTGTGTTTGAGAAGACATAATTATTCAAACGGGTTTACTAATGACTGCTCTTTAACAAGACCTCTCACAAAACAAATTGTGATTATCCTAAATCCCAATCAACTAACACCTTCAATCTATCAAACAAGCATAAGCAACAAACAATTGAACAAAAGAAAAGTCTCGAAACCACAAACCTGATATCACTAGATTGATCGACAGGAACCACCAAACACAAAACAAGTTCAAACCTGATGTCTTCAAATTGAATGAATCAACAAACCACCAAACAGAAACAAATCCAAACGATATCAAGATGCTGAGTCTTGAAATCAACCAGAAACAAGTGTCGATCAAAAAACCCAAATCAATTTTTGCTTGCTTCAATTCGATTGAGTGGCTCTGATACCAATTTGTTATGATCAGGGATAGATAATCAGTGGCAAAAGGACAGTAGCAGCAGCATAAAACCAGTAACAAAAAACTCAGAAGACTAAGATCAGAAGTTTTGGAGCAAAAAGCTGATATTTCTATTGTGATAAGTCAAAGATACAAGTTCTATTCTACACTTGTTATATCAGTCAAATAACCGACCTTAAAAGAAGTTTCCTGATATTTCAATAACTAGTGCACCAAAATTACCAAACTGCCCTTACAAAACAAAATAAACTACATAATACCAAAATTACTAAACTACCCTTAGGAAGTGAAGTCAAAACATCTAACACTCACCTCAAGAATATCCCTGACATTTACTATGAAAGCATATGGAAGGAAATTTACGGGGATCCATATGCCGTGTTTCTTAATGCAAACCTTCGATGTTGTTGACTTGGAGCAGATCAATGATAACAAGATCTGGTTGAGAACATGGAGGGTAGTAAGTCATCCTCACGGATTGCATTCCATCTTCGAAGACATCTATCATGTCTTGCTTGTCGATATCAACTGCTTGCCCGATTAAACTAAACAAAGTCATGGCAAGGTTTTGGAGTTCCTGCAAGTATTTCTCCATGGTATCTCTGTGGAAAGAAAGGAAGACAGTTATAACTCATCCTCACCGAATTTCTAAAAAAAACAAAAATTCTTTGAAGAAACATATATAGCATGCAAAATTTCGTATATACACACCCATTGGTTTTCAACAGTGACAAAAAATATAAATAAAATAATAAATAAATAAATAAAAATTGATAAACGAGATTTCGGGAGAACGTACAAGTACACCACTTAAACTTGCTACAAAACATATGGTTTTTTTCTTCTTAAAGTGTATAAAGTTGCTTTCCACAAATTTAATCAAACTACACCGAATCAAACGTTAAATTTCTATTAAGAAAGAGTAGATATACTTTTAGTGTGCCAAGAACGATTATTCTAATAGCAATTATATTACACAACGCTAATTACAATAGATTTGCTAATAATATCAATTATCCATTAGGTAAATGTTTCACAGATCATGGGGAAAAAGGGAGTGTTAGATATTAATTACTTGATTTCCACGTATTATCATATTATCCTAAGTTTATATAGTTATGGCGGTTATATAATTAACCAACCGGTGTGTCAGTTTGCCTCAAGGGTCATAACCCTTCACTTGTATAAATACCGAATATATTATTTCATTTATGTAATTTATTTGATCTTTGTGTCTTAAGAATTCTCTCTCAAACTTTCCCTCAAATGATCATGCGATCTCACAATTGGCATCAGAGCAAAGGTTCATCAGACGGTTCCATCATTCACGAAGAAGAAGATCAAAATCGATCCCCTGTTTTATTACAGGAAACAGAGACCGATGCAGACAATCATTAAATGTTGGAACAATTAATCAAAAGGCCAAACAGGATTAAGAAAGATCAATACACAAAGTTTATAACCATTAATTAAAGGAAGAACAGTCCGAAAAAGTAGAATCCGACAAGTCACCGAAAATCCATAAACAGTGTCAAACGCGATTAAAAATGGTTATAACTATCCCTGCCCCTTTAGATTATCACAATCGAATACAAAAATCTTAATTAAACCGAAAAATCAAGACCAATTTGTGTTACTCTATTTTTCTCGTTCGGCAAAAAAAAAAAAAAAATTCCCACCAAAAATTTTTATAAACCAAAACAAACTTTTAGGATTCAGATCATTATACCGAACACTCTTTGATACAAAACAAATTTGATTTTACAAAATAAAACATCAAAACACATCAAAGATTAAGATATTTTTGGGTTCAAGAAGTGGACAGAAATTTTTTTGAAATTTTTTCTCGTATTCGATTATTGGTTTCTGTTAAGGATTCAAATTAGAACTTTGTTGTGGAACAAGGATTATCGATCGTTCCACAGTTTTTGATCAAAACAGAAATTTTTGATCATTGGGCAGTAGAATCGTGATAAAAAGGTTGACTTTTGAGAAGTCAAATACATGCTTTTTTTAAAAATTATTATTGAGGGATATTATAAAAGAATTATTATCAGTATATTTTTTTAGGTTTTAGTCACTGATTAGAAAAATTTGAAGTCTATATTTATCAAAAAAACAAGTTTGATTTTAAGGGTGTTTAAGGATTAAGTGTTATTTGGAAAAACACTAATCATATTGTTGGAGGATTATATAAAAGTCAAAGAATCGACTTTCAAAATTTTAAGAGGAACATTTTGATATACAAAGTTTTATAAAATTACATCAGATTAACAAAGTCTTTGATAATTTTTTCAAGGCCTTACAAACTATATATTAAAACTTGTTGAATCTATATAGTTTTAAAGAATATCAATCTATTTTGACTATAAGAAAAAGTCAAAAATTTGTTAAGTTTGACAAAAGGTGGTCAAACAAAGTTCCAAAAGAAGTGTTGGGTAGTCCATATTAGATTTGGACAATAGGGAAGAAAAATAAAAACAAGAGTCCACAAAAGACGCCCGTTAAACCCACAATGACGAAAAAAGAGCCAGTCACGAAGGACACTCTCACTTTCAGCCTCCAAACCCTGATGTTAACATCTACAAACTATATGATTTGGGCTGTTCGTGTAAAGGCAATATTGAATGCCAATAACCTCTGGGAAGTAGTGGAACTCCAAGAAGGAATATCTAAGGTAGATGTAAAGAAGGATATGACATCAATTTCCTATCTATTCTAGGCAATTCCACAAGATATGGTGATGCAGGTGGCATCCCATTCTACAACAAGAGAAATCTGGGAAGCATTAAAGACACGACATGTTGGAATTGACTGAGTCCAGAAAGCAAGACTTCAATCATTATGCACAGAATTAGAGATGCTATCAATAAGAGAGACATAAACCATAGACCAGTTTGCAGGTAGGTTAAATGCAATTAATATAAAGTCAAAAACCCTAGGAACAAAAGTTGAAGAGTCATTCATGGTATGAAAATTGCTGGACAACGTACCAGAATGGTTCCTACAGATTATTGCATCCATAGAACAATATTCAGATATGGATACTATGACGCTAGATGAAGCGCTTGGAAGACTTAAAGCTTATGAGGAACGCCTTAAGTCAAGAGATGAGAAGAAATATGGACCATCGGGTCAAGAGAAGCTGTTATTTACAAGGCATGAGAGAAGACCTTACAGCAACTACAAGAAATACAATCAGAATCGAGGTAAACAGAACTTTAGGAAGTTCAATAAGAGTCAAAGATATGAGAAGAAGAACTTTGACAGAAATGGCCATCAAGATCAGAGAAGTGACAGAAGTTTCACTAAGAATCGTCATGACAACAATAGTTACAAGCCCAAGAAAGATGCAAGCAATGTAAGATGTTACAGTTGCAATGAATTAGGACATATAGCTCCCAAATGTCCTAAACCTCGAAGTAAGCAAGAAGAATCTCACCTAGTAATGGAAGAAGAGGATCCCACATTACTTATGGCAGTTGGTGAAGAAAGAAAGGTAGTTCTAGAAGAAAAGAAGATTATACTAGAACATTATCATTGTGACGACAATGGAAATGAAATATGGTATTTAGACAATGGAGCAAGCAATCATATGACAGGATGACGCTCCTATTTCACAGAGTTAGATGAAAAGATAGTAGGAAGTGCAAAATTTGGAGATGGATCATGTGTCAACATCAAAGGTAAAGGCTCAATATTATTGGAATGCAACAATGGTGAACAAAGACTAGTTACAGAAGTCTACTACATTCCAACACTCCAAAGCAACATCCTAAGCCTCGGGCAAGTTACGGAAACAGGATGCAGAGTAATTTTGGAGAATCAATATATTCAGATATATGACGCCCATAACAACCTATTGATGAAAGTCCTAAGAGCTAAAAATAGTCTCTATAAGGTAAGGCTTGGAATAACAAGTCCAATTTGTTTACAAGCAAGAATAGATACACCTGCATGGTTATGGCATGCACGTATGGGACATGTGAATTTTGATTCACTATGGCAATTAAGCATAAAAGGAATGGCACGTGGAATACCAAGAATTAAACACCCATCTCAAGTATGTGATGCATGTATTATGGGAAAACGTAGCAGACTTCCATTTCCCTCTCAAGCAAGTTTTAGAGCTACGAGATCTATAAAATTAGTACATGCAGATTTATGTGGACCAATCACACCCACATCATTAGCAGGCAACAACTATTTCTTCCTGATAGTTGACGATTATTCAATATACATGTGGATCTACATGCTCAAGTCAAAAGATCAAGTTTATGAGAACTTCAAGAAGTTTCTATGTGAAGCTCAGGCAGAGACAAGTCACAAGCTCAAGAGATTAAGAACGGATCATGGAGGAGAATTTACTTCTAAAGCACTTACCACGTATTGTGAAGACAAAGGTGTTGAAACTTGTTGGATCTAGGCCTCCTTGATAGATCTTTGAGCCTTTGTGGATCGGTAGAATGTCAATGTAATCACAAGCACACTACAAGAGAATCTTTGAATATAAACTAATAAAGAAGAAGAATAAATACAAAGACTTTGATCCTCTATGGATCTGTATTGATCACTAAAAAGTGTTTTCCAGGTGCCTCTAACACTCACAGCTGTATGTTTCTTTTATACTATAAGAAACCCTAATGCAGCATTACTAAGAAAACGTGTAAAGAGATATACACTATCTGTTCCTAAAATAACTCATGCAAATCCTAACAAATTCTAAACATACGATATTACCCGCAGCAATGACAACTAACAGCAGAAACAAAATAAACTACCAGCAGGAACCACTACCAGCAGGAACTACATACCTGCCAGCAGGAACCACTAATACTAACAGCAGCAATGAAATAAATATTATTTCTAATAATTCCTAACAATCCTCCCCTAAACTTGAATTTGACTTGGTTAACTTCAAGTTTTTTGATAGAGCTTTGACGACCAGGGATAAAGGATGGAAGCAGCAGCATCAGAAAGTAACCAACACAAACTTCCAGCAGCAAGCTCTATGTATCAGAAGCAACATGAAAATACATCATCTGAAGCTGTTCAACATCTGAAAGGCAATGTACTTGATCTTCACAGCAACCATGACTTATTGTACATCAAATCTTTTAAGTTTCATACTATTCTCATCACTTCCAGGTGTGTTAACTCCTGTGAGAGGTGAATCATTGAAAATTAATGGATTTGATGTCTCTTTACCAATAGCCATCACTACTGGAGTAGCCTATGTTTAGGTGTGTAAGACCATGGTACATTGATAACCATATGATTTTTAGTAAATCATCAACTATAAACGGATTTGAGTTGTCTTTACCTGTAGCTGTTTGCTCAGGACTAGCCAATTCTTAGGTTCAAGATAACCTTTGATGAATTGATTACCAAATATAGTTTTCCACTGCCTTTACCACAAGCCATTTTCTCGTGGGCTAGCCAATTCTTTGGAAACCCCAAAGGTTAAAATCCATGGCGAATTGAGAACCATTTCAACTCTCAATAATGAAACATGGGTGAGTTGAATACCCTATAGTTTTGAGCAAACTATTACAGCTGTCAACGAATTTGATAATCACACCAGAGTCGTACCCTCATGGTGAGTCAACTCTTTCTTGTCGGTTAGACATGGTGAGTTGATTACCATTTGTTGTGTGGTAAGAAACCAACACTGTACCTGCAGACAAAGTTAGTAGACAATCTATACAATTTTTTTTTCCTTATTATTATTTATTTTTTTTAACAAATAAAGAAACAAAATTAAAGAAACATAAAGAGAAGAAAGAAAGAAAAAAAAAACAAATGAAAATGAAAAATGTACAACAATAATTTTTTATTTTTTATTTTTTTTTTTTTTTTTTTTTTTTTATCAAGAGCAGCAGAATCCGAAGCAACCAGCAGAAATGGTGTTACCAGCAGGAACTGGAACACTGCCAGTAGAAACCGAACCACTACCAGCAGGAACTTTCTCATATTCATCTGTTCTGGATAAAGTCATTGTAAAAAGGTTTCTTCTTTGACACTAATAGCAGCGAGCAGCAGAAAAATTAATTAAGTAGCAGCAGCGTGAATGATATTGAGCAGCAAAATGATCAAAGCTAGCAGCAAAATCAGATAATGCTAGTGGTAGAAACAATACAGTGCAGCAGCAACATCAGAATTGTACATCACTAATCAGACCATAGTCCCACATACTGACAAACCATTCCCACTTGTACAAGGCGTCATCTCCCAATCAGCCCCATTAATACAAACGGCAAGCGACAAACAACAATTGGACCAATATATAACCAATATTAATGTCTGCTGCTACTGACAACCCACTTTAATCTCCCAGTCCCACAATCGAATAATAAAAGAAAAGCTCAATTAAATAGCACCACCAATTAATAACTCGGCACTGTACGTCTAATGAAAGATGACAAACTACCTTGATTGATCAATCACAAGTGACAATCAAATCGAATTAAAATCATGTCTCACACACCGAATAAATAATCAATCGTACGAGGTCCCACAATAATTTCACCAAAAACCACAAGCGACAAATAATCATAGCCCCATTCGATCAATCATAATCAGTCAACAATGATGGACTAATAATTTAAGAATTAAAAGAAAGATCAATTGTTTTACCGAGTTGTATTTTTGTTGACTATCAAACCCAGATCTGCTTCCTTCGAACTGCTTCAAAACTGCTCTTCTTTCACAGAGACTCTCATCAGGCTCTGATACCACTTGTTGAAACTTGTTGGATCTAGGCTGTAGGTCCACGTATTGTATGGATCTCTAAGTAGCCTTTGATTACTTAGTGGATGACTTGAATAAATCCAAATCAGTCCAAGTGAGAAACTCTTACACAATTGTTAATGCTAACGCGGAAAATTAACAAGAACAATAAAGAACACAGAGTTATCACTAACTTCGTATATTTCACTAACTCACACAATTCGTACATACATAATAATGATATTTAGGGTTCCTTTTATACTTGAAGGGAACCCTAATTACAAAACCGTGTGAAAAGATATTACGTATCTTCTATAAATATACCTAACTCATACATATCTTTTCCTAACTTAATACTAACAAACTTTCCTAACTTTACTGACCCGACTTAACTATTAAGTCAACAAGACTTAACATAACTACTAGACTTAACTATTACAAAACCAGACTTAACTAACAACCAGACTTAATATCATAGCTACCAGACTTAACTTAAGTCTGTTCTTCATTAAGTCTTCTTCGAACCTTGTGATAATTCCCAACAATCCTCCCCTAACTTGATCTTCATGTTCCATGAACTTCAAGTTCCTTCTGTGTAAGCTTTTGAGGATAAAACTTTGAACACTTGGAATAATCTTGATCTTCAAATCACTTTAAATCTGCAAATTTGATTTTTTATGCAGCAACTTGATCTTTTCACCATCTGATATGCCATCCACTTGATCTTTCCAGCAACCATGACATTTTGTACATCAATTCCTGTTAAGTTTCATATCTATTCTCATCACTTCTAGGTGTGTAAACTCCTGTGAGAGGTGAATCATTGAAAATTAATGGATTTGATGTCTCTTTACCAATAGCCATCACTACTGGAGTAGCCAAATGTTTTGGTGTGTAAGACCATGGTACATTGATAACCATATGATTTTTAGTAAATCATCAACTATCAACAGATTTGTGATGTCTTTACCAAAAGCTGTACCCTTTTGGACTAGCCAATTCTTTGATGGAATGCTCCTCATCATGGTGAATTGATTACCATTTATGGTTTTCCACAGCCTTTATCACAAGCCATAATCTTGTGGGCTAGTCAACTCTTAACAAATTCAGATATGGTGAGTTGAATACCATACAATTTTTGGCAAATTGTCAGCCATAAACGGATTTGAGCTATCTTTACCTGTAGCCGTTTGCTCAGGATTAGTCAGTCCTTGTGTGGGTCAAACAAGGTGAACTGATAACCTTTTGTTGTGTTGGTGCTATGCACCTCCACCAAGTGAGAAGTTCCAATAGTCTCACTTATCAACTTAATCCAGCAATGTAACAATAATATATATATATATATATATATATATATATATATATATATATATATATATATATATATATATATATATTTTATCACTAACAGAATTAAAATAAAACTACAAGACTTGAAAATAACCTAAGTGCTGGTTAGTATACAAACTTTACATTTTGACCTCCCCTTAACACAAACTTCCCCTTAAGTCCAACTAGGGGTTCATCATACCAATGTTGACTACCAAATAATTAAACCTAGGGCCATCAAAAGCTTTAGTCAACAGGTCTGCAACATTAAAGTCTGTATGTATTTTCTCCACTCTAATCAATTTCTTTTCAAAGCAATCTCTAATAAAGTGATGCCTGATTTCTATATGTTTAGTCTTAGAGTGGTATACTGGGTTCTTAACAATACAGATAGTGCTTTCATTATCTATGTGGATAACAGTATTCATAAAATTCAAACCATAGTCCAGCAGCTGATTCTGAATCCACAAGACTTGTCCACAGCAATTAGCAGCTGCCACATACTCAGCTTCAGTAGTTGAGTTAGCCACAATTGTCTGCTTCTTGCATTGCCAAGAGATTAATCTGTTTCCAAGGAATTGACAACCTCCTGTTGTGGATTTCCTATCAAGGCTTGCACCAGCATAGTCACTATCTGAATAGGCTGTCAGGTCAAAAGATGACTCTTTAGGATACCAAAGGCCCAAATTTGGTTTGCCCTTTAGGTACCTAAAGATTCTCTTCACAGCATGAAAATGTGAAGTCTTTGGGTGTACCTGAAAACGTGAACAAACACAGACTGCATACATAATGTCAGGTCTAGAAGCAGTAAGATACATTAGTGAACCTATCATGGATCTGTAATGATGCACATCCACATCAGCAGCATCTTCATCCTTTGTCAAAGGCACCTTATTCTCCATGGGAGTGATTGCAGTCTTCACATTAGCAAACTCAAACTTCTTCAAAATCTCTGCAACATACTTGTCTTGAGAAATAAAAAGACCATCTTCCTTTTGCTTCTCTTGCAGTCCCAAGAAAAATGTAAGCTCTCCCATTGAGCTCATCTCAAACCTGCCTTTCATTAAGCCTTCAAACTCTTCACACCAAGACTTCTTTGTTGATCCAAAAATGATATCATCCACATAAATTTGGACAAGAATGATATCCTTTTTGTCTCTTTTGATGAATAAAGTCTTGTCAATCACACCTCTGATGTATCCATGTTCTTCTAGAAACTTGGAGAGAGTAGCATACCAAGCTCTGGGAGCTTGGTGGAGACCATAGAGAGCCTTAATAACCTTATATACTTGGTTGGGATTAGCAGGATCCACAAACCCAGGAGGTTGTTGTACATAAACTTCTTCCTCAATAGTGCCATAAAGAAAAGCACTTTTAACATCCATCTGATATACTTTGAACCCCATATATGATGCATAGGCTAAAAATAATCTAATAGCCTCAATTCTTGCTACAGGAGCAAAAACCTCATCATAATCTATGCCCTCCTCCTGTTTGTACCCTTGTGCTACCAATCTTGCTTTATTCCTTACTACCACCCCTCTTTCATCCCTTTTATTCCTGAAGACCCACTTTGTACCAATGACCTTAGCTCCAAAAGGTAGATCTACAAGAACCCATACTTTCTGCAATTTGAACTGCAACAACTCCTCTTGCATAGCTTCCACCCAACTCTCATCCTCCAAAGCTTCAGAAACTTTGGTGGGTTCATTTTGAGAAAGAAAACAGGCAAATAAGCAGTGTTGCTGGTCCTTATGGTTGATCCTTTGTTGTTTCTTAACAAAACTTACAAGTGCATGAGCATCAGGATGTATCTGCACTCTGCTTCTTGTTTGAACTGCAGACTTAGGATCACCAATGATTTGACTTTTGGGATGATTGGTGTGAACTCTGAGTGTGGGAACTGGACTTACATCCACTTCTGTGGGTAAGTTGTTGAAGTCAGTAATGACACCTTCTTCATCATAGGAAGCCCCTTCAAAGATACCTTCATTAGGATTTGTGAACACTTCAAGTTCTAGCATCTCAGAGTCAACAAAAATAGCACTTGGAGTAGGTTCTGGTTGTGCATCACTACCAGACTTAAAGTTGGAAGTACTGGTAGTGTTGGAAGTACTGGAGTCCTGCTTTCCAAGATATTTATCAGCCAAAGCATCCATCTCTTTTCTGAAAGACAATACATCCTCTGAATTATTGATAGAAGTATCCTCCTTTTCTTTTTCCTAAGACTTGATCACAAGTTCCTTCACTTGTGGAGAAGACTTCTTGGTATCTGATATAGCTGTAGCAGACTTAACTTCTGTGGTAGGAATTACAATGAGCTCTGCACTTTCATTTTCTTGATCAGTGTTCCCTGCATTTGAAGGATCTTGGGTACCTGCATGGTTAGTAGTTTCTGTGGTACCTGCATCAAGGTTAGCTTGATTCTCCTTGGAGACAGGAATATAGTTCATAGAATCTGTTAAGTAATCAATGTCAAACATCCATCTATGTCCTAATCCCTGCACATTGGGTTTTTCTTCAAGAAAGTTGACATGCAAATTTTCCTCAACTTTCTTGGTCACTAGATTGTAAACCCTAAAGGCCTTACTATTCAGAGAGTACCCAACTAGAAAACCTTCATCAGACTTTCCTTCAAACTTCCCTAGAACACTGAGTGTATCAAGAATAGTCACATGACACCCAAATGGTCTTATATAGCTAACAATTGGTTTATGGCCAAACATGAGCTCATAAGGTGTCTTGATTTGAGGCTTGGTCACTCTAACCCTATTAAAGATGTAGCAGGCACAACTAACTGCTTCTGCCCAAAAGGTTGTAGGTAAAAGTGAATCTGCTAGCATAGTCCTAGCTGCCTCAATTAGTGTCCTGTTCATTCTCTCAGCAACTCCATTCTGCTGTGGAGTTCTAGTATTGCTAAACTGTTGTTTTATTCCTCTATTACCACAGAACTCTATCATGCTCTTGTTCTTAAATTCAGTGCCATTGTCACTCTTAATGATTTTAACTCTTTTAGTAAGTAGGTTTTCAATCTGCCTAATGAAAGTTTGAATCAAAGGTGTGGTTTCATCCTTCCAAGACATAAAGAACACCCAACAATATCTAGTACAATCATCTGTAATGACAAGGCAGTAACTAGCATGATTTATACTTTGGACAGATGTAGGGCCAAACATGTCCATATGTAAGGTATGCAAAGGCTCAGTGATTAACCTATCTAACTTAGCCTTACATGATGCCCTATGTTGTTTGCCCTTGTTACAAGCTACACAGGTTTGGTCATTTTTAAACACTTTTGATGGTAACCCTCTAACCAAATTATTTTTCACAAGCTTATTCATATTCTTGAAATTTACATGACCTAACCTTCTGTGCCACAACTTAGATTCATCCAAAGTAGCTTTTGCAAGTAAACAGGCAGAACCTTTTGCAGGTTCTGATGCTTTCATATCAAAACTGTACATGTTGTGTTGTCTGGGAACTTTAAGAAGGATATGATGTTCATCAGGCATCTTAAAATCTGGAGTCAAAACAAGACATTCAGTTTCAGTAAAAAGCACCTTATGCTGCGTATCACATATTTGTGATATAGAGAAAAGGTTAAACTGCCCAAGTTCTTTTACAAAAGATACATTGTCAAATTCTAAATTGCCCACAATGATTCTTCCTTTTCCGGTAATCTGCCCCTTGCTTCCTCCAAAGGTAACAGAACCTCCTTTGAATTCTTGGAAATCCTTCAGATAGTCCTTGTTACCAGACATGTGCCCAGAGCACCCACTGTCAAAAATTCCTCTATCTCCCATATAGCTGAGTGGATGATCCTGCACAAAAAGAAGAGAAGTTAGTTTCTCTTAGGAACCCATGCCTGAGTAGGCTTGGGTCCGCCTTGTGGATCAACATATTTAAAAGTCTTATATGAAACTGATCCACTGTTGCTTTGGGATTTATAGGTGTATTCATTCTTGAATGGATCCCAAGACCAACATGCTGAGGTCTTAACAGCAGAACCCCCATTACCCTTTACAACATTAGAATTTAAAGGTTGTGCTGTATTCTTAGCAATTGGTCTCCTCACAGGTGAATAAGATTTATGAAAATGGTTTCTTTGATTATATGTATTCACCTGTGGTTTATGGAAAGGCTGTCTGGGTCTCATTTGATTAGCATAACCAGAGTTGACTTTAGGCCTCACAGAATTGAAATTTTGCCTACCCGAATTAAAGTTCCTCAAACCAGACTTAATATTTGGTCTACCAGAATTAATGTTAAAGTTTGGTCGGGTAGAGTTAACATGTTGGGCTGGTCTGGGGACAAATTGGTTGGCATGATTGATTCTGTTAACCTTATTCCACACTGGTTTACTATTGACATTACCAGTATTCACATGCATCCTTTTAAGCTCAGCCTCTCTTTTCATTCTCTTCTCATGAAAGTCACAATCTCTAATCAAGTGACTCAGACTTCCACAAACAAAACATATCTTAGGAGTGTAAGTGTAACTACTCCTAACTTCTCTGTGAACTCTATCATTTTTGGGTGACTCATTCATTGCAACAGATTCCCTAGGATATTTTATGTGGTTGACACAACTAGGTTTAACTATTTGGGGTTTTGGTTCAGTCACAATAGGTTCACTTTCCTTAACAATCTTAGGTTCAGGACTCTCTTTTACTTCACTTTTTGACTCAGACTTAGAGTGGTCAGAGATATCACCAATGGATCCTTCAGTGTCATTAGATTGACAAGTAGAATACTCACTAGTTTTGTCCTCTGAGGTGGTTGACTCAGGCATTTGAGGACCTCTTTTTCCATACACAAATAGAGAGTCATCTAACTCCTCTTTTTCAAGAGGAGTATAGTCTCCACTCAATGGATGTGGAACTCCCTTGAAATCATCAGCCTTAACAAACCGATTATATAAAGGTTTACCTTCATAGTCATCCTCTCTATGCTTAAATATAGCATTTTTCTCATCCTCCTCATACCCTAAGCCGTGTTTCTTATTTGACCTCACTTGAGAATCCCAACATTTAAACAGATTGTTATTGGAGTTATTCCACTGATCAACACGTTTTCTCAAATCATGCCTCTCTTTTTGTGTTCTTAGGCCAAGTTGTCTATATCTTTTAATTTTTTCATCTTGTGCATATATTTTATTAGCCTGAAAGAATAATTTTTCATTTAAATCAGCATGTTGTTTATGAAGGGTGCCTTTTTGTGCTTCTAATGTTTTTAGAGCATTTTTATAAGCTAAAATTTGTGCTTCTTGGTCACCTATCAGTGTCAACTGCTCATCACACAAAGCCTTAACATGATTATAGGAATCAGTACATAATTTGGAACATAATGGTACCTCATTACTAGAACCAATGGCCATGAGTGCATGACTGTACTCTTCATTCTCCTTTGTGTGTTCATTCCAGTTAATAGCTCCAGCTTCCAATGTCACCATACTCATCTGATTCCTTTCTAGCTTTTCATCCTGTTCATCTTTCTTTCTATACCCATCAGCAGACTTCTCCGTGCAGTCTCTAGCAAAGTGTCCATGCTTATGACAATTGTAGCATTCAACTGTCCTTCTAGTGTACCCAACTGGAGACTTGTTATTGAACTTAATAGACCTACCATACTGCTTTTGAAACCTTTTTACCCTTAGAGCAATCATGGCAATGTGCCATTTGATGTTCATCTCTTCTACCTCTGCATCATTTATCTGCTCCAAATCTTCACTGATAAAGCTCTCATCTTCTTGTTGATTGGCGAAGAATGAGTGAATCACCTCATCTGCAAAGCCTGTAGGAGCAGTTCTTTCCCTTGTAGAAGCTTCATAAACACCAGACTTAACACTGCCAGACTTAATCTTGTGAGTGCTGCCTTTGCTTTGAGATACAAAAGCAACATTTGAAGAACTAGGAGATGCCTGAGTGGTTTCATTGATGTCCCATTCAAAAATCCTAAGATTGTTGTACAGGTCATCTGGGGTCATTGAGTCAACTTCATCCTTCATCCTCATAGTCATTGACACATTTGCCCATTCTTGAGGTAGAGACCTAAGAAACTTGTGATTAGCATCCTCATCAGATACAACAGCACCATGTGCCTCTAGTTGTGACAGAAGATGTTGAAATCTGTCATAACCCTTTTCCAATCCTTCAGCCTTTGACACACTGAATGTTTCAAATTGCTGTTTAAGAACAGCCTTCTGCATCTTTTTAGAGTTTGCATTCCCTCCAAAACGTTTCTTAATGGCCTCCCAAATCTCCTTGGCATCTATCATACCATGAAACCTTTGTAGATGCTCCTTTGGAATATCCATAAGCAGCAAGGTTCTGGCCTTCTTCTCCTTTTCCATAGCCCGTATCTCCTCAACAGTCAATGGTGGTAATATTCTAATCTGCCCATCTGTACCAACTGAAACCCTTTTCTTTGAATTTCCCTTCTAAATAACCTTCCAAACTTCACTGTCAATGTACTCCAAGTAATGTTCCATCTCCATGGCCCATATATCATATTCTTCTCTCTTCAGTATCGGAAGCTTAATATTGGATATGGTGGTGGTTGTAGGGATGGTTGGTTGTGATTTAGAGGTGCTGGTTTCAGGGTTTTCTTCTTCATGGTTTGATCTCTTATCCTCACTGTTATGGTTTGAAAAAGTTTCAGTGTTGATAGGCTGCTCAAGACCAGACATTATGTAGGGTGAATTGATTGAGAATTTGTTTGTGATGTTGTATTCTTCGAATTCAGAGTCTCTCTAAAGGCTCTGATACCACTTGTACGTCCACGTATTGTATGGATCTCTAAGTAGCCTTTGATTACTTAGTGGATGACTTGAACCAATCCAAATCAATCCAAGTGAGAAACTCTTACACAATTGTTAATGCTAACGCGGAAAATTAACAAGAACAATAAAGAACACAGAGTTATCACTAACTTCGTATATTTCACTAACTCACACAATTCGTACATACATAATAATGATCTTTAGGGTTCCTTTTATACTTGAAGGAAACCCTAATTACAAAACCGTGTGAAAAGATATTGCGTATCTTCTATAAAGATACCTAACTCATACATATCTTTTCCTAACTTAATACTAACAAACTTTCCTAACTTTACTGACCCGACTTAACTATTAAGTCAACAAGACTTAACATAACTACCAGACTTAACTATTACAAAACCAGACTTAACTAACAACCAGACTTAATATCATAGCTACCAGACTTAACTTAAGTCTATTCTTCATTAAGTCTTCTTCGAACCTTGTGATAATTCCCAACATAGGCCTCCTTGATAGATCTTTGAGCCTTTGTGGATCGGTAGAATGCCTATGTAATCACAAGCACACTACAAGAGAATCTCTGAATATAAACTAATAAAGAAGAAGAATAACTACAAAGACTTTGATCCTCTATGGATCTATATTGATCACTAAAAAGTGTTTTCCAGGTGCCTCTAACACTCACAGCCGTATGTTTCTTTTATACTATAAGAAACCCTAATGCAGCATTACTAAGAAAACATGTAAAGAGATATACACTATCTCTTCCTAAAATAACTCATGCAAATCCTAACAAACTTCTAAACATACGGCATTACCCGCAGCAATGACAACTAACAGCAGAAACAAAATGTACTACCAGCAGGAACCACTACCAGCAGGAACTACATACCTGCCAGCAGGAACCACTAATACTAACAGCAGCAATGAAATAAATATTATTTCTAATAATTCCTAACAAAAGGAATCCTTAGACAGCTCACAGCACATTACACACCTCAGTACAATGGTGTAGTAGAAAGGAAAAACCGTTCAGTAATGAGTTTGACAAAAAGCATGTTAATGGCTATGAACATACCACATAATTTATAGGCAAAAGCAACACGACAAGCAATTTACATACTTAATCGTGTTCCAACCAAAGCACTACAGGGAATGACACCCTACGAAGCAATAAATGGCAAGGCACCCAAGCACATTAGAGTATTTGGATGCACAACATACGTGAAGGTAACAACGCCCCATTTGAAGAAATTAGAAGACAGAAGCAAGAAAATGGTACATCCATGAATTGAAAATGGTTCAAAAAGCCTATAGATTATATGATCCCAAAGAAGAAAAGATATGTATCATTAGAGATATCCAATTCATTGAGAACGAACCATGGGATTGGGATAACTACTTGAAAGAAGGAAGTAACATCGAACCATCTTCGAAAAGATTTGAAATTTATGGAGATCAAGAAAGTGAAGCTGAACAAGAGCAAAGTAACGAGGACAATGAAGCTCAAGAAAGTGAAAATGAAGATTTCAGTAGTCCAATCACTGCTACAAGAACTTCAATAACAGTTCAAGAGACACCTACAAGTGATCCACCAGTTGAATCAAGTATTCAAGAGTTAGAAGACTCACCAGGCTCCCAACATAGACCAGTATGAGCCCTTAGATCACTTAGTGACATCTATGCAGCCACAGAACCTCTTAGACTAGAAGAATTTGAACATCTATATTTGGCATATAATGAAGAGCCTGCAAATTATAAAGAAGCAACAGATTACCCACAATGAATAGAAGCAATGGAAAGCGAGATAGACTCTACAGAAAAGAACAACACTTGGACGCTGACTACACTCCCCACAAGTCAGAAACCAATAGGTCTAAAATGGGTATTTAAGGTTAAGAGAGACGCAAGTGGACAGATCACCAAACACAAGGCCAGATTAGTAGCAAAAGGTTATGTACAACAAGAAGGTATAAATTATAATGATGTATTTGCACCCGTTGCAAGAATGGAAACAAT
Source organism: Artemisia tridentata subsp. tridentata (assembly GCA_021014915.2). NCBI lineage: Eukaryota > Viridiplantae > Streptophyta > Magnoliopsida > Asterales > Asteraceae > Artemisia > Artemisia tridentata. The sequence continues at coordinate 43,329,230 of CP139507.1, forward strand.
CAGGCTACTACTAGCATTGGCAGCACAGAAAGGATGGCAAGTACATCACTTAGATGTAAAATCAGCATTCTTACATTGTGAATTAAAGGAAGATGCTACGTGTCACAACCAGATGGATTCATAAAGAAAGAAAAAGAGAACCTAGTCTACAAGCTAAAGAAGGCTCTATATGATTTGAAGCAAGCACCAAGAGCATGGAATTTAAGGTTGAACAACAACCTAAAAGAAATTGGATTTATAAGATGTCCACAAGAACAAGCAGGTTACAAAAGAACTTTAAAGCAGTCAACAATAATTTTAGGAGTTTATGTTGAAGACATAATAGTAACAGGAAGTTCAATGAAGGGCATATCAAGCTTCAAGAAAGAAATGCAAGGCAAGTTCGAAATGAGTGATTTAGGACCACTCACATACTATCTAGGAATAGAAGTATGCCAAGCACAAAGAAGAATACAATTGAAGCAATCAGCCTATGCAAAGAAAGTTGTTAGCCTTAAAGTAATGACATATTCGGGAATTGTATTTCTTTCTATGTATAGGGTCTAGTTTAGTCAATATTGCTAAGTTAGGCTAGTATTCTTGTATAAATACCTTCCTAGTCTTAACTAGGAAGGTTGGAATGTCTCATTTGTAACATAAGGTGTGTGTGTGTTTCTCCTCATTCTCTCTAGAATATACACACACCTTCCCCATTCTTTAATCTAATATTACCATGTTTAACCTTTACTTTGAGCTTCCCCGACCCCCCGAATCACATAAATCACTAGTGTTAACAGTCCTACAAAAGTTATCAAGGAAGATGGACTAGAAGACTGCAATCTAACAAAATATGCAATGGAATCGGGTCTAAAACTCACTAAAGAAGATGAAAGTGAACCAGTTAATGAGACAAAATATAGGAAGCTATTTGGAAGCTTAAGGTACCTTACACATACCAGGCCAGATATTACCTACGCAGTTGGATACGTGAGCAGCTTTATGGAGAAACCAAGAACAACTCACATGAAAGCAGTTAAACATTTGATAAGATACATCAAAGGCACATTGAATTATGGAATTCAATACACCAGAGGAAAAGAAGCAGAAATCATTGGATACAATGATAGCAGTTATGGTACAGACCAAAATGATGGAAGAGGAACCACCCATTCTACTACAGAGATTCACCTATAACATGGACAAGTCAGAAACAAAGTACAGTAGCATTATCCTCATGTGAATCAGAATTTATGGAAGCTACATCAGCAGCATGTCAAGCAATATGGCTACAAGGAATACTAAGCGAACTCACAGGTGAAAAACCAAAGAAGATAACTCTACGGGTAGATAACAAGTCAGCTATTCAACTCATGAAGAATCCTGTGTTTCATGGAAGATCAAAGCATACCAATACAAGGTATCATTTTATCAGAGAATGTATTGAGAACGAGCAGATACAAGTTGATCATACCAGTGGAGAGATGCAAAAAGCAAACATCCTTACCAAGACATTACCAAGGATAAAGTTCATAGAGATGTGAAGTCTCATAGGAGTTGAAGACCTTGGGGAAATCAAGAATTAGGGGGGAGAATGTTAGATATTAATTACTTGATTTCCACATATTATCATATTATCCTAAGTATAGTTATATCCTAAGTTTGTATAGTTATGGCGGTTATATAATTAACCAACCAGTGTGTCGGTTTGCCTCAAGGGTCACAACCCTTCACTTGTATAAATACCAAATATATCATTTCATGTATGTAATGTATTTGATCTTTGTGTCTTAAGAATTCTCTCTCAAACTTTCCCTCAAACGATCCTGCGATCTCACAGAGAGTCTCTATACCAGCGTATAGAGAACTCTAATGAATCCGATTAGATAAGTGATCATATTCTTTTCTACTTGTTATTATGATCAGATTTATTTGATATATATGTTGTATTATGTGTTCTTGTAACATTTATGGGTGTTAGTGCAAGCAGTCTCATTTGTTTTGATTGATGACAAACATGTAACTTGATACATAATGTAAAATGTACAAGTTACATGTAATCACATTTTGTCTCAACATACATTCAACACCTCTCGACTTCTCAAGTCCTCGTATGGTACAACACAGGTTCGTACATGTTTGTTATGTGGCATTATGATCAAACCCTTAACAAACCATTTATAATGTTTAAAATACGGCTAGGTCATTAAGTATTTTAAAAGGCTAACCATTCTACTTAGAACCTCATTTCACATTTTGCATATACAAGTACTTTTACTTGTACATCATGTTTCCTAAGATTAATAGGATAAGTACACTTTAGGTGTCAAGCTAACATGATACATATGGGTAAACATATATTAGTTAAGCTAGTATATACATAGTACATACATATATACATTTACATTATTTACATTCTAAGAATTAAAATGGAGATATGTTCATGACATCATTGAATACATCATTTGGATATCTTTAGGATATCTTGTAGATTTAGGAAATATTTTGGAAAGATCTTCAAGCAAAATATAAGATTGTGTAAGATCTTGGCAAGATATGGAAAGATTTGTGAAGCTCTTAGCTGTCATGTCCCGGCGGAACCAAACAGCATAAAGGGCGGAACCCTAGAATTGGTTCCGCCAAATCCGCGGGCTGTTTGAACAGTTTTCCTATAAATAGTATCCCATTGTTTACCTATGGTTTTAACACACAAGAACACACATTCCCTCTACCCTTTGCATACATTTAGATCAGTAGTAAACCATGTAGGAACATACATTAATCACCCTTTCCATAATGATCATAATGTTACTAACTTTCATTATGTTGTAAGCATACACACGTAATGATCCTGTGAAGCAAGCTCAGAGATCGTGAGTCATCATCCATCACTAGCGTAGCATACTTCCTGATCCACCAAGAAGGTTAGGAGATCTTGAAGTCATCATCCATTAAAGCATTCCAACATATGAGGATTCAAGGGCACTTGACATCCTCAATGATTGAAGACTTCTTATTCAAGAAGTTCATGTAGATTCCACATGCATATATGAAGATCCATCACAACAAGTTTAGGGAGCTTGTGATCTTCATCCATTGAAGGCTTCCTTTCAATGGAAGTTCATTTAGATTAGTCATTCATATCCATGATACACTTATGTCATGGATCATCATTGTAAACATCATTGCATCACAATCTAAACACCAAACTAGATTAGGTGGTTTATGTGTTTGAGCCATAAAATACAAGGTTTCTATGTTGGGCCATAAAACATATCGGGAGTGGTTGTACCCTTGTAAAAGAACTCGACATCTAGCTTAGTGTCGGAAATTGTACAAGCGGCGGCGGGAGTGGTTGTACCCTTGTAAAAGAACTCGACATCTAGCTTAGTGTCGGAAATTGTATAAGCGACGTTAGGTTGGTTCTACCTCGAACTAGAACCCGGTATTTAGCTTTGTACTGGAAAAAGTGTAAGCGACGATTGTAAGGCTTTCTCCACCGAGAAGGGAGCTTGTTGATCTAGTGAAGTAACTCTCGAGTTGGGTAATCGGGGAGTGGAGTAGGGTGGAGAAGAGCTCCGTGACCGAACCACTATAAATCATCATGTTCGGTTTGCGCTTTCTTTTACTTATTGGTTTACTTTATGTTTACATTATATGTTTTCTTGTGTTGCTACTTGTTGATAATACTTGTGTGACAACATGTTTTAGTTTATGCTAGTTATAAACTGCAATTGACATCTTTCATATTAAAACAAGCTAAAGTGGAAGTTTGATACAACAAGTTTTAAGTTTTTAAAATGGGAACGTATTCACCCCCCCTCTACCTTTCCTCAATTGGTATCAGAGCCTTGTGGCTTTTATTTTCAAAACAAATAGTTTTTAAAATGGAGTACGATCCATGTATCAAATTACCATTGATGCAGAATATAATATGAAAAATGTTTCGCTAAGTATACTTAGAAATTTTGTTGTTAAATGTTACTTTGTATACAAGATTGAAGATGTCTTTGGAAAAATCAAAAGAAAAGATGTCGCAAAAGAATTAAGTGTCAAATTGTGTGCTTAAAGCAAATTTACGAAAAATACAGTTTTGAAAGGAGTGTTTGGGATAACTATAAATTTAGTTGAAAAATCCCTTTGTAAATTATTTGATAAGTCAGATAAGTTGAAATGATACTAAAATAGGAGATATTTGTATATGTTAAGGAAACTAATCAAGCTTGGTATACATCTTCATATTTAAACACAAAGTGACGGAAAGTAACTTTCTTTTTATACTATGCTATATAACTACTTGTTTTGGTTATTTGCATATATGTTGTTTGTTTATTGAAAGTGGCAATTGAACTTGTTAATTTGAGATACATAAGTGTCTTGCCATGATTTTCATTTGCTTGTTTATCAATTTCTTGATTATGCACAATAGGACACTTGGTAGATCTTGTGCACTAAGTTGGCAAACTGTTTTTGTTTTACTTATAAACTTAGATATTTTTGTTTGCATATGTTATGTGAAAACCTTGCATAATTTACTTAGGAATGAGAACTAAGTGAAACTAGTTAAGTGTCTTGAAAAGTATTGTCTTGCACTAACTCTCACTTAATAGTTTAAGTGTTAAAATGTGTAAACGTGTAGTATCTTTGAAAATGGTGATTGGTACATTTGCTTCTAATCATGATGTTTAATGTATTTGTCTTGTCATAGGATAGAAACTTACCTTTGAATGTTCATGTGAACTAACCGTGTCATGTAGGACGATAACACTTTGATGTTATCAATTTTTCATGTTTAAGCCACTGTTTGGCTTAACTTCCATATATGGTAAGTTCAATATCCTCGATTTGATTTATATGTACACATGTGTTAGAACATGTGTTTTTGTTTTTAATCAATCCCAACTAAGTAGTTACATATGTTTTAGGACAATTTTCGGGAATTGAACGGGTTTCGGGAATTTTGACATGCTCTCTGTTAACTTTTTTCCATTGGCGGAAATGGCGGAACCAAAATCTGGGTTCCGTCTGTTGAAGTTTTTGGCTCCGCCTAAAATCAATCAACGGATTCCGCGGAACCAAAAACTGGGCTCCGCCTTTGTTATCATTTGGTTCCGCCAGACTAAAAGTTAGATTTTTAAATTTTCGTTTAAATCCCTCACTCAAGATCACTCACTTTTATCACTAGGATTCTTTTCACTGATGTTCACTCATATTAGGATTAGGGCATCTCACTTGCACCTATAGGATAAGCATCTCAAACAATACTTTCAAATTTCATTAAAATGATCCAAGATACCTTTCTCCATAAAGGAAGGAATCCGGAAATTTGTTCCTTGCAATCCGCGGGCCACTGAGTATTTGTGATCATTACACACACTCATTGCATTCTTTTATCATTTACTCATTCATTAGCTTGATTTGTAAATTGACAACTTCTTAACTAATCCAGACTCACTGTGTGCAAAAATATCATAGATCACAAGTCCAACTTATGACTACAGATATTGTTATGTATCCACATATCACTAGTACAGATTTGGCCTACGGTCACACCAAAAATGTGTGACTATATGCATATAGTCACACACAGTTTTTCGGGTGTGTGTGACGAAAAGTCGTGCCACCATAGGTGTCATATAGTCACATTGTTTAGTTTGTGACCGTTTTCATTGAAAAAGAGTTACCAAAACCCGAATATGTGTGACAAATTAGGCACAAGTTTTGTTTTGTTGGATTAATCATCTTTGTGTGACCGTAAACACTTCATAGTCACATGAATATATAATAAATGTGACGTTTGTGATGATTTAGTCACACAACGTGTGTTGTTTTTTTGGAGTTAGTCACATACAATTTAAAAAACAGTGGCCAAAAGTGTGAATAAGTGTGATCATATGCTGTTTAAAGTGAAGAAATGTGTATTTTGTGTGACTATTGTTCATCCAATGGTCACTTGAATTTTATGTTTGTGTGGCCTTTTGTAATATTTAGTCACACAAAACATGTTTGTTTTGGGTATTTAGTCACATACAATTAAGCAAAAAGTGACCAAAAGTGTTAATAAGTGTGACCATATGCTGTTTAAAGTGAAGAAATGTGTATTTTGTGTGACTATTGATCATCCAATGGCCACATGACTTTTTTTTGTGGCCTTTTGTAATATTTAGTCATACGAAGCATGTTTGTTTTGGGTATTTAGTCACATACAATTAAGCATAAAGTGACCAAAAATGTTAATAAGTGTGACCATATGCTGTTTAAAGTGAAAATTTTTGTATTTTGTGTGACTATTGATCATCCAATTGCCACATGAATTTTTTTATGTGACCTTTTGTAATATTTAGTCACACAACGAATTAAGCAAACAGTGACCAAAAATGTTAATAAGTGTGACTATATACATCTTTTAGTCACATTTAAGAAATCAATATATATCAAAACAAATTCAAATATATATCAAAACAAATTCAAATACAATAAAATTGGAATGTATATAACTGAACCACTAATACATATCAGATAAGCAGTACTAACTATATGAACCAACAATACTAACTTATAACTAACAGTTGTAACTAATACACTAGCAGTACTAACAGTTGTAACTAATACACTAGCAGTTTCAACGAGGGCTTCATGTTCTTCGTCCAACCTTTTTATCTTTTCTCTGCATATTCACATCAGCATATTACCTGCATATTCTGCATGTTCTGTTTAGGAAGCAATTACATCTAATTACCTGCATATTCACATCAGCATTCCTGTTCAATAGCAATTCAGCAACATCGATATGGCTACGGTCAACAATAAAACGATTGATAGAAACGCTCTTCGTTTGTCCAATCCTGTGGATGCGCATCACAGCTTGTTCCTCAACAGCAGGATTCCACCAAGGATCCTAAGGTACAAAAAGTGAAGAAAAAATAAAAAACAGAAACACAACCAGAATTTTATCTATAATCATGTTGGCACAATAATACCTATACAACTGTATATATTAATAACCAGAGTGCAGCATACCATTACAAATACATTAGATGCTGCTGTCAGGTTGATTCCAACCCCTCCAGCCTTTAATGACATCAACAATACGTGTATTTTACAAAATACCATTGAAATGCATAATTTATGACATAAAACTATACTTTCTAATATACCAAACAAGATAAAAAACACACCAGAATGTCGCTATCTTCCGAGAACTGCTTTATGACTTTTTCACGCTGTTGTTGGTTTAGAGTCCCATCCAGACGAAGAAATGAAATGTTATTCCTGGACACAAGTTTTAAAATCATTAGACTCCAAAACTCATTGTCTGAGATAGTGATTAGTGACCATTGTTTATATAAATGTAAACGCAGCAGTGCAGACACTTTTGATGATTCCACCCAGTTTTTGTCAACATCGAATTGAAACCGACTGTCGGTTGGTGTTGTAACAAGCTCCTGATGTCTTTAATATTCACCATTGCAGCTTCATGTTCCAAAGCAGACACCTTTCGATAACATCAAGGGGTGCATGGAATGCAGACCTACAACTGGGTGACTAGATCTGCTTAAGATCGGTCGGGCTGCTTGAGTGAATATCTTACCCTTGATTACTTGTTTGGAAGATCCAAGAATACATTTAGTTTCCTGACAGCCAGTGTACTCAAAATTATGTTGGATTTCTAAATTTAGCAAGCAAATGTGTCAAGGGTTCATTGGTTTTTTTAACTCATCCTACAAGATACTTAAGCACACAAATGTATAATGTATTAGCAAATAAAGGCACTAGGTTTGCTGAAATGGTTGGAATAATGTCAAATGAAACCTTACTAGGCGACGATTTAAAAAAATAAATATACAGCAGAAGATTCAACTGGAGTCGAATGAAAATTTACCTTTCTTTTAATGGGAACAGACGTGCTAGCGACTGGTTTAAAGAATGATTCTAATCTGGTAAGACAGAGCAAAGAGCCACAGAGAGAAAATACATCAGATATGCAGAGTAAAAAAATCACTTAAGCAAGTAATTTGATTGATTTCTCACCGGTTCTGTGAAGACTTGTTCTTGGAAGCTTTTATTTTATCTAAAGCCTGATATTATAGTCCCTAGTTAGTTCTTTAAAGAGGTATCAAGCCTCCTCATACGGCCAATCCTCAGATATTTGATATCTGCAAATAAGCGAACAAAATTAGCATGTAAAAGCTACAATAATATATCATACCTGATCAGGTTCAGCTTTACTAGAACTAACAACTTTAACGCTGTTGCCTGTAGCCTTGTTCACAACATTCAGTTGTTTAGGTTGCGCGGCCAAAGCAGACTGTATAGTTGTAAACTGCTCATCCAGTTTTTTTATCAACTCGTCATTTTCTTCTTTGTCCCTAGCTTTCTCTGCCTGGAATTATACAGCAATGGAATGATATAAACAACCTCATGTACATCAAAAACTAATAACCACCATAGAAATGTTCCAAAAGTAACATAAAGTAGTTATATGATCATCACCTTGAAAAATTTGCTTTTGGATATAATCTCATCATACACCTCCTTTTTAGTCTTTTGTCTCTGCGATAAGAATGACACCACATTAACTAATGAACAAGAGAGCATTATACGAGACAATAAACTGTCAAATAATTTAACTCATCTCACATTTTCATCTCCATCAGGTCCAGCTGAGTAAGCACCAGGGGTTCCACTGGCACTAAGCTGTTTTAAAATGAAAGATTTCTCTGTAAAAAATGAGAATTATATTAGCAAAAAAAGACGGGAATATGGTTTGAGATGCGAAGCAGCTAGTTATCCTTTCTAATCAATCCAAAAAAAAAAATGAACAACGACACTAACACCTATTTGTCGTATGGTCACTTTTTACTGATAATTGTAAACGATATGGGACCAAACAACTCTTTAATAGCATAATCCACCACCTAAGGTATAATTTTTGTAGCTAAAAACCAATATATGTATATCATCTATTGCAAGTGTAGGTTTTTATCATACTAAGCATACATAAATCTTCAAATTGGCAAATAGTTCAAGTTGAGGATATAAATGTCAACTTACTCTCAGCCTCTGCCTCCTCCGCATCTTCCTCATTAAATGGTACATTATCCTCAAAATCATCCCTACCAGGATACAAACCACCATCTTGATCCTCATACTCGTCGTCTTCCCCATCAGATAGATTGAACCTGCTTTTCTTGCCAAGTTTCTCCTATAAAAAATATGATAAAGACTTATCAATCATTACTGCCAATTTTACTTAAAAAAATACAATAAAACAAAAGGCCGAACATACACCAAACTTAGAAGCAATTAGGGAGCACCTCTCTACTAGCTAGCAACTAAAATCAAACAACAATATTTCATATAATTTGAGTTCTAGAAAATTTCTACTTAAATCTTAATAATTGGAGAACTGTTATGTCCTTTCTTTTGCCAAATTTCAGTTATATGAATAAAAAGCCTGAAAGCAAAAACATGTTACCTCATGATCACAATCAACAAGTTGCTGCTCACTAAGGCTTTCAAGCTTCCCTGTAGCAAGGAAGTTTGCACCTTCCAACGCACCAGTTGTACTAAACGACCAGCATGACCCACAAGTACCTTGCAGATTTACATTCGCGCTTTTAGAACCAGCCAAATATTACATGACACCTGCCAAAATAAATAGGACTAGTTTCATATACTTTGTATCGTTCCAATTTTATCGTATGTCCCCGAAGGGACAATTTTATATACTTTGTATGATAAACAATGAGGAACATTGGATAAAGTTACGGGTATTTACTGACATATAACATTGTGAAAAAGGGAAATCTTTTAACCAAGTTTAATGACTAATCAGGGGTGTTTCGGTTTTCCTGGTATTGCTGTTTTATAGTCTGCTTGAGGTTTGCTTATTTAAGTGGTTATCTACACATCTACGTTTTGAATGAACTTATTATCTTACACAAACACAAAGACAGACACAAACACAAACACAATACACAAACACAAACACAATACACAAACATTGCCCATTGTAATGGTTGGCAAAATAAGAACAAGGAGGTTACCTGAGAATGGCTACTTCATGGCGGAATTCATCCTTCAATGCTTCATTCAGCGTCTCAGATCTTAGAATTTTTACAGCAACATCCTGACCAAGATACACTCCTCGGTGCCTTGACAAAATTAACAGGATACAGATATTAATCAAGATATTGACATGAAAACCAATGATATATAGCACAATTAAATTATAAGACACAATCGACTTACAAATCACCACAAGAACCAAACGCAACTTTTTCCCCTACTTTAAGTAATCTTATATCTATCTCTAACGGGCCAATTGAGTATTATTTCTGTAGGTGACTTGTTTTCGGTTGGAGGATTTGAGGAGATAGTGGTGGATTTGAAGCCGGAAACGATGGCGGCATAAGTAGGCCATTGGATGGGGTTGTTCTCCGGTTGCCCGAGATGGGAGGGTTCGATTGTGTATAAAATCAATCGACCGAAGATCAAATAAGAATGTGTTTAGGGTTTTAAGGTTTGTGAGAATATGAAATGGTTGTCTGTGTTGTTGGTGAGGAGAGTGTTGATATTTGGGATGGTCTGAAATATTTGGGAAGGAGGGCAGTTTGATTTTTGGGAAAAATTTAGGCGGGCCTGTGAAATGTGAAAAGTTGAGAAGAGGGAAATTTTATTTTGGGAAAAATTAAGTGCAACACATTTAGTTACTTTTAAATAATGTGTGACAAATTTGACTATATGATTTAGTCACTTTTAAATAATGTATGACAAACTTGAGTATATGATTTAGCCACATACACAATTACTTTATGTGACCATATATGGATTTTGGTCACATTATTCAATTGTGTGACATATATTTGTCACATATGTATATATATAGTGTGACTAACGTTTCAAACTTATTTGTATCTGTCACACGTCCCAAATTATATGTGACTAAATAATCAAATAAAAATTTACAAGATACCCCTAGTCACGAAAATATTCAAATGTGTGACTGTAGCCTCAGTTGGAAAAATGAAATGTTCACACAATTCGGATCAAGTGTGGCTATTTCTTTTATTCTGGTACATTTAGTCACATAAAAATGTTACTGTGTGGCCGTTCGGAAAACAACATGTGTGACCAAATCCCATTTTTGTACTAGTGTATGTTGCCTTTGTTGGTTAACATGTCATCCTTCAAGACGATTAAGATTTACATCGAGTCATAACTCACACTTAGGTTATAGATGTATTATCAAAGTCTTGCTATCCTTGAATGCTATCCAATCTCATCAAAGTAGGATTGACAACTTAAGTATTTCGTCCGAAATATTCAAGTAAATCCAACTTACGATTGTAGTCATTAAAAGTCATATCTGAAAGAATCAACACCCAAGTATTTTAACAACATATGTTAAAACACTTATCCTATCACCTAAGTACACTTGTACTTTCACCATCATCCCGTCACATTCACCTCTGTGATATATCTCAGGCCCTAAGCTTCAGATCACATCACACACTAGTTGTACCTACCTATGGATCACAAGAATTAGTCTCCATCCTTGTTGTTTTCAACATCCATAAAACCTAAGTACTTTCATAGCACAACAAACCCCTACATCACCACAATCCTTATTATCATTTGAATCCATTGAGTGCATTGCTCAAAAAGCCCTTTGTCCAAACACTCGTTAAACAAACTCAACCATACTTTACCACCTATAGGATTAGAACCTTCACCATCAAATGAGCATGAAGCTCACATTCATTTACACTAGGTTTAAGTAGTACCACTTTCACAAGTTATCAAAGTATTGGTAATACTTTTAACTTTTGCATAAGTTTCATTAAACTTTAAATCAACATTTTAACAACATATGTTAAAATGCAAAGCTAACCTCATGCACCCCAAGTAACAATGACTCTTCATGTCATCCCCAAATTTATTTAGGATAGGACTATCAAATTCAAACACTTTGGGTTCATTTCTTCATTTAGGAAAACATGATGTTTCGGAAAACATATGCTTAAATCATGCGTTTAGTTTTTATCTTGTTAAAAGGATAATGTATATCCTATGCAACATTCTCTCCTATGCATCATTACACCTCATTGGGTAAATGATCTTAAACAAACATCTGCAAGTTCTAGCATATCTCTCTCATCTTGTCATACTTGTTTTCATAAGCATGATAACTTTATCCCATCTTACGTGTTGAAAGAAACTATATGTATCTATTTCCTTTCAAGCGTACATCATAACCAAACCTTGCTCATAATCTAGTTCAAACCTTGTGCATATCCTACACATCTCTAAAGCATACACAAGATCTATAAAAGTTGGTAACTTTATTTAGATACTTGTTCCAAAGACCTTTCTTGAGAATGTTCTTAACATATTCCATTATCACAAATCTCTTGGTATTAGATGATCAAATCACTTGCATAACACATACTTAAACTCAACATAAAAGATTTCACCCTTTAGATCATTCAACCTTAGATTCAAAACACAAAGATTAAAATCTGTTGACACATATTTGTCAAATTCTCGTGTATAACATGCAATCTTCATCACCTTAGTTTTAATAGAAATAGTTGAGTCTCATTAAGCCAAGTATTGGTAAACTATCATATTTTATATACTTCGATAGGTAAAAATAGGAATTCATATCTTTCAGACATGAGAATGACTATTGGAGAACCTATTGCACTAGAAACTCAATTTAACCTAACGGTTAAATTGCTTCCAGCAGAGAAGTTGGGTATGTGGAATCACCCGTAAAAATGGTCGTGTTTAGCCTGAATTGAGCACCGCTAGTAATAGTCTCATATTCATTCTCCAACTTGAAAAATCTTTATTCCTATACTTGCCTAAAGTAAGTATTAAAATAAGATAATTTATCAAGTCTTAGGAATATAAATCAACCAAGTAGTAGATGTAATTTTTCTTAGTAAAATCACTTGCATTACATATTCATGTGTTGATTACATGTTATTTGTTTGATATGATTAAGTATCTTGACGTTATCATGATAATTATTTGATTGATTTCAAATGTGTAAATCTTCGAAAGGTTTTATTTGCATGCTTATATATGTTTCATGCTAGTAGATGTTAACATGATTTGCATATGATATTTCACAAGATTAACATGATTCTTGTTAACTCACAATATGTTGTTTTTAATACCTGGTGTTACATAGCTCTTGTCTTTAGTTGACATTCATTGAGCTTTTTCGTAGGATAGTTTAAATGATGCATGCTTTCAAAATGTTAGAATTGTTTGCATAAACCTGTCGTCTCACTTCTTTTGCGACTTTGTCACACTGTTTGTTTGCCATGTGTGTACCTATAATGTGTCTACGTGTTTTTAGTATGTTTAACATTTAGAAGTCGTTTTTATTCTTAATCACATAGATCATTGTGTTAATTAATGGGTAAGTATGCTTAAATAACTAAGCCTAACTTCAAAACAATTTCATAATGTAGTATCTCAAACAATGTCATACTCACTTGCTATATGATTATTTGTCTTGATGCTATGTGATAGCTTTTTGTCTAGTAGTTGAATATTTGTTTTTTTTTTATATAAGATGTTATGATTTCTATCATAATCACATCTTTTGTCATTATCATGTTTGTATTGTAGGTTGATAACAAATTACTTGTTATCTTACTTTGTTATGCCTATTTTGCATAATTGTAATCCATTTCACTTGCATATAGTTTTCAAAACTAATAGGATTAAATTTCGGAGGCTTAGAATTTGTATTTGCATATTTTCAATTGACCTCTTTCCAAATAACATTATTGCTTCCGCTTTCCTAACAACAACTCCATCACCTTTTAGTTATAACAATACATCTCCAATGAGAAAACCACATGCCTCGTCATGCGATCATCTCACATTGATAGAGAAGAGCTACGTGACTTCAAGGATGAAGTTCTTTGTAAGCTAATCAACATCCACAAAAACATTACTAAGCTCATTGCTTTCATTAACCTGCAACATCCTAAAACACTTTATCTTTTGATGCATTACAGATTATGTTGAATGTCCACCAATTAAGGGGGAGAGAAATTCATTCACATAATTGTGTTTTCGCATTAAAGAACATGTACCCATGTTTCTTACATCCTCAAATATCAACATGTAGGTTCACACCATTCAGTTAAAATCAGTTCACAAAACCACAAGTTCTTCAAACCTTCTTAGTTCAACATCACAGTCTTGCACCAATACCTCGTCAAGTGAAAAACACATCATGTGTTTGACAAACCTCTTAAACGAGAAGCATTAAGTCTCCTTAGACTTTGACTAGGATTAGTGAAACCAAATCAGTAGTTATAAGTAAATAGACCTTAGCTTGAACCTTCGTTTGATAAAAAATGACAAAACATGACCAAATCAATTCTGGTCCCACGGTACCCTTCGATAAGACGGACGGAACCAAAGGTTTGGTTCCGCCCAATCCGTGGGTAACTAAGTCAGTTTTTAGCCACTTAAAACAGACAACCCACTCACAACCAACGAGTCTAGGATTTTCCTTTTAATCTCACAACTTCATTGTCTAGAACACCATCATAGGATCTCATCCTTTTCATTCTTGATACATATCAAGCACGTCATTGTCAGTGCGAACGATATATCAAAATCGTCACTCTCAACACGTTGGTCTAACCAACACTCTCGTATCTTATGATGTCATTTTCATCCTCATATAAGTATCTTGTATTTCAAATTGTTGCATATCAAATCTCTATTCCTAAGTGATGATTGTCTTCACTTCCTCTTAATTCCATTCGAGCATATATTATGGCACGTTACAACCTCAACCATCTTCAATACTCTTATAGCATTTGCTATACATTAGAGTTTCTAAATTCGTTGCATTCCATTACCTCTTTCACTAATCACAACCACCATGGATTAGCCAAAAACCTACCTGCATCAACTTTTAGTCATCTATTAAGTTATCACCACTAGTAAACCAACACTAGCACCACACACTTTAAATATCATTTCATATCATCCTCGTAGGCTTAATTTTATAGGATTTTATCATATTATATCCTTGTGACTGTAATTCTTATTAGAATATTACACTTTATAACATGGTTTACTAGATAATCATAGTTCTCTATCTTGAGTCGCTTGTGATTAGATCATTGATATATATCATATATATATATATATATATATAATATATATATATATATATATATATATATATATATATATATATATATATATATATATATATATATATATATATATATATATATCTTATTAGAGATAAATTATATTACACTAATCATTTCATTGTAGGTTCATCATCATATACGCTCGATCGTATATAGCATACTCATCATAGGATGAAGTTTGCATCGATTATTTCTCTTCTTTTTTAGGTGCTTCGTGACGTCCTCAAATCAGGAGGAATAATTATCAAGTACTCATATTGCATCGTCTATACACTTGGTCGTATATGACATAGTTTCTATTATACTAATTTTTGTTTTGTAGGATAATCTTGACGCCCTAGAGCAAGGGGGAGCTTCCGTCAAGCATTTATAGAATGCATCATATACACGAATTTTCGTATATCACATACTCATCCAAGGACAAATATTGTTTTACACTAACCTTTATTTTGTAGGATTCTTCTACCTTATATCATAAACGTTGGTACCCTAGCAACGGGGAGTATTGATCAAAGGGGAGCTAATCATGCACTAACCTTTGTTTTTCTAGTTTTCTTATTTCTTGCATCATATACGTTGGTACCCTAGCAATGGGGAGTATTGATCAAGGGGGAGCATGCACTCATTCTTAATTATTCTCATTCTTCGACATACCTTTGTGTTTCGACAAAAAAGAGGAGATAGTCCAACATAGCTTACCCACGTGTATGGTTGGCTATATGCATTTTATTCATCATGTATTTTTTCATATATTTTCTTTTTATGTTGCACACCACTAACCTTCATGTAGGTTAAGAGTCTAAATTTGATCCATGGATCCGCTAACAACCTACGGGACACAACAACCATAGGAGATTGGAGTAGTCTATTTAACTTCACTAGGGATGATGCAAGCTCGCCATTTCGGGGAGAAATGAAGTTAACTCCAAGGACACACCCTTTTTGTTTCGACAAAAGGGGGAGAAAGGTGTAAACGGAGAAAGTAATAGGGGAGAAGAGTTGAGAAAGGTGTAAACGGAGAAGGTAATGTAAAAGGTAGTACGGACACGACACAAGTAACTTTTTTACATTTTACTTTCTATCATGTTTACATATTTTCTCATCATCAAAAAGGGGGAGATTGTTAGTGCAAGCAGTCTCGTTTGTTTTGATTGATGACAAACATGTAACTTGAGACATAATGTAAAATGTACAAGTTACTTGTAATCATATTTTGTCTCAACATACATTCAACACCTCTCGACTTCTCAAATCCTCGTATGGTACAACACAGGTTCGTACATGTTTGTTATGTGGCATTATGATCAAACCCTTAACAAACCATTTATAATGTTTAAAATACGGCTAGGTCATTAAGTATTTTAAAAGGCTAACCATTCTACTTAGAACCTCATTTCACATTTTGCATATACAAGAACTTTTACTTGTACATCATGTTTCCTAATATTAATAGGATGAGTACTCTTTAGGTGTCAAACTAACATGATACATATTGGTAAACATATATTAGTTAAGCTAGTATATACATAGTACATACATATATACATTTACATTATTTGCATTTTAAGAATTAAAATGGAAATATGTTCATGACATCATTGCATACATCATTTGAATATCTTTAGGATATCTTGTAGATTTAGGAAATATTTTGGAAAGATCTTCAAGAAAAATATTAGATTGTGTACGATCTTGGCAAGATATGAAAGATTTGTGAAGCTCTTAGCTGTCATGTCCCGGCAGAACCAAACAGCATAAAGGGCGGAACCCTGGAATTGGTTCCGCCAAATTCGTGGGCTGTTTGAACAGTTTTCCTATAAATAGTAGCCCATTGTTTACCCATGATTTTAACACACAAGAACACACATTCCCTCTACCCTTTCCATAAATTTAGATCAGTAGTAAACCATCTAGGAACATACATTAATCACCCTTTTCATAATGATCATAATGTTACTAACTTTCATTATGTTGTAAGCATATACACTCGTAATGATCCTGTGAAGCAAGCTCAGAGATAGTGAGTCATCATCCATCACTAGCGTAGCATACTTCCTGATCCACCAAGAAGGTTAGGAGATCTTGAAGTCATCATCCATCAAAGCATTCCAACATATGAAGATTCAAGGGCACTTGACATCCTCAATTATTGAAGACTTCTTATTCAAGAAGTTCATGTAGATTCCACATGCATATATGAAGATCCATTACAACAAGTTTAGGGAGCTTGTGATCTTCATCCATTGAAGGCTTCCTTTCAATGGAAGTTCATTTAGATTAGTCATTCATATCCATGATACATTTATGTCATGGATCATCATTGTAAACATCATTGCATCACAATCTAAACACCAAACTAGATTAGGTGGTTTATGTGTTTGTGCCATAAAACACAAGGTTTCTATGTTTGGCCATAAAACATATCGGGAGTGGTTGTACCCTTGTAAAAGAACTCGACATCTAGCTTAGTGTCGAAAATTGTATAAGCGACGACGGGAGTGGTTGTACCCTTGTAAAAGAACTCGACATCTAGCTTAGTGTCGGAAATTGTATAAGCGACGTTAGGTTGGTTCTACCTCAAACTAGAACCCGGTATTTAGCTTTGTACTGGAAAAAGTGTAAGCGACAATTGTAAGGTTTTCTCTGCCGAGAAAGGAGCTTGTTGATCTAGTGAAGTAACTCTCGAGTTGGGTACTCGGGAAGTGGAGTAAGGCGGAGAGGAGCTTCGTGACCGAACCACTATAAATCATCGTGTTCGGTTTGCACTTTCTTTAACTTATTGCTTTACTTTATGTTTACATTATATGTTTGCTTGTGTTGTGACTTGTTGGTAATACTTGTGTGACAACATATTTTAGTTTATGCTAGTTATAAACTGCAATTGACATCTTTCATATTAAAACAAGCTAATGTGGAAATTTGATACAACAAGTTCTAAGTTTTTAAAACGGGAACGTATTTACCCCCCTCTACGTTTCCATAGTGGGGATCAGTGTTGCAAAAAAAGGTCTGCAAGGCCGATTAATCGCCGATTAGGTGCTACAAGGCCACCGACCTTGCCGATTTATGTAACTGGGTCAAACAAATAGGTCAACCGTGGTCAACGGCGATCAACGGCGGTCAATGGTTGTCAAACTTTCCGGAAACCTATAAATCTTGCTGGAAGTACCCAAAACTCACTGTAAACTTATTTTGATCACTTATAGTAACTGTTTAAATCTATTACAAGTTGGGTTTTAGAAAATACCTTGCCGGAAATACCTAAAACTCACCGGAAATACACAAAACTTGCCGGAAATAACTAAAAATTGTCAGTAATGCCAATCCGATTAATCACCATTTAATCCCGCCTAGACCGATTACAGGCTACAAGGTGGTCGACCGCCCGACTACCGATTCGCGATTTTTACAACCTTGGTGGAGATATTGTATGATGTGTGAAATACTTATAGTGGTGTACAGGTCACTCCCTATCTAATAATTTATGTGCATACATATCATTTGAGGTACATAGATTCATGTAACGTAATCTTTTTTTTTTTTTTTTTTTTTTTTTTTTTTATTTTTTTTCTGGTTTTGGTTTAAAACAAAGTTAACACAGACTATAAAAGGTTAGATCGAATTAGAGAAGAGAGACCTCAGTGATGGAGGAAGCTTAGGAAGTAAGTGAGGTTTTCTTCTATGAAGAGGATTAGTGATGATAAAAAAGCGATCAACCCATTTGACTTTTTGATCTTGATCATGGAATATGGTTTGGCCATAAACTTCATATTCACCTGCCTTCAACTTGCATATCATCTTTTCTTCCACAGGCAAGTTGTGAAAGTCTAGCATCTCCTTTTTCATCCTCTCCACCAACAACTTGTCAACTCCATGATTCACCAGCTACAAAATGAATTTAGTTTTTAGTCATATGCAATCGATATTGAAAGTAAGTTAACTCGAGCTAATAACAAAAATACTCAACCTGAAAGATTCCCCATGTAGGGAATAGGACCCGAAATAAGAAATCACAATTACGATACAATAAAACGAAAATATAAATAAACATAAATTCATATTCAATTACGAATATAAACTTTTATAAAAAAAAAAACAATAGAGAGAGTAGATGAAACCACTTCAAGAACGTGATCGAGGCACGTGTTTGACACGCTTCCCTTAAAACGGATTCGTCGCCTATTCGCCGTCCGTTTCCCAGGGTACAACGATTGGAATAGTACGTAGTACTGCCGGATATGACCTCCATGCCTGAAATTTTCACTGCCATTTATGTTTAGTCTCATGGAACAATAGGCTGTAGTGTGTCTTTTTGGTTTAGGAACACAATGTTAGTTGATCACAAAGAATTAACCAACAACACCAAAAGTCTTTACACTTATACTACCAAGTCAAACTCATGGTATAATGTCAGCCATTATGTCTCATTAATATGCAGTTAACTCTCATTAAACCAATCATTAATCGAGTTAAAAACAGTATTTATGACATTGTAGACCATTAACCATTTGTTGTTACAACTTTGATAATTGTAAGCAAACCATTTCTCTTTTCATAATGTTCCATTCAATTCCTCGTATTTCGAGACTCAATATCTTATTCACATGTTTTCCAACAATCCCCCACATGAATATGTATTGATTTGAAATCACACATATATCCAATGAAAATCTCAACAGTTGAATCCTGCATTGGATAGGTAGGTGTAACCCTTTGAACCTTCCCTTGTGAAATATACTTGGCCTACTAGCTGCCAGTAGAATACGATGTCTTTGAACTGATCTGCTGTTTATATAGACGAAAATATAAGTTCACACAGGACTCTCCCTAACATAGTCAAATCCTCATAGTCGTGTTTGTTATGGTCATGAACACTAGCCTGGTTCTGCAAGAGCTTTTAGGAATTTTGCCCCAACACATTTTCCTTCGAAGCGACCCCACTTTTCTCTCACATAGGTGATTCCAGTTGAATCATTAAAAGTGATAAGCTTAACCTCATATTGTCACTGTTATAGGAATAGACTAGGAAGTTTACTAACTCCCTTAAATGGATGGAGAATTTATAACTCCCCCATAGTGACCTCCCTCAATTTATACAATTAGGTTGTCCTATTGAACCCAGATCTTGGGATCTATAGTCAGCTGGGTTAGGTTTTCCTTCATATAAACTTTTCCAGGGCTTTAGTCCCTTTCCTCCACACGACTTACTAACTCACTATCTTGTTAATCCTTTTATTAGCGGATCCGCATTGTTATCTTTTGACTTCACATTGTCAATATTAATAACTCATGTTGAGAGTAGTTGTCATATTGACATAATATGTCTTGACTCACCATTATGCATTGTTATATAAGCTCTGCCAATTCTTTAATGGCTATCACACTGTATACAACAACCATTCTAGGCGATGTTGGTGCGTCATCTTCTATTAAACATAGACATTTTGTCTCTTATTCAAATTTATCTATTGCGATAAAATCAGATTCCGTCATAGACCTAGCTATATTTTATGTGTAGAAGACATCCAAAATATATAGTAGTCATTTCAAGAGTGTATACATAGCCACGCATGATGTGAAATCGGATAGTCATTAATAACATTAATTACCCATCAAATGGTTGTTATGTTTTGCTCTAAACAAAACCGTAACTGTGGTTCTCCCAATAATTCATGAGTATTTCAAGTGGGTAACACATCCATCTCTATTTTGAATAGATGTTGATTGGTGTCATTTGAACTCTAGCTGGCCCGGAATCCCCCACATTGAACCTATCTCAAGAATATTGTAGAAAAGGGTTCTTCCTTTCAACGTCAATCTCAATTAAGAGATACTCTTTTGAGTATATGACACGAGTAACCTTAGTAATTTGTCACTACACAAGTTTCACATTTGTGTATACACTCTTTGAATGTTTGACGTTAATTATTTTCCATATCATAATTAACAAATTCCATGTCTAGCATGCTATAGACCAAGGAATCAAGCATATGAACAGAAGATGCATCATTCTGATTATTCATTGCTTCACCTACTAACATTCTTTAGTAAGACAAATTATTTATGATATTCAATCACCACCTTAAGCTACAACTGTTTTAGGTGGATCCCATACATCGGTACTTATGTAAATCTACACATACAACATGTCATCCAAATTCACTTGAGACCATATAATCATATGTAATACCAATTTTATTATGTGACTATGATCACAAATATCAACAAGTAACAATTCCACGCACTCAAAATATGTCCACTGCAAGAAATGGACAAAAACTTACTTTGGATCACTATCACACCATTCTAGTCAGTTACATAAACCAATATAGTTTGTTGTCCTCTATAAGTGTGAGCACTCTAGACATTTCACTATGCCTCAACGGTTATCTGTAACATTTAGTCACATCTTACACTATGACAAACTATTAGATTGAGTGGTAACGAGTCTTAACTATTATTTATTTCTTTTACAATAACAGATAGTTTGATTATTTGCAACGATGTCCACAACACAATATTTGCAACGTCTAAACTTTTCTAATACTCGATACAAAATCAAGCGACTTGTTTATTTTCATAGTGCTAAACCGGTATCATTACACTAAACAACACTAGTACTTTTGCGCTAAACAACACCAATTGATGCAACAAAAACCGCAAAATTCAACACCAAACAACCAATTTTCTACTTGAAAATTTAGCATCAAAGCTGCCCATTTTTTTTGCATAAAACTCAGCAACCAGAATGCTTTTTTTTTTTTCCTACATAAAAGATTTAGTAACCAAACTGCTAGTTTTTTTCTGCATAAAAAATCCGAAACCTTTTTCAGCATAAAAACAGCAACCAAAGAGTTATTTATGCATAAAAATTCAGCAGCAAAACTGCCCATTTTTCTACATAAAAATCAGCAACCAAAAGGCTTTTTTTTGCATAAAATTTTCAGCTACCAAACACACCTTAAAAGCAGGTTTATGCAAAAAAAAAAAAAAAAAAAAAAACTGTGAGTTTTCTGCATAAAAAAAAACCAGCAACCAAAAAGGTTTTTCCAGCAAAAAAAAAAAAATAAATAAAAAAATAAAAAAAAAAAAAAGAAGCAACCAAAAGCCATTTTTTCTGCATAAAAAATCAGCCGCCAAACTGCCTATAATAGTCCTTTTGCTGCATAGAACAAATCAGCAGCCAAACAACCATTAAGATCACGTGACTGCTTAAAAAAAAATTCAGCAGCAAAAACAACCCCTTTGGACATCTTTTATGCACATAACGACATAAACTTCTACATAAAACAACTTCAAAAAAAGCTTATCCAAACAGCCTTGAATTCTGCATAAAATGGCCACAAAAGTACGCACAAAACGACTTAAACAACTTATCTAAAATAATGCACCAAGAAGCCTCAAATATCATATGTTAGGCACAAAAAATCTGCACAAACAACACGAGTTGTTTCACCGAACAACCTTCAAAACTACTTATGTCCAAACAGTTTATTGTCGAAACAACACCTAAATAGTTCTTTTTCCAAACAACCTTTAACACTATTTATAATGCACAAAAAATCCAATAAACAACCAAGTTGTGTAAATCTCAGCAAAATAAATCAATTATGCACAACTATTTCAGCTTACAAATTGATTTGAGAAAGATCAGCATCAACAACCTATTCCGCAATGAAATTATTAATACAAACATTTCATTAAACACACAAAGAATATAAATAGAGTGATCATAAAAAGGATACAATCACAAAATAATATTATCTAATCACATATCATTTAAAAATAAGACACCATTTTATGTTCTTCATTAAATATGCATCCACGTTAATAAACAAGGTTCAATATTTAAATCATCAAAATGATTTGTAATGGAATAGTATTCCTCGAAAAAGAGTGTACCCGACACATCTCTCAAAGTTCTACCGTCTCAACACCACTCACTCTTATTCAACACATTTCTTGACAACACAATAATCAAGAAATCATATTCATCATTAATAGAGTGAATCATCAAGAACCATCCTCAAACAGTGAATGATATACTAATACTATATATTCTCGAAATGATATTGTATCTATTTTTCTGATTAAACTTTGTAGCAAAAAAAAAAAAAACCGAATCCGTTTTAAGATTGTAGGGAATAAGACCCGAAATCATAAATCACAATTATGATACAATAAAACGAAAATATAAATAAACATAAATTCATATACAGTTACGAATATAAACTTTTATAAAAAGAAACAATAGAGAGAGTAGATGAAACCAATTCAAGAATGTGATCGAGGCACGTGTTTGACACGCTTCCCTTAAAACGGATTTGTCGCCTATTCGCTGTCCGTTTCCCAGGGTACAACGATCGGAACAGTACGTTGTACTGCCGGATATGACCTCCATGCCTGAAATTTTCACTGCCATTTGTGTTTAGTCTCATGGAACAATAGGCTGTAGTGTGTCTTTTTGGTTTAGGAACACAAGGTTAGTTGATCACAAAGAATTAGCCAACAACACCAAAAGTCTTCACACTTATACTACCAAGTGAAACTCATGGTATAATGTCAACCATTGTGTCCCATTAATATGCAGTTAACTCTCATTAAACCAATCATTAATAGAGTTAAAAACAGTATTTATGACATTGCAGACCATTAACCATTTGTTGTTACAATTTTGATAATTGTAAGCAAACCATTTCTCTTTTCATAATGTTCCATTCCAGTCCTCGTATTTCGAGACTCAATATCTTATTCACATGTTTTCCAACACCCCATTCATGGCATATGGAGTGTAAATTTTTCAGCTGACGATCTTTATCGTATCCTAGCATCTTAACAAATTCGTTCAAGTCAATCACTGGGATGGAGGGCAAAGGTGAAGAGCCGTTAGAGACAAAGGTGGATTCCTGTTGTTCTTGAACATAGTGGGATGGAGGGCAAAGGTGAAGACTCCCATGGTTTCGTTGAAATGGTTGCGAGGAAGCCAGATACTAAGTAGTTTGAGACTGTATTTTGTGTGTTTTTCTATAGACAGATATTTGGAATCGTGTTTCGGTACAAAACAAACCCTAATGGTGCTTTTAAATAGAAAAAAAGGATGATCCACAGTTGCAATAAACTGATGTAACAACATACTACGTATGCTTAAAGTTGCATGAGAGTTGTTAATTTGCTACAGAAAAAATTACAATCATATTACTTTAGATTTTTTTTTCTCGGTAAATTCAGTAATTTGGGGAAAGTTTTCAAATAGTCAGCTCATGAATAAAGTTATAACTACAAAATCTTGCCTTCTACGGTTTTAGGATAAAGCTGATTCTATGCTCATATATAAGTGTATGATAATTTGTCCGCAAAATTACAATAAGTCCATAATTAGCTTCCATCTGCCAGGCCGAGATTCGTTCGTGCTGTAACTTTTATATGTTTTGTTTGGGTCGGTTCTTGTATACAATATATTTCTACAAATCTAAATGTCAATTTCCCTCCACAAATCGTACAGTGAGAAACTAGTTAAGAACAATGAGCCTAAACAAGATACAACCCCCCCTAAGTGAAACTGATCCAAATATTAACCTGACAAAAACTCGTGCGTCATCTTTAAAATGAAGTGATAAAAAATTGAACTTTTGATGTGTTGTAAGACATTGACAATGTTACTAGTATTAAATTTAGGGTTTCTTGTTTTGATTAACTGTCACGAATTGAATTAAAAAATATGTGTATAGTAGGTGAAAGATTAATCCGATTAGATATACTATTAATCAAACATGAGGTTATGTGTCACACGCTAGGTTTTATATGTATGGTAAGGATTCAGCATGTCATCTAAATCAAATCTGTTTGATTGGTTCAGTTAAAGACTTTTAAGTATTACCAACTGAAGTGTATTGCCATCCATCTTCGATACAATTTTTTTTTCCTTACTCTATAGTGCCATAGTGTGGTTTTCCCTATCGTAGATCATTAAAATGTCTATCATCCAGAAGATATATGGTTGACTATCACCAATTAACCAGAAAATGCATTGTTGACCGTAACCAATCAACCATAAGTCCATACATCAGTAAGATTTTTATTTCATCCAAACATTTTTTATTTCAGTCTTCTCTCGAATATGAACCCATTCTGATTTTCTGAAGTATCATACGAATACTAGTCAATATGGGTATGTTGAAGAGTATCATCATATACATATATGTAAGGAGAGGAAGAAACCTCATAGAGAGAAACCGTAAGTTATGAATATTACATCTTGATTAATTGACATTTTTTGGGTAGAAAATCTGACATAGGTAAAGTTGTCTAATAAGGCGTTTCCAGGCCGGTATTTCTCGAATGATAGAACTTAACAAGAAAACTACCATACAAAGTTTATTTTTACTCATCAGCTTATAGTATTATGAACAATAATAGAATATCTAACATACATGAAGTGTTTGTTGAACTTGTTGTCCGGACCCAAAAAATAAAGGATATGTGTAGCTATTATAAGTTTTACAAGATCAATGTTTGTGATTTTAGTGTCATCGGGCATTTTATGTAATTAGGATTACTCGAGACCAAATGGATTTCAAGTTAAGTTATAATACAAGTCAGGAGGTGTGGAGTGCACACTTGTATAAACTGATTAACTTAATTTCGGATACGATGAATGGCAAAAGTTTGTGACAGAAAATTCGTCACTAAGACGATGCAACTATTCAATAGATGTGATTGTTGTCAATAGTAACCGAAAAATTTATCGCTATTAGGTGTCACTGAAATCTATTGAAAGTTGGTTACATTAAAATAAAATGTATGACAATTCATGAAAGGGTGTGACTTTTCATCAAATGTCACTTTGTTTATTAAACAAACATCATTTTGGTCTTTCATTATAGATGAACAATCAAAACAACATATGTTGGGATTTAATTAATCAAGTTAATCATTAACTACGAGTACGCAGCGGATAATGGATCTAGTTTACAATTATAGTTAACACCTATAATAAACAAACAAAGAATAAAAGGGAACAAGAAAACTAACCCTCGTAGTCACCCGCAAATAAAACTAATAGTGGTTAAAATACCACCTCTACGGTTGCTCACACAAACACGTCAAACAAATACGTTACGATGCTAGTCACTTGCTTCACGTATACAACCAAACAAACTTGTGTTCTTGTTGTAGCTTAAACACAATCGAATACCAAAGTGGTATACGTTCGATTGAACAAAAGAGAAGTACAGTAACTAAATAAAAACAAGAATATAAATTCTTGTTTTAAAGAGCTTGATACAGTTGACTTTTCAAAGCTATTAACCGTCGATTGGAATAGACAATAACGAAAAGGAGAAAATAATTTAGTACGCAGGGTATATCGATATATCTTGTAACGTCTTTGTACAATGTGGCCAAAGGAGTGTTTATATAGCACCCCAACTTGTCTGTTAGGACCTAAGCTTCTCCTCTTTATCACATACAAGCACTTGATGATGATGACACTCACAAACAATATAAGAACAATAAGAGTAGCATGGATCGTATGGTGTAATTTCAAGTCAAATGATTATTAGCTTCAAAGAAAGAAAATAATACAAGAGACTTTGGGACCTTTGCACACACACACACACTCTTTTCTTATCTAAAAATGAGGCCATCCAACTGTGAAGAGTGTGTGTGGTTTAAATGAAACACAGCCAACCATTTTGGGCTTTGGAAGGCTTTACACTTGGACTTGTAGTGGGCTTAATCTTTACACTACACAAATAATTAACTTACTAACATTACTAATGCTATAAGCCCACTAAACAAAATACATATTGTACACGACACATTAATTCTAAACGGCAAATGACCATCACTTCCTAAATAGCATAAAATAAATGCTAACAATCTCCCCCTAAGGGATGGTCATATCAATGATGCTCCCGTGATTGGTCTTTTGCATTTGTTGTCTTGAACTTCGTGTGTCAATGTATAACATTCTTCAATCAATGTTCCTTTATGCACTGTGATCTTCAAAGAGTCATCTTTGAGTGTTCTTGCCTTGATCTACATCTTCTGTCCTGAAGCGTCGTCGTTGTAGATGATGATGGTGGATAGACTTTCGTCGGTACCTGCATAAAACAGTTAGCAATAAATCGTCCTTCGGCCATCATGTCGTTAGGCAAGATCCTTAGATCTCATTAAGACTCATACAACTTGTATCCTTTGGATGAACACAAGTGTATTTCATAGGAAGTGTTCCTAAGAGATCTTTTGATGAATCTCATGTCTCTAGACTCAATCATGTGCGTTTTGGTTTTAGTCATCGGAGGCATGGAGCAGAGTGCCACCTTTTCAATATCAACACATCTCGGAGTGAGAGGTCAATAGATTATGTAGTGTTCTCCGTGAGAAATGAAACAAATATCTTTTGAGAGATATCTGAGTGGATAGGAGGGGTGGTGCATTGCGTCACTGGGTCCATGACGTCTTGTCTTCAATACCAGTATCACCTTGGTGAGTACCGATAGCAGATGTATTGACCCGGTTTCTGACCTAAGTTTTCATGGAGGGCTATTTCTTTTCACCCTTACAAAAACTTTTCTTTTTCATTCTTCAACCCCTTCTTTCTCCTTTCTCATTATACTCCTTTTATCAATCTTTCCTAAGGACTTCTAATGCTAAACTATTGGAATAGTCCTTGGGTAGATCCCTCCGGTTCTGGCGGATCATTGGACATAACCTAACAATAATCACCTTATTACTCCATGATTATCCTAGATTATTTGTCACATGCCATTAAACCTTGTGAAAATCTCTCAACGTGTTTATGATAAAAACACATTTTGTTAACACATCGAGAGTTTTACATTTTTGAAACACTCCCCCTTCACATGTGCTCATGCATTTTTGAAATAAACTGCACATGTTGGGTAGAGTTCGCACATTTTGAAATGATCGACTTTCAATGAATATGACCTTCGCGAGACACGCTTACATCACTAGTTAGACTAGTTTGAAATTATTACCCGTCCTGGTCATATTCAAAAATCATCTCTCGAATTGGTACATTCTACTCAGACAAGTCCTTTGCGAGACACGCTTGCATCACTGGTAAACCAGCTTGAAATTATTACCCGTCCAGGACATGTCTTTTCGAGAACAGACATTTAGTTTCGTCAATTCGAGGGTTCATGCTGAGTCTTTTTGAAGAACTCGTTTTGAGATTCAAACGATAAAACTTCTTTTAGATCACATTTTAATCACATCCTCTCCCCCATATATAAACACTTAATCTCCCCCTCAAAAATAGCATGAAGTGGTATTTTTGAAAACAGTTGATTAAAATGAAACTTTTTGTGGAGAGACGGACTGAGTTTAGCATGAAAAATGGAACTTTTTTCTTTTTCTACTCCCCCTTTATTAGAGCAAATGGTTAAACTTTTGAGTTTAAAAGCATTTAGGGGTCTTCGAGGGAGTTGTTGTGAGCACAAAATTTATAAAAAAGACTTTGAAAAATCTTTTGAAACAATTTTGATTAAGTGCTCACGGGTTTTAGCTTTTCGCCATTAACATTGCGAGTCCTGATCGGAAATAATCAGAAGTCATTCAATGTAGCGTTTATTTGAAACCTTTTCCGGCATACCCGAGCTACATTTAAAAGATTTCACGTTTAATAACGGGTTCCGTACTGAAATGCACGAAAGCCTTAATGAAGAAATTTGAGAAACGACATGTTTTAGACAAACATAAAAAATAACTCTCGCTCAAGCATCTGTAAATACCCGTATCATTGTTAAATGACATTTCTAAGTACGTACAGAATATTGATTAGACAAGAGACATGTCGAGAGAAGAATATTTTTGGTTTTTGTTGTTTTATATTTTTTATGTCTTTTTGAAGTTTTCTATTTTTATATTTTTGTTTTTGAAAAAATATATATATATTTACCAAAAATATATATACATAACTATTTACCAATATTTACAAAAATATATTTACATGCGAAGCTTTATGAAGTAAATCAATAAGATTCGAGAAGACTTTCTAACTCTTCAGGAGTTAGGCTTCGCATTCCAATTCGACGAACTAAGTTTTCAAACCGCTCTTTTGGGAGGGCCTTAGTAAATAGATCGGCGAGCTGGTATTCAGTCTTAACGAAAAACAATTCAACAGTACCCTCTTCAACGTGCTCTTTTATGAAGTGATAGCGGACTCTAATATGCTTGGTCTTCGAGTGTTGCACTGGGTTGCACGAGATGGCTATGGCACTTTTTGAATCGCAATACAAAGGTATGCGGTTGAAAGAGAAACCATAATCCGTGAGTTGTGTTCTCATCCAGAGGACTTGAGCACAACACGCAGATAGAGACACATACTCGGCCTTTGCTGTTGATAAAGCAGTGCAATCTTGTTTCCTTGAGGACCAGCCTACTAGCTTTTCTCCCAGAAATTGCGCTCCGCCTGATGTACTTTTCGCTGTTACTTGGCATCCAGCATGATCGGCATCTGAAAAGGCAATTAGTGTAAACTCCGAATCCTTTGGATACCAAAGTCCCCTGTTAATGGTTCTTCGTAGGTATCTAAAGATCCGTTTAACCTCTTGGAGGTGAAGTTTGGTAGGCCTTGCCTGAAACCGTGCTAATAAACACACAGCAAAATGTATATCTGGTCGGCTTGCAGTTAAGTACATGAGAGAACCAATCATGCTCCGATATTTCTTCGGATCCATGGGTTTCCCATATAGGTCAGCGCCAATTTTTGGTGAAGTGACCATAGGAGTACCAACAGAGTCACAATTTTCCATACCATGTTTTTTCAAAATCTCAATTGTGTATTTAGCTTGATTTAGAAAAATTCCACGCGGGGATTGATGAATTTGTAAACCCAAAAAGAATTTTAATTCTCCCATCATGGACATTTCGAATTTACTTTTCATGAGATTTTCAAAATGTTTTGAATGAGTCGGATTAGTGGACCCAAAAATTATGTCGTCCACATAAATCTGAACAATCAAAATGTTATTTTTGTATTTTCTTGTAAACAAGGTTGGATCAATTGTTCCTTTGGTGAAATTATTTGACAACAAGAAAGATGATAACTCGTCATACCACGCCCGTGGGGCTTGTTTCAAACCATAGATTGCCTTCTTTAGCCTGTAGACGTATTCCGGATGATCTTTGTCAACGAAACCGTCTGGTTGACTCACATACACTTCTTCCTTCAGAGTTCCATTCAAGAACGCTGTCTTGATGTCCATCTGATAAACCATGATGTTCTTGTGAGCGGCATAAGCTAAGAAAATCCTGACAGCTTCAAGCCTTGCAACCGGTGCGAATGACTCTTCAAAATCTATTCCTTCTTCCTGTCTGTATCCCTTTGCCACCAGACGAGCCTTGTTGCGAATCACAGTCATTTCTTCATCCTTTTTGTTTTTCCATAACCACTTAAGATCAATGACTAGTTTGTCAATTGGTCTTGGAACTAAATCCCAGGTGTCATGGATTTGAAATTGAAGAAGTTCTTCCTGCATCGCTTCAATCCAGGCATTATCTGCCATTGCTTCCCGAATGTTCTTAGTTTCTATGAGACTGACTGAGCAGACATAGATGCACATGTCGAAATCGGTATGAAGTTGTTTTCTCGTCTGAATTGGTCTTGAGGGTTCACCAATAACCTGTTCAATCGGATGGTCTTTTGTCCACTGTAGAGTTGAAGGATACCTTGGACTGTTTGAATGTATGTTAGACGGTTCATGTAATCTGGAAGATGATTCACCATATTCCGTTCCAAACGGGTTTTCAAAGACTTCTTCGTCTAACACAGCATTGTTTGGTTCTTGCTCATAAATTCTTGGTAGAACAATTTCAATGAATGGAGTTGCTGGAGTAGATGTAGATGATGTTGATGTCGAGGGAGTTGGTGTGGCAGCTTCGAATGTTGTGGATGCATCTTGATTTGGTGGAGTTGGTGGTGGTTGTTGATGTTGAGTGGATGCAGCGGAATGTTGGTTAGATGCATTTTTCGAAGCGCCACCATAGTATTCATCGTACATGAACTCGAAGAAATTATCCATTTCTTGAGTTGTTGGTTGTTCCTTATGAATTGATTGAGCTCCTTGAGGTGCGAGTCCCGAACTGATATGTCCGGAAGTCATCGGGTTAAGCGCGGGTTCTAGAGCGAGTCTCTCAGAAGCCATTTGTGAAATTTCATCAAACTTCACATTCATCGTCTCCATGATCTTTTTCGTTCTCCTGTTATACACCCTGAATGCCCTGGAGTTTTCAGAATACCCAATAAAGATTCCAATATCACCCTTAGCCTTCAACTTTCCCAGATCTTCCCTGTCATTTGTTGGATAGCATAAAGTGCCAAATACATGAAGATAAGAGATATCCGGTTTTCGGTTGTTGACAAGTTCGTATGGGGTTTTATTGAATCTTGGATGGATTAGGGATCGGTTTTGAGTAAAACAAGCAGTAGAAACAGCATCAGCCCATAGGAATAAAGGTGCACTAGAATAAATCAGCATAGTGCGAGCAGCTTCAACAAGGGTTCGATTCCTTCTTTCAACTACCCCATTCTGCTGTGGAGTTCTAACAGCTGATGTCTGGTGAGTAATACCAGTTTCTTCAAAGAATGTTCTTAACTCCTGATTAACGAATTCCGTGCCATTATCCGTTCTTACTATCCTAACTGGAGCTTGAAGTAGAACTTGAATCCGCTTCAGAAAGGTGATGATGGTGCTTGGTGCTTCATCTTTTGATCTCAAAAACTTTACCCATGTATATCTTGAGTAGTCGTCAACAATTACAAGAATATACTTCTTCCCATTTATGCTTTGAACTCTCATCGGGCCACATAAGTCCATGTGCAACAGATGCAACCTATCAACCGAACTAGGTACGGGTTTAGGTTTATATGTTGCTCTTTTGCTCTTTCCCTGCTCACATGATGGACATAGGTGTTCTTTGGTGTATTTGAATTTAGGAAGACCGGAGACGATGTTGTCTTTGGCAAGCTTGTTGATCGTGTCAAAGTTCAGATGGGACAAACGTCTATGCCATAACCAGGATTTTGTTTCGCCTGCCCTGGTCATGAGACAAATCGAAGATGAAGAGGCCATTTGGTTTATGTCAATTGCATAAAGATTGGTGCCACGATCCCCAATTAAGAGATCATTCCCCACCAAATTCCTGACAAAACAAGTGTTTCTCCTAAAAGCAACCTCTAAATCTGCATCACAAAACTGTCCGACAGAGAACAGATTGTGTCCCAACCCTTCGACATAGTAAACCCGAGTGATCAAATAATTCCCAAACTGAAGATCACCATAACCCAGAATAGCTGCAACATGATCATTCCCAAACCGTACAGTCCCCATGAACTGCCACACAAAATTGATCAGCAGCTTCAGATTCCCGGTCATGTGCTTGGAGCAACCCGAGTCGACGATCCAAAGACAAATTTCAATGACCTGCAAAGAACAGATGATTTTGTATATGGAAACCGTTTAACATTTGGTTCCAAGGGGTTAGATGTAACAGGTGGATCACACTTAGAGATGGTTTCCTTAGATGCAGTGGGAACTATTTCTAGTGTCCCATTCTTAGGTGTGAACATTCTACCTGTTGGTTTCCATGCACAGAACTTAGAGTGATCCTTAGGCAATAGGCTGCTAGTGGTGTTCCTAGCTTTTGCAATAAGTCTTCGAATGTATCTAGACTTAGCCTTAGTTACTAAAGGACCCTTTTTCTGTTCAGGCATATCATTCTTTTTCACCTCATTAGAAACATTATCATCACAAGCATTTACAGACAAAGATTTCTTTTGCATTAAACAATCAGAATCATTACATGCATTAGAAACAGGAGTCTTATCATTACAACTAGATGATACATGTTTCTTCTTGGAAAGCTTTAAATTCCTAGGGTGTTCTTCTACTTTCTTGCTTGGACTCTCAGAAACAGGCGAGACACTAGGTTTCTTGTTATTGCTCCTAGTCTGTCGTTTGCTCCTAGAGTTGCTTTCTAATCCTGTAGAGGGTAAGGCACACTCATTAGAATTTATGTTGTTGTCCTGAGATGTTGTTTTAGCATTCCTAATCTCGCTTGGATTATCTTTAATACTTTTGTCTATCGCCCTATATGTTTTAGATGTAGAGGCAGACGCAGTAGTGGGACTAATCCTATAAAGGCCAGGTGCTATCACATTAGTGTTCTTGACAACAGCTTTCCCTTTTTGTTTCTCATTAGGCAAGGGGGTTAATGGTGCAATACGCGTAGATTCCTCACCCTGCCCTTTTTGACTTGCAAGCTGAGACTTCAAAAGATTTATTTGATCTTGCATGTTTTTGTAAGAACGCTCATACGACAGTTTGTCATACTTGCATTCTTCCTTTTTCGTATCAAGTTGTTTAAAATATGTGCAATTTTGTTTCTCAAGCTTTAAAAGTGCCTTTTCATATTTTTCAACAATTTGAGAAGTCTCAGCTCGAAGTGTTTCATCATCCTCAACAGAATATGTTTGGAAAATAATAGACATGATATCGGTCGATAGAGCTTCGAAAGAGAGAGAGTCATTTTGATGTTCCAAAACTTTTATGTGTTCCAAGTATTCATTTGCTTCCTTCACTAAGGATTTGTGATCCTTAACGAATTCTGCAGACTCTTTTAAGAGATTATTTTCCACATTTTGAACAACCGCATAGATTGCTGCAACATGTGGATTAATTTCCTTTTCAAAAATCTTTTTGAGTTCATCCTGAACACCCGGAAACCATTCAAACTTGTTATTGTTAATTTTGGAAGTCACAATACGTTGAAGTTTCTCAATTCTCTGTTTAAGATCGACCAAATATAGTCTAAACTGCACTTGAATCATAAGTGTTTTTAGATGCCATTTGTTCGATGTTAGGCAGATGTTTTGAAACAGCTTTTTGTTTTGTGAAGACCACTGGTCTTTGAAAAAACAATTGTGACTCTTTTTTAATAAGGTGAACACCAGAATCTTTATTAAGCTTGTTATAATCAATTGGTTTAATTTCTGGGTTCATTTGTCTCATTTTGACTCGTCTCTTTTCAGTACGCTCAATCGTTTCATCTGAATCATAAAGTTCAATCGGATCATGTTTATCATTAAGCACACTACCATCATATAACACATTCTGTCCTTGCTGAGCTTTCTTGAGATTACAAGGGTTTTCATAACCGATAGCCACTTTCTTTATTGTATGTAAAATCGGGTTTGGATCATTTATTAACAAGTTAACAGTTTGTGCAGAATGACCCGTTTTTACAAGCAACTCATCCAACTTTGCAATGGTTTCCTTTTTGTCAGAGATCTCTTTAAGAAGATCCTTTTCACGTTTTAAAAACCTTTCATTCAACTCCTTCTTTTCTTTTTCAAGATTGGAATAAGTTGATTTTTGTTTTGAAAGTTGGTTGGTTAGTTCAGAAATTTCCTTGTTTAGAGATTTGATTTGATTGTTCAAATTAACATCTAGAGTGTTAAATTTGATTTGTAAACGTTTTTCTCTTAACTCAGAATCTTTTAAGCTAACCTCAAGTTCCGACTGTTTTTTGTTATGAAAATCATAAGCTCTTGCATTCACCTTATAACTCTCAAGCTCAGTGGTCAATTTTTCATTCGCAGCCTTAACATCGCGATTGACCTTTTTGACCTTTTCTATTTCAACACTACAATTTTGCAATAATGATTCAAACATAGCACGTGTTTCCTCATCATTATCAGTATGCTGTGACTCGAATTCTTCATTATGATCCATATCTGGAGTTTCCAAATTAGTATTACTACAACTTGGTTCGTCCATGTATGTATCATAAATGAGATTAGGAGTCTCAGGATGCTGTTCATTTTGAGGTGACATATCAAACATTTCATTATTGTGACATGTAGCATATGGTTGTACCTCAGAAACCGCATTAGTGTCAAAAGCAGGAGGTGCTTCTGAGTCTGTGTCGTACTTTGCCTCCTGGAGATTTGCCATAAAAATGCAGTTTGCATCGATGTCCTCTTGATCTTCTGAAGCATCCATAATGGCCATGAAGTCATTCTCTTCTGCACTCAACTGAAGTCCAGCCGTTTCCTTGTTTGCCAACATTAATGCTTTCTGCAAGTAAGCTGGATCCCTCTTATTCGGCTTGTCTGGACAGTTCCTAGCCATGTGACCAATACCCTGATAGTTGAAGCACTTCATCACATTTCCCTGATTTCTATTCCCCGCTCCCTGAGCAACATTTCCAAACTGATTCCCAGCATTCTGTACCCTTTGATTACCAACAGCTGTACCCATCTGATTCCCTGCATACTGACCCATCTGATTACCAACATACTGCCCTGCATTCTGATTACCCATCTGAAATCTTGGAGCATATCCCTGCTGATTCCCATATCCCCCAACCATTTGACCTTGCTGTCCCATGTTGAAACTCGGCTGTGCAATCTGCTTGTTGCGAGTGTTTGATGAGATTCGTTGATTGTTGTTGGTGGGTGTGGAGTAGCGTCCTTGGAATGCTTTTGATAGGTAGGCAAAAGCTTGAGTCAAAGCAGCAGTTGACTCATCCTGATCGTCTTGATCTGGGTGTTGTGGGTATTGTTGTTGTGGGATTACATGTTGTTGTTGTTGTGGGTAGAATGGTGATTGTGGAATATACTGTTGTTGCATGAATTGCTGAGTGGATGATGATGATGATGGTTGTGCACTGACTGTTGCAGGTGTAGGTGATTGGACTATGAGTGCAAGAGGATCTTGTTGTTTTGCTTGCTTCTCTTTTCTGACTTCATTTGCCTCTGCTTGGTTTTGTTTGAGAAAGTCATAGAGTTGATCGTAGTTCACATCATGAAGATTCTTAGTTTGGTTGACAATAGTAACATATCGTCCCCATTCTTCTGGAAGGTTGTTGATGAACTTGATGTTTTGAACAATTTGTTTAGGTGCCAAATTGTTTCTGATCAACTCATTCATTAGAGTACAAAACCGTGTGTAGTAAGATTCAATCTGTTCAGCTGGCGTTGCTGTGAACTTCTCCCATTCTGTCAGAAGCTTGTTTTCCATTTCTTGAATGCCAATTTCTGTACCATGACAAAGACGTCTAACTCGATCCCACATTTCTTTGGCAGTTTCACAGCTATCTACAGCACAAAATATTTCTTGTGGTAGACCGAGTTGGATTAGATGCATTGCTAGGTGATCAGCTTCAATTTGCTTCCAATCTGCTTCAGTGTAATCCGATTCCTCTTTGGGTCGGTACGTTGGATCGACGGGAGGATTTGCAGTAGGGTTTCCAGCTGTTTCTTCAATCTCACCAGGCTGGAATGGACCTTTCTTGACAGAGTTAACCAAGAGAATACCTTGTCCATTAGGTTTGGATCTCATATATCGAAGCATACGACTCGTCCATGGAAGGTAACCACCTTTTTCTAACATTGGAGGTCGGTTTTCTGAACCTGCGGCATGAATGTCTTGTTGTGTAGTCATCTTTAAAATTATGTATGATAAAGTGGATTGAGGATCGATTCAACAAAATAGAAGTTGTTTTCGTTGAAGGTTGAACTTGAACTTGATGTTGAAGATTTGGTTTGTTGTTGATGATCGTTGATGTTGTAACAAATTAAATAACGTTACGAAACTTGATTCAAGTATAATTAAGACAAAGTCAAAAGTTTACTGTTTCGACAAAAGTTATGTAAATTACAATTTAGATAAACTCGACAATTTCTATAGAAATTTCAATTTGACCAAAATTTATACAAATTATGGCTAAATATCAATTTAGATAGAAATAAATCTAATTTATATAAATCGGTAATTTATATAAAATCTAACACTTTTATACAAAAGGTTAGATAACCGAGTGTCGAAGTATTTTACACTCTTATACAAGAGTAAAAATACCGAGTTCACTTTCGAGTTGACGAAATTACGTTCGAATCAAATCCTTGAAAGTTATTCAACTTTGAAGTCTTTTAATCACAATTGCGAGGGCCAAAAGTGTCAAATCCGAAAGATCTTCTATTGCAGCTGAAAGTACAAGGAC
The DNA here is from genome assembly GCA_021014915.2 of Artemisia tridentata subsp. tridentata. Classification (NCBI taxonomy): domain Eukaryota; kingdom Viridiplantae; phylum Streptophyta; class Magnoliopsida; order Asterales; family Asteraceae; genus Artemisia; species Artemisia tridentata. The sequence continues at coordinate 43,366,444 of CP139507.1, forward strand.
TAAAGTTGCCAATTCCAAAAATTGCACCAATTGCGAGTCCAAAATTTGAATTGCGAGACCAATTTCGATAAAATAGCTCCAATTGCGATACTCAACTTGAATTGCGAGTTACAATTGCGAGAAAACCTTTGAATTGCGAAACAGCCTCTCAATTGCGACAAAACACTGAATTGCGAGACCCTTGTTCAATTGCGATACACAATTCCGATAGCCCAATTGCGAGACTCTTCAATTTCGATAGAATACAGCAATTGCGACAAATTACTGAATTGCGAGAAGATGCCAATTTCGACAGAATTGTTGAATTGCGAGAAGATGCCAATTTCGACAGAATTGATGAATTGCGAGAATTTTCTGCTTTTTGGCCACTTTTGTTGACTTTTGAGACACTTCCCACGTGAAGCCTTATTTCAAGGAAATCTCTGACCACTTTTCACCTACTTGCACACTTGTCTTACAACTTTTACCAACTAAACCAATCAAATCCAAGATATTACAAGTATAATATTCATAAACACAAAAGTGATTCTTCCTTTGTACTTTTTCGATCAAACAAGAACAAAGAACACCAAAAGTGCACTTTTTCTTTCACCAACACAGAGATACTCACTGAGTATTACAAACACAACTTTGTAAATGTTATTGCTATTAGATTCCAAGAAAAAGTCAACACTTGGTCACGTTAAAAACAACAGTGGGTTATTATTTTTTTGTTTTTGAAGCAAAGCAAACATACAAACCTTCTACCTTGAAGATTGGCTCATGTATACCACTTGTTAGGACCTAAGCTTCTCCTCTTTATCACACACAAGCACTTGATGATGATGACACTCACAAACAATATAAGAACAATAAGAGTAGCATGGATCGTATGGTGTAATTTCAAGTCAAATGATTATTAGCTTCAAAGAAAGAAAATAATACAAGAGACTTTGGGACCTTTGCGCACACCACACACTCTTTTCTTATCTAAAAATGAGGCCATCCAACTGTGAAGAGTGTGTGTGGTTTAAATGAAACACAGCCAACCATTTTGGGCTTTGGAAGGCTTTACACTTGGACTTGTAGTGGGCTTAATCTTTACACTACACAAATAATTAACTTACTAACATTACTAATCTATAAGCCCACTAAACAAAATACATATTGTACACGACACATTAATTCTAAACGGCAAATGACCATCACTTCCTAAATAGCATAAAATAAATGCTAACATTGTCCAACAAGTCATTGCTTTTAACCTCCTTTAGTTACATAAAATCGACACTCTCCTCCCCTTCTAGAACCTTCCTATAACTAGCCACATTGGAAAGAGGTCCGGGAGTTTCGTTTTCCGACATCCAAGTTCCTCTCTTTTATATTTAACATATATTTAAATTAGTTAAAGCGTCTAACGATTTAAACTAATAACCGTTAAATTATTTCGTGAAACATATTAAACACTTAATAAATATAACACGTATATATATTAATTATTTAATTTACGTACTCTTCGTGTATTAACGTGTGTGCCCCCAATAGGCTCACACATTTCTAGTCGTATAACGGCTAATCTAACTATCATAACCCAACAGCTCCCACTTGGGAGTTGGAGTAGCAGACACCATATATACCAACAACGGAAACGTCTAGCAACACTCACATTCGTTATTTGAACTAGAAATGTCTGAGATAAAGTTTCAAAAAAATATTCTCTGTAGCATGGTTATTTATTTCTTGCTATAATCATCCCTTGTTATAGATACCGTTAAACCATAGATATGGATCCTAACTCATTCCATATAGTTTAACCATTTAGATTCTCGTTATAGAATTTAATTCAGATATACCAAATGTAATCAAGAATCATCTTGCATTACCCTTTGGGTTTGGCCAAACAATTATCTGATTAATTCTGGAGAGGGCCCATGGTATCTTTCTGCACATATCAAGTGGAGTAACAAATCCTTTGATGACTACAAGTGTTGTGGATGATGCTTCACATCACTCCGAAAAATCGCTTTTATAACTACCTTATTCAGGACAGCGTTTGGCATATAATTACAAAAGTGATATCCACACATAATAGAACTTGCTTGTATCTCAAGTCTAAGGATGACTTAGTAAACCATTTTCAACATCTTACTCATGACAAGGATCCAAAAGTAAATATTCGAAAGTTGGGGTATCCAATATGCATCCCTCGTGAATACATATGAGTTTGGCGGGAACAATCCACATTCTCATAGAATATAACCAACACTCACATTTGCCTTGCATAACAATATTCTCAAATTGTTAACCGATAATGGACATATTTAGAACGATAAAATCATTCAAGGATTAAACATGCAAATAAAGGATAACAATTATTATATGAATGAATAACAAATACCAAGTATCTTTATTCATCATAAAGTAAAAATTGTCTTACAATCCCAATTATCCAAATACTAAAAACAGATATGCATGAGACTAATTAGTAAGTAGAAGTCTAATGTTTCCAACATTCTCAACTTTTCTTTGCAAGAAAACTAAATAGTCATCTGAGTAAACTTTCCGAATACTAGTTTCAAATTTCACATATAGTGAGGGATTTGAAACATATGATGAGTGTCTTATCTCATATGCTCATACTATTGCAAGTGTCATAGTATGGAGATGTCGCCCTACCTTGCATAAGGCATTAGAAGTCAACGACATACTGACAATCATCTTTACAGTTTCTTAAAATGTAAAGTATTCTTATTCCTTAATGTGTAATGCAACAATGCTCTTCATAGAGCATATCTAGTTAGCAGATTTATCATAAATTATAAAATCCTACTTTAACTAGTTTTAATTATCCTCTAGCATCATTGTACGTATACAACACTATGCTTTATAATTCGTAAACATCTGTATTAACAATAATCTAAATATTCTCAATTAGATATTGTTGTTGTCAGCTCATCTTGCTCTTGTGCAAAAGTAACAACCAGTCTTATACACAATATAATATATACATGACAAATCCTTAGTTAAAAACATAAGGTTTCCATCCATGTAATAAATTATTCCAAGTGAAATATACCATTTAAGACTTGCTTGAATGATATATTACATTTGTGTTGGACTTAATTTTCCGCATATGTTTATTCCAAATAAACATTTATTCCAAGGTTGTTTGTTCTATTCCCAAAATCCCAAGAAAAGTTTCATTCCAAGCTTAAGGATTAAAATCTAGCTTAAATGGAATAATACCATCAATATGTTATACAACATATGAATTTTAAGGAGAAACATAGTACTCCCACTTAATGTCAGATGTACTCAAGGAGTTATCTTAATTCAATCAAAATCATATTGAAATTAAATTAGAGATCTTAGCTCCTAGATGCATGATTCGACCCAAACTTGGATTGCTTAAACTTGTATATTACATAAAGATTATATAGACTCATAACCCTTTTGATTACACACCGTCCTCGCAAAAGGTAATCATTAAAGAAAAAGTTATAAAACTTAATTGCCATATTCCACATTCAAGGAAACATGTATGACAATTAATTATCTTTATTTAACTAATGCGTGTATATAAGAAAATCTAATCACAGTCAATTGCATGAGTATGATTAAAAACTTCTTATTATAAACCATGCATTAATCATGTATACAATTTTTTCCTTGTAAGCCTTTCTTCAAAAGAAACTTATTCCAACCTCATAGGTTAACTGTTAGGCAAAATAACAATCAAGCTCAAAACATTGACTTGCCTTTTAAGGACTGCATCTTATCATTCATAACTTTAAGAGATTTATCAGATTAAAGATGTGATAATGTACCTTATCAGTTAGCAGATTTTCAATGATCCATTAAGTTACATTCCTTAGCATTGATATCAAAATATCAATCAAGTGATGAGGCATTCTTGCAGATTTATGAATGATAGTAACATTATACTTCGGTCAACATTTACATGTTTAACCTTAGTATGACATTAATAAGTGGATTTTAGAAGGTTATGTATTTGTTCTTGAATATCTTCAAGATTTGTTGATGCTCCCACTTACTTTTGTAAGTAGAGACAATTCTCTAAATACTAAGTATTTAAGCAACAATAAATTGTTCTTTATTTGGGAACCATAAAATACATTTCAAGTTCTCATCTCTAGATTGTTAATAAAATGCTTCATAAGATTATAACAAAATCAGAACTTAAATCAAGATATAATGGAATACCTTCCAACAACTCTAATTAAGGTTTGTAGCAAAACCCTAATTTTGTATCACCCTTTAACCGAAAACCTTAGCAACAGTTTTGTGTTTCGTCGAGCTAGGAGGAACACCAATACTACAATCTTCAAGCTAGGAAGTGTAGAAAAATAAAAACCCAAAAGGGTTTAGGATTTGATTGGTTTGAGTGGAAAAACCAAAAATCCCTAAAGGTTTAGGGGTTTCGGTCATGGGTTGTCTTGAATACCTTCTAGGTTTGAACCATATCGAGTATGTCCACGACACACGCAATTTTCTAACCTTGATAGATTTTGGAGGCAGAGCAATTAAAGCTATCTTAAATTAAACAATATGAATATTGTTTGTTTCAACCAATTAGACATACCATAATAATGTGGTATTCTATAAGTATTTGAATTGTGAAACTACATCAGAATTCCATAGATAATTTAATTCTCTTTGGACCAAATACTTGTCAATTGGGTCGAGCCAAATTGCATACTAAGTATTTTCGAACCAAGTGCATGCTATAATGTATATTTCTTGAATAATACAAGAACCTTATGCTCATGTGTTAACAAGAAGACAGAACTGTTCAAGAATTATTTGTTCATGTGTTTACAAGAAAACATAACATGTCAATAATACATTATAAGTCTTTGAATATTTCAAAGGCCTCATGTTTATGTGTTAACTAGAAGACATAACAATTTTACTATATACTTTATGTTATAAGTCATTGATTAATTCAAGGACTTTATAATTATGTCTTAACATGTAAACATAATTATACTAACAAAAGTAATCATGAATGCAAACTCTTGAGTTCTGTAGTAATTTCAAGTTAATTTTATACTTCAGAATTATGATTATTATCATTTAACCATAACTATGTTGACTAAAACATGTAGTCGAAATGTTGAAGTATCTTTACACTATATCATGACATTTGAATGTAGTAGGGCAACAAATATCTTGCGTTTTCAAGTCCTAGTAGAATGATTAGCTTTCTTACCTTGCGGTTAAGAGAAACCAATAATATGTTGTTCCTTGCACACACTTTGAGATTTCTCCCACTTGTGTAAGGCACAACATCATATTATGAAAACAACAACATGTGATTGATTGTGTAAACAATATGATAATATCATAGATATTACAAGTAGTTTTAGAACCATAACCTTTAATAAGGAATTGTGGATTATTATTCTATAGATAACGTTCAGAAAGCAACAACAGAAAGGCAACGAGTTATCTAATAAAATAAAATGCAATTATCCTTTAAGCAATGGTCGTTCATATTCAGAAAGTAATGAATTATTTCAAAGCAAGTTTGAAATGATATGGGTGACTAACAAGGAAATAAATCTCGTAGCTCCCACTGAAATTGACAACATTACAGGAATGTTATTTCAGTAATAAAATGCAATGCTCCCACTGGATTTGTCAACATTGTAAGTGTTACATTGCCAGTAGAAAGCATATTGCAATTTAATACACTTTTCTATTCTCTTCGAATGCCTACAAGTAGCAATGTACTTAGGTATTGAAGAGAGTATATGAAGTCCTACTTATGTAGATGAGGGACTAGCCATTCATGCATTCATTTAACTTGAATAGTTAGCATGCAATTCCTCCTTTATCGTCTACATAGCCCCAAGGGTGTTTAACACTATAAGGAATAATAAGAGTCCAAGAAAAAATACCTAGCGAATATGCTAGTAATTTCTTTACTCTTTGCGGTTTAAACTCATACATCGTGACAAGTGCAAGATGTCATTTATTTTGGTAGCTATAGACACAAAATGTTTTCTAGTTACACAAAATATTTTATCTTTCAATTATTTTAATACCGGAAAAGGGTAATGAAAGATCATAAGTGAGTTTAACAATTGTAATCCTATCTTAGTTTGTCAACTAAGGAGAAATAAATAGGAATAAGTCTCACTCTTCTTACCAGGAAAAGAGACTAAGTGTGCCTTTTTAAGAAAAAATAAACTTATGTTTACGAATTATGTTGCAACAATACAATTTTAATCAGAACATAGAAAGTTCAATGTTAGTATTTTCGCTAATTAAATTCTTAAAAGAATTAACTACCCAATTAATTACTAATTAAGACTAAGATCCATCTTGACCTCCCACTTATTACCGGAGGTCTGACCAGCGTGTAAACAAGTAGGGCAAGAGGTAAGCGACGAGCGTTAATTGCATAAACTGCAACTCTTAGACTTATGAGACTGATCAAGACTTTAGTACACAAGTAATAATGTCATGAGCATGTTTAGTCTCATCTTATGCCTCGGGTCCAAGGTCTGACCAAGCATACTTGAAATAAGTCGACCAAGCAAGAACGTGCGAATATCGCCAAAGGTCTGACCAATGAGCAAAATTCGCTATGGGTTGAAAATGACCCTAAGGTCTGACCAAAGAGGTCAAGTCAAATGCACGTTTTCTTGGTTGGGTGGCATAGACTTAAAATTTACATATAGGGTATACACATAAATGTGATAAAATCATGTACAAAGAAGCATGCAAAACAACTTTGTAGCACTTTATTTTAAAAACTTTTATTAATGACACTGTAGTGATCATCATGGTTCACGGTAGCTCCAATCGAACTTGCAAGGAGGCGGAGGACCAGGTCGGCGCGAAGCTATGACCGGAAATCCTTTAGGTGTGACTGTGCGCACCGCCTGAAAACCCCCTTATAGTTTGTTCTAGTGGGTGAGCCGTACTTCCCAAGTGTCCATAGCGTCCAGTTTTTAATTTCATGAAAACTTGTTTCAATAATTTAGGTCACTTAATTTTACAAAAATAATTTTCCAAGAATCAAATAGCAGGTCACAATGAGCATGGTATTTAGGCATAGCGTCCAGCGGATAATGGATCTAGTTTACAATTATAGTTAACACCTATAATAAACAAACAAAGAATAAAAGGGAACAAGAAAACTAACCCTCGTAGTCACCCGCAAATAAAACTAATAGTGGTTAAAATACCACCTCTACGGTTGCTCACACAAACACGTCAAACAAATACGTTACAATGCTAGTCACTTGCTTCACGTATACAACCAAACAAACTTGTGTTCTTGTTGTAGCTTAAACACAATCGAATACCAAAGTGGTATACGTTCGATTGAACAAAAGAGAAGTACAGTAACTAAATAAAAACAAGAATATAAATTCTTGTTTTAAAGAGCTTGATACAATTGACTTTTCAAAGCTATTAACCGTTGATTGGAATAGACAATAACGAAAAGGAGAAAATAATTCAGTACGCAGGGTATATCGATATATCTTGTAACGTCTTTGTACAATGTGGCCAAAGGAGTGTTTATATAGCACCCCAACTTGTCCAACAAGTCATTGCTTTTAACCTCCTTTAGTTACATAAAATCGACACTCTCCTCCCCTTCTAGAACCTTCCTATAACTAGCCACATTGGAAAGAGGTCTGGGAGTTTCGTTTTTCGACATCCAAGTCCTTCTCTTTTATATTTAACATATATTTAAATTAGTTAAAGCGTCTAACGATTTAAACTAATAACCGTTAAATTATTTCGTAAAACATATTAAACACTTAATAAATATAACAAATATATATATTAATTATTTAATATACGTACTCTTCGTGTATTAACGTGTGTGCCCCCAATAGGCTCACACATTTCTAGTCGTATAACGGCTAATCTAACTACCATAACCCAACAACCTATACATCAAATTCTTCATGTTTTGCTCTCTTTGTTTTGCGTAGACATTATTGAGTGTTCATTTTTGTCTTATCCTTATATAAATTTCTTGTAACCCAAGGCAATCAATAGGGTAGAAATATTGTATCACGAAAGTGAACTTTACACGATTCAAAAATTATACAAATAATCTTATGGTTATCATGACCCTAATACCAACAATCGGTATGCATATACATGTTTTCTGTATATACGTAGGATTATATTTGCCACCCATTTGATCACTTTTTACACAATAACATGCTTGGAACATGGAATTCTTTTAATGATCAGTCAAAAAATATCTACACATATAGTCCGAGAAGCTCTTTGATCATACGTAGGACTATATTTGTGATACCTTTTGTAACGATGTTATGCTTTTTTAGTTTTTTTCTTTTATTTGTATCTCGGGTAGATGTTGAAAATTATATATATAAGCCTCCATCACCTAAATAGATTAGTTCGTGTGATCCGTGCTCCTCTCGATCTGTACTCCATCACGTAATGGTAGTCGCTAATTTAGTTTATAGCGGCATGATAGTTATCATACAGCTCCATGTTACACACTTAAACATTCATCTTGACAACTAACTGAACAATGTGTCCTATCTCATGCGAATCTTGCTTTCCAAATGTTAGTTATGCTACTTGTCACGCAACTGGCCTAGGTATATTATAATCATGTGCTAAAAATGTTGAATAAAAGTAATTATAAATAGGTTGCTGTTTTATCTGGTTAACCTAATTGATATACTGATTCAAAGTTTTGAATTTGAATTTATAGGTAATCATCAGCCAATGATCTGCTTTTGCAATCAATTTGTATATAGTATTTGATATATTGCATGTGTGATTTTAACATATTTAAATAATTATAACTGAGAATTGTGGTTAAGATACTTAGGGATAATTGGAAGACCACACGACACATGATTTTCTACTAGAAAAGTCTTACCTAGAACTTGATAGTAGATAACTAACAAGTTGATGCAGATGTCTTAACATAGAATTAAGACTACCGGTACAAACTTTACCTACTCTTGTGAAAAATATATACAATGATCAAGTGCATTTCTGATAGCTGAGTCTACTTTATATCCAGATTTAGTAGAAACTTTACCTATAGGCGTGGATGGCTTGAAACATCTACAATATTAATATACAATGCCGTAGCTGGGTTAATAGAGGCCATGTGCAAAATTGCTTATATAATAACTAAACATGACGAATAAAAGTATATTGTTACAATCTACTATTAATTTGAATATTAATTTGAATGAGTTTTTCATCACCCTCGTCCACCTAAAGTAAAGTTTCACAAATATTTAGATCAAAATTTCATATATCGTCAACATTTTGATGTTTGAAATGAATTTTAAGGCCAAAACTATACAAAGATTTATATATTTTAAGGCCGCTAAAACTTTGAGGCCATGTGCGGTAGCACACCTCGCACACCCTCATATACGGCTCTGTTAATACATATAATGTGACAGAGGCGATTTGTACATCAATCACAAAATTTACTTGACACTAACTCGTACAAGACAGTATGTTTGAAAAGAATTGAGAGTGAGCAAAACAAATCTGGGAATGTATCAATCAGTTGTTAACAATGAGTATACTTTACGGATATCGGTACAAGAAAACTAGGCAAAATTAAACCCACAATTTTTCCAAGGGACATTTTTCGTAAGAAATTACCTATGGAATTCTAATAACTTTCCAACATATAATTATGAACACAATCATATTGACAGTTTGCTAGCTAGTGATTTCCTAGCAATTAGTGACAGAAAAGTTTTCTTCGCGAATCCATAAGAGTTTTCTGACGATTTCCTAGGAATTTCATATGCATAAAAAGGCATAGCAAAATCCTAGGAAATTAAAATAATTTCTTATTATTTTCCTAGAGATTTCATATGACTAAAATGACACTGGAAATCCGTAAGAAATTCTACTTTCTAAAGGTTTTCAAAGGATTTATTTCTAAACATTTATGTAAACATAGTTCATATTAGTATATCTTTGTATTGAATACGTGTTTAAAAACACTTTTATTACGTTTTTTAAATACTTTTAGTAATAGGTAACTAGGAAATGTCTAGGTGAACTACAACAATCACATTAGGATTTCCTATGATTATCTTAAAAAATTGTTATAAATAATAAAAATTAAGACAATAATTATATACATATTATCTATATTGGGGTTACAATTTTGATCAGGCCGTCACAAAAATAAATGACTTAGGGTTATGGCTAAACAAACTAAATCCACTAAACGGGTGTAAATACATGTGTTTACATTTATACGTAACTGTATGTGTGTATGATTGTATATGTATGTTTGAGAAAACGTATAGATTACAATTGTTTGATTTGTATAGTGTATATGCATGTGTCTACGATAGGGCACAAGCATGTATGAGGTTGTATAGAAGAGTGTACGGATTTATATGTGTTGACGTGATAGGAATGTGTTCGTGCACATATATACAATATACGAAAGGCCGTCCTATGAATTTATAAAATTTTGGAGGGCCTTGGACGAAATTAAATAATAGGGCTTTTCGATAATGAATTTATATATAAAGTGTCACCGTTTATAAAATATAATTCAATTATTTATCGAAACGTTCTAATATATTACTCCCTGCATCCTATAATAATTGTCCACTTTGATTTTTTTGAGTATTTTTTGTTCAATTTTGACCATTAATATTTTTATTTGTGTTATATGATACTTGATAAAAATTATACCAATGAAAATACATTTAAAACATAATCTATTCATATATTTTTTATCAAGTAATATATCACATAAATAAAAATATTTATGGTCAAAATTGAATAAAAAAACTCAAAAAAGTCAAAGTGGACAATTATTATGAAACGGAGGTAGTACTTATTTAAGATATTTTCTCATCTAAATACTTTTTTCTTCTTGAAAAATTCGTGTACACATGTATATAATTATTAACGGGACAAATTTTGGGGCCCTTAAAAATTTTGGGGCCCTGAGCGATCGCTCACCTTGCACACCCTCAATGACGGCCCTGAATATACGCATCTAAATGCGAATATGCGCATTTATTTATCATTAGCCATGCGTTTATATTGTGTTTTTTTAATTTTAATATAAATCAGATGGAAATCATTGGGCGATAGTTATCATTTCCAAGAGATTTCCAACGGATTTTAGCTAAGCGTTTCTGAGTGTTCTTTTTCATTTGAAAAACGTCGCAGAAGCCTTTAACTAATAGATTTCCTAGGGAATTAGCGCTAGCTAAAAGCCGTGTTTGTAGTAGTGCGTATCTATGTCTTCTATGGGAGAGTTCATGTATTGCTTTTATTAGAACGTTGTATATTTAATTATCTTCGGCTAACCAGTGAATCCAACTAGTCATCTATCATCTTATAAGGAAACCCATGGCTTCATGCTTACCCACAAATGAATAAAACCGATTGAACAAACCGGCAACCCATCCATTCTAGATCTTTGGTCAGTTGTGGCCGATGGCCCCTAAAAAAGTTGCAAATCTGTGACCCCATTCAATCACGAGTCCTACTTTAACAAAATCGCAAGTTTTACCGGCCCATAGGTTTATGTGTTAAGTCAAGAGTTTTCAATCAAATGGCACTATTTACAAGACCCAAATCAATGTATTTCACCTTTTCATCAAAAACTAACCATTTTGGTCAACTTGGGGGTGTGGCATTGATGTATGTACTTGACCTACTCTTGTGAAATATATATACAATTATTTCGAGCATGTTTTTTTTTGGTATTGTAAAAAATAATAAACTTTTATAGAAAATCAGAAACACAACGTGTAATAATGTATGTCTTCGAAAACTTGTCAAACATTTTTGGATGTGTTCGTGCTGCCGGTCCCTTGAAGTCACCAACTATCTTTCTAATTTTGCATTATTATAGATTATAATGGAGATTAATTTCTGTTCAAAGTCTACCATAGACCAAGTTTTGTCGAGATTATACCAGTACATTATATATCTAAGTGAAATTTAAATTTAATTAAATTACTCCCCCCGTCTCAAAATTATATTCTATATTTCTTTTCAGGATGTCTCAAAATAGTTGTCCACTTTCTTTTTAAAGTAAAAACTAGAAAATTTAGTAGGAGAATATTCTATTTGAATGGTTGAAAATTAAAGTCGCTCCACTTTTATTAAACTTTGTGATTTTTGTCTCCTAATAATAATTTTGAGACGGAGGGAGTATATATATTGCAAAAGATGGTTAAAATTTTGTACGAGAATTATACTCTAGCGATCTGGCTCATACTTCGTTAAACATCAAGCAATGTATAAAAAACCCGATAAATAGAGACATATCGTGTTATAAATAACTACTGAGAATGGTATTTTAAGATGCCATGTTTGTGATAACGATATTGAAACGAAAGCTAGGCTATCTTTTTAGTTCTTGCTCAGTGGAAACTGAAACTTGGTCTGAATACTTGGTGGAAGATTCCCCTTATCACTTTTTCAACCCTCATGGAGCTTGTCAACCTAGTTGATCGGGTCTCCTTACCGGCGAACCACGTGATTCACTTTGATACGATGGTTCGAACAACCCTTTGTGTTCTATGGAACTTCTGAAACGAGATGTGTTTCTCCCCTAATTGGCAATCAAATAACTTGATTCAAATGACATCAAATTATCTTCTTTCGATTGAATATTTTGTAGGGCTAAAAAAAGCTCAAATAGATTGTACAGTTTGGTTTGATAATCCATGCAGGGACGGACCTAGGGGGTTCTTGAGGATTCATGCGAACCCGATTGATGTTTGTTACCAAGTGTAAATTTTCGTTAAAACTCATGCTTTTTTTGCGAAATGAACTTGCTCCCAAAATTTTGTATCACATAAATACATATCTTATTTAGTTGGTTCACTATGTCAAAAAGAAATACGTGTCTTATTAATTTGTTTGCTAGCTTTAATGAAATTGTACCTTTTAGTGCATTTATATTTCCATTATACTAGTAAAAAAAATTGTGCATCCGATGACTTAAAGTCTTAGATCCGCCCCTAAATTCATGCATGACACTTTCCTTGTAACCCTATTCTAGAGTTTGGTTCAATAAAAATAAAAAATAAAAAATAAAGAAATAAAAAAATACATAAAATCAAATATCAAATGAGACAATCCTAACTACTGATTTTTCAAACAAGATGAAAAAACCCACTTATATCATCTTTTTAAACAATTAAATGTCTCATAAACTGTTAAGCGTTAAGTAAAACTAATTATATCATCATGTCGAGCATAAAAGAAAGTGGCACTTATATATATATATTCTCGACGAAATTTTTTTTGAGTTTTTTTATTTCAAAATTTACATTTGAAGAATCATATGAGATTTTACAAATCACATGTGATCTGTGACAAAAAGTTTAGAAATCGCATCGCAAATCACATGTGATTTCCTATTGTATAATATTAAATACCCATAAATGCGAAGAAGAAAATTTTTTTATCGAAAGTATATCGAAGAGCCGGTCTAATAAAAGATTAAAAAAAAAAAAAAAAAAAAAATCTCGTCTCGATGATTTATTCTTTGTCGCATAACTATTTACCGTTTGTAAGATAATCTATTTTAAAAAATAAATGTGAAAGTGAGGCTTTTTCTTATGAAAAATGAATGATTGAGATTTGTCCATTTAATCTTTATTTTTTTGTTGATCTTTATTGAACTAAACCCCTCTCCCCGGCGCCCGGCTCCTAGCATCTTGCTAAGCAGACCTTCACTCTAAATTTTATACATATACAATGTTTTCTCTATATACAGAGTTGTTAAAAAAAAAAAAAAAAAAAAAATCACGGGGAGTTAGTAAGGATGCTTTCATGGGTTATATAATAGGTCGACTTACAGGTAGATGCATGCTTACAACAAAACATGCGACACTTAAAAAACTTGTAAGCCGACTCATGACTCATGAAACCAACTCGTTTTATTTTTTTATTTCTTCATTCACCGTTAAACCAAATTGTGACCTTGACCAACTTGAGCCATGCATTCCATGTTTGACTTTTGGGTTCAAATTTCAAAATAAAGTCTAGCCAAATACCTAATCCTACCAGCGGAGGCCGTCACGGAATACCGATGGATTTTTCTTTCATAGTGTTGTGTTTCAAAAAAATTTAAATGCACTGGATCAAAAAAATTATGTTTCTCTCGTACTTGCTTTTTCTTAACGGTGGTTTTTTATTATAAACACTAGCAAAAAGCTAAAATTTTACAAGGGAGGATTACAAGAGAAAAAATATATGTCAAATACAAGATTCAATACATCTAGACTTTTAATTGCACTAAACGTTTACTTCTATCATGAAAATTGAAAACGGTTCTTTGTTACCTGACTAGTTAGTCTATTAATATGTGAAAAGTAAACTTAATTTGTTCATTATTTCCCTTTATACTATACTTGAGAAAAGTTAGCGCATCCGGTCCTTTTTAATTCTAGTTCCGCCACTAATCAATCAGGCCCATAACCCTTATAGTCTGTGACCCTTTCTCAGCTCACCATGACCCTATCGAGTACTTTCATACTTTCATATCACCATTCACCAACGTATAGTCAAATCATTATTTGTACCAAAACCATTATGACCCGTTTCTAGTTTAACTATCTGTACTCTTACCGTTGATGAGCCACTCGATAACTACGTTAAATCACTCTACATGTAATCTAATGTGGGTTTAAACATTTTAAAGCAATAATACGCAAAGCTGTTTAACCAGATATACACAACAAGATTTTTCAACGTTTAAAATTTTTATTAGAAATTAATCAAAGAATTTGACAAATATTGTTCACGGAATAAGAATCTTAGTTGAATGACAATTGTGGTGATCTCCTCTCCAACTTAAACACAAACCTAAGTTACGGTTTAAGTAAGAATTCATATTTACTCGTTGAATTGTTCAGTGTCCTAAGTTCTATTCGAGGAGTAAATGTTCTAGAATGTGTTTCACATAAAGAGATGCATTTAATCATTTACAAACATTTTGTTTTATAGCAGAGAATTAGGGTTTTCAAAAGGCATCTACTTTACACGTGTTGAGCATTTAATGGGTTGGTGAGATATGCATTAAATTTTTGTACTTTAGGTAATGGATATAAACTCTTATTTAGGGAAAAGTGTAGACAAATGTTGCACCTTTATGTCAACTCTGGAAAGGTGCTGATTCTTATGAAGACTTTACTTTATACCTTTTTTACTTTAGTAGATTTTTCCGCTTCTAAGCTTCTAGTTACTTGAGATTCTTTGCTTAGAATCTTGGTGAATGAGGAGATCAGACATCATTTAGTGAGGCATTGTCATCCTCACTGAAATGAACATCTTCTTTGTATCTGGTACTTCAGTGTGGCTGAACCGCACCAGTACTGAAGCGAAGAATCTTTGTCTTCAAGAACTCATAAGGTGTTCTATGGAGTAATTCTCAACGGCTAAGTTATACTTAGGCTATATTATGTTTAAATCTATTTAGAGATTGATGGATGCTAAAATGACCCAACACTTATTGCTAATAAGTTTTCAAATATCAAGGCTAAAATGGAAAGATAATTGAAGAAATTATGCTTCAGATCACTACTAGAAAGTCAAGCATTTATCATGGAATTAAAGTAACAATGCATTTTACATGTTGCTAAAATTAGTATATGTTTCTCACTAAATCCCTACATGCCTTCAGCGATACTGTCACTAATCCCAGATTTTCTGGTAGTGGATTGAGGACTCAGGGAAACATCCAACAGGCAATAAAACCCGTGAACCTTTTCTGGCACATGATAACTCTAGTTACCAGTTCTTTATGGGTTATTGTTAATTTGAATTGAGTGATAGATGAATCCGGGTATCGTTCATATGTCGTATTAGATGTACGTGAGGAAATTTCTGTAGACAAATAAAGTTTCAAATTTTGACAAATATTGGCCATTATTTAGTAACTGATAAGTTCGATACTCATAACTACTATACTACACAATATACAACTTATATGTACGCCGATCAAATTATTTTGTATTAATTAGTAGTATGATCAACAAAAGGCTGGGATATCTTATAAAGTTTCATTAGCTTCACCATTTCTGATCTTCATTTTCTCAAGAAAAGTTTTTCCATTAAGCTTGCGTGAGAAGAAATCCCTGAGGTACTGTTCCATAACGAGTGTTTTGTACAACGGTGGATCTCCTGTGTTTGTTAGGAGGCTCTTTGCAGGTCCAACATCTGCTTCAAGATTTGGATTAAAGAACATGGCCAATGAAAGCCTCTCTTTTGTTGAATTAACAGTCGTCCTATGCTCAATGCTGTTGTATACACCGTTGCTCATTATCTACAAACACACTAAATAAATCACTTCCAAATTCAAGGTAACGAGTATTGTTAAATGGATCCATATATCTATATATATTGGTTGCAATATATCTAGATTTGGTCGCTCACTATTTTCTAAGCACATGAAGAATTTGATGCGATAAAAACATATGCATGATTGCATGTACATGCATATGCCCCACGATGAATCACATGCATGTGTTTGTTACATGTATGAAAATTCAGTAACACCAAAAAAATGACTTGCTAAGTTAACTCCTAAATCAAATTAAATTTTCAGAACGTCATTATACAAGTATTTTAATTAGCAACATATATATCGCAGTTAGATTGGACCACGTCTATACCTTGACTTCTCTTTTGCAATTCATGACAACAAAACTTTAAATTAAGTGTTTGATGTGTTTTGGTCAAATAGACACGAAGACTCTAGCATCCAACAACTATACCCCAGATAGATGCTTCAGTACAAATGAATGATATTTAACATATTTGAAAAGGACACATAACCATAGTTTAAATTGGTTATCTGATATTTTAAAAACGGAATCAAATGAATACTCGATCACGTTTTAGAAATGCATATAAAAATAATTTAAGCACTCATTTGCTTTTATATCTTCTTATTTTAAGTTCATTTTGCAGGTCCCATCAAGCAAGTACTATATTTTTTTTCTTCAATTTAAGGAAGTGAGGAGGAGGCCTAACCTCAAGAATGTCTCCAACATTTACGACGAAAGCGTCTGGGAGAAAATTCACCGGGATCCATACGCCATCTCTCTTAACTTGCAAGCCTTCGATGCCGTTGACTTGAAGAAGAATGGTAATTCCAGTAGCATCAGAATGAGGGGTAAGACCGATAACAAGATCCGGTTGGGGACATGGAGGATAGTAACTCATCCTCACTGATTGCATTCCATCATCAAAAACATCTATCATCTCTTTGTTATCAATATTGACTGCTTGCCCGACTAAACCAAACAAAGTCATGGCAAGCTTTTGCAGTTCTTGCAAGTAGTTCTCCATGGTATCTCTGTTGTAAAATTTAAAGACATGGAGGTGTTTAAGTATAATCATAAATTGAGTTTAGTAAAATGGTCTCTTTTTCTTAATCATGCACATTTTTAGACATTTTATGGGTAAAAGGTCAAAAGACCCGGAAAATATAATTTTTAGACATTTTTAGACATTTTAGAAGTGATAAGAAATGTTTTTAATCTATATATACTAAGATATAATTAAGATTTTTAATAGGAGAAATTAAGTTTTGTTTTTGGCTAACAATGATGATTCCACTTGCATTTCAATAATTATAGTGGTTTTCATACAACATGTATTAGGAGATGGATAAATGTGCTATTTAAGTGTGTCACCAAATTATAAGCAATATGTTTCAATTATAATCTTGTTGTTCAAAAAAGACTAGACAAGAGTATAATAGATACCTTAGTGATGGAGGGAACTCTGGAAGTAAGTTGGGTTTTCTTCTATGACGAGGATTAGTGATCATATAAAAGCGATCAGCCCAATCGATTTTCTGATCTTGAGTATGGAGTATGGTTTGGCCATATCCTTGATAGTCACCTGCCTTCAACTCATACCTTAGCTTCTCTTCCACCGGCATGTTGAAAAACTTTACAACCTCATTTTTCATTTTGTCCACCAACAATTTGTCAACTCCATGATTCACAAGCTACATATTATAAATAATTTTATGGTCATCTATAATAGAGATCGAACGTAACTTTTAGCTACATCAATATAATTTACCTGGAAAATCCCCCATTCTTGGCATACAGAGCGCAGATGTTTTAGTTGATCATTCTCTGATCCTAGTATATTGATGAAATCGTTCATGTCAATGACTGGGATAGAAGGCAAAGATGTAGCGTTGTTAGATACAAAAGTGGGTTCTCGATGTTCCTGGATGTAGCGGTGAGGGACATCATGTCTAAATTTTTTTGCAAGCTCTTCGACACTTCTATCGCTTTGTGACAAAAGATTTGGGGAAGCCATTTCAGAATGTGTTGCTATAAATTTATTGTGTTTCTTATGCTACAAGTGGCCTATAGAGAAGCCTCTTATACCGTTGCTTTAAATAAAAAAATTTGCTTGCAAAAAGGTGATATAAAAAGTACAGTGTGACTATTCTTGCATGGGACTTAAGTGGTCAGTGCATTTAGTTACGAATAAACAATATGTCTAGGAACACAGTTTTACAATTTAAGTTTTGCCCGATTTTCAAGTTAAACAAGGGTTTATACCCGTGATGCGTGTTGACGTATGTGTCCGGATGGTCTGATCCTTTCGGTCGTCCGGACGGCTCAAAACTACCTTGTATATTCCGGAAGGCACAAAGGCCGTTCGGCATGAATAGTTTTAAGGCAGAAGACAGATGGCAGCTAATGACACCACCGCCGCCTTCCCCAGGATTTACGGGATCGTGTTGGCGACATATCTCCTGAATATCCGCCGCCGCCAGTACAAGTATCGAGGTTGAGCACTATAAATACTCGGCCCATTTGCTACTCTCAGGTAACGATTTTACTCGCATTATACTTCTCACTATAATTGATAGCCCTTTCGGAATATCAAATACTTACTCTCACACCGGAGGTGGGTCCTGGGATAACACCCGGGGCGAGCCTAACGTGTGCTGTTGTGTGCAGATATCCGGAGGACCCCAAATAGCCGAAAGGACTTACACCCAAGTCTGCCGGAGAAACTCAAGTTGAGTTCAACCGGGAGGCTCCCTTTATTTGTCTGAAGTGGTCGCAAGAAATTGCTTCAACAAATTGGCGCCATCCGTGGGACTAACTTCTCGATCTGCCTACAGTTCGACATGGCTAGTCCTGCATCCCACAAAAGGAAGATCATAGAAGCCGAGGAGGAATGGATGAATGTTCCGATCGGTTTTCCACCAATCCTTCCGGGAGACGTGTCGGATGGACCGTTGATAGTGGAGGCCGAAGTGGAAGGATACACAGTTAGAAGGGTCTATGTAGACCAAGGCGCTTCAGTCGAGGTGATGTATGAACACTGTTTCGAGCATTTATGCCCTTCTATTAAGGCCAAGTTGAAAGAAACCGGCACACCATTGATAGGGTTCGCGGGAGAATCCATAAAGCCACTGGGAAAGATTGAGTTGGAAGTCCGTTTCGGAAACCAAGGCCTGTCTCGCCAGACAATGATGAAGTTCGCCGTGATAAGGTCCCCTTCTCCGTACAATATCATTCTAGGGCGCTCGGGTCTGAAGAAATTACGAGCCATCCCATCTACTATCCACTCGATGGTGAAATTCCCCACACCGAAGGGCATAGCGACCCTCACCACCCGCTCCGTAATTGTCTCAGAGTGTCGCAAACTCGAGGAGAAACAGATGGCCAAAAAGGAAATCAAGGAAGAGCTTTATGAGGCCGGACCGAATGAGACTGTGGTAGGGAAAACGGAAGAAGTTTTGGTGCATCCGGCTTTTCCGGACCAATTAGTCACGATAGGAGGTAACTTCTCCTCAGAATGTCGAAAGCAGATAATCGCGCTACTCAAGGACAACCAGGACGTGTTTGCCTGGGAACCAGCCGATATGACGGGAGTGCCCCGTCGGATCATCGAACACAAGCTAAATGTGAATGTTCAAGACCGTCCGGTGGCGCAAAAGAGAAGAACTTACTCGGCCGAAAAGAATCGCGCCATAGCCAAGGAAGTGGAAGAATGGGTGAGAGCCGGAATAGTTCGGCCGGTGCAATACCCGACCTGGATCTCAAACCCGGTGTTGGTAAAGAAATCCGACGGGAGCTGGCGAATGTGTATCGACTTCAAGAACCTCAACTCATCCTGTCGAAAGGATTATTACCCGCTGCCGGATATTGACCAGAAAATAGAATCGGTTATGGGATTCAGGTATAAATGCTTTTTGGATGCCTACAAGGGATACCACCAAGTACACATGGCCGAGGAAGACGAGGAAAAGACAGCTTTCTATACTGAGCACGGGACATACTGTTACACCAAAATGCCGTTCGGTTTAAAGAACGCTGGGGCCACATACCAATGTTTGGTGGATTCGGCCTTTCGGTCGCAGATAGGGAGAAATCTTGAGGCATATGTAGACGATATGGTAATAAAAAGTAAAACCGAAAGGGAGCTACTTGCCGATATGGCGGAAACATTCGATAACCTCCGAAGGATTAACATGAAACTAAACCCCAAGAAATGCTCTTTCGGGGTAGAGGAAGGAACATTTCTGGGATATATGGTGACTTCCGAAGGAATTAGGGCGAATCCAAAGAAGACAAGGGCTATCGTGGATATGCAATCCCCAAAGTCACTCAAGGAGATGCAAAGTTTGAGTGGAAAACTAGCAGCTTTGAACCGTTTTCTAGCCAAATCGGCAGAAAAAAGCCCTCCCCTTCTTCGAAACATTGAGGAACATCACGAAGGAGAACCGGGATGAGTACCGATGGACAAATCAAGCGGAAGCAGCCTTCCAAGAAATGAAGAAGATGATCCTCGAATTACCTTATCTAGCAACGCCAAGGCTGAAGGAAGACTTATACGTGTATCTCTCGGCATCAAAAGGGGCAATGAGTGGAGTACTGCTAGTAGAAAGAGAGGGAAAGCAGACCCCGATACATTATGTTAGCCGGACATTACACGAGGCCGAACAAAACTACGCCCCCGTCGAGAAGCTAGCCCTAGCCCTACTACACATGGCCAGAAGGCTACGAAGGTACTTCGAAGCTCACCCGATAAAAGTCATCACTGACCAACCCATCAAGCAAATATTAAACAAAGCAGAAGCCTCCGGGAGAATGGTCAAGTACTCCGTGGAGTTGGGAGCCTACGATATCGCTTATATACCTCGGAGTGCCATTAAGGGGCAAGTCCTCGCGGATTTCATAACGGAAATACCCATGGAAGCATTGAGCCGAAGCACAAGAGAGATGGGCAAAGAAATATGCGATATCTCCGACCAAGAACCATGGGTGCTGTATACCGATGGGGCCTCCAGCAAGTCAGGTGCCGGAGCGGGCCTGGTACTGATTAGCCCAGACCAAACGGAATACACTTATGCCATCCGACTAAACTTCAAGAGCACTAACAACGAAGCGGAATATGAAGCTTTGCTGGCAGGATTAAGGGTCGCTCGGAAAATGGAAATTCGGATGTTGGAAGCTAGAGTAGATTCCAATTTGGTAGCAAATCAGATTAATGGGGAGTACGTGGCGACCAAAGATAACATGATAGCGTACCTAGCCAAGGCCAAGGAATACGTTGCACACTTCGATCAGTTTAAGATCCGAAGTATCCCGAGGGCACAGAACCAGAAAGCCGATATACTCAGCAAATTGGCATCCTTGGCTTTCGAACATCTGGCAAAGAAAACCATGGTGGAAGTTTTAGAGAGGCCATCAACAGAGGAGGAGATAGTCAACGCAATAGTGGAAGAGGAAGGGGAAAACTGGATGACCCCCATCATCCGATGTAAACAGGAAGGCATCTGGCCGGAAGACGAAAACGAGGCTCGATCTCTCCGAATGAAAATAAACCAATATACTTTGGTAGACAATGTGCTTTTCAAAAAATCCTATCTAGGTCCGATGCTGAGGTGTGTCGGGCCGCTTCAAGCCAACTATGTCATCCGAGAGGTGCATGAAGGAGCATGCGGAATGCACTCCGGGACGCGATCCGTGGTAGGAAAATTAATGCGGCAAGGGTATTATTGGCCCACCATGCATCGGGATACTAGGGAAGTAATTCGGAAATGTGATTCTTGTCAAATACACGCACCCGTTCCGAGACTCCCCAAAACTGTTTTAACTTCGATAATGGCACCTTGGCCCTTCTACCAGTGGGGGATGGACGTTTTGGGTCCCCTGCCGGAGGCCCCGGGAAAAGTCAAGTTCGTCATTGTGGCCATTGACTACTTCACCAAATGGATAGAGGCCAAGCCGCTGGCCCGCACGACGGGGAAGGAAGTAAAGAAGTTTGTTTGGGAGAACATAGTATGCAGATTCGGTCTTCCCAAGGTGATTGTGACGGACAATGGAAGTAATTTCATCCATGATCCTTTCAAAAGCTGATGCGTGGGTTTTGCAACCTTACAACAGGTTTTACCTCTCGAGGGATCTCAAGAGGCTTACAACCCCACCAGGCAGTGTACCTGACCGATGTAGTATAGTGTAGTGGTAAGTACGGGGGATTGATCGTTCTCCACAGGGAATAGTGTTCGTTAGGTGTGAAAGGCTACTCTATTTAGGTCTAAGGGTTGAGGAAGATTCTTTTTATGTTTTTATAATTTTTATAAAAGCAAGTAAAATCTCGGGTTTTGAAGGAGTGGGCGGAATTAGTTGCTAGTCAACTAACCCAAATTACTACAAATGCAAATAAAATAAAATAACAAAAAATGAAAAGTGGTGAGAAACTTATGTGTAGAGAAATGTGTTTACTTAGATTTCCTTACTCCCTAACTATCTTTTACCGGTTAATTAGTGTGTATTAGTCGCGTGGATGACGGGTGTATTCCTTAATACCATTCGTGGGGTGGCGTACTTACTTCCCCAAACTCTACAAGCTCCTACTTCACTCCTATGTCGAGCCGGCTAGGAAGCTCCTAACATGGGATCACTAGAATTCGCTTGTGCATTAAATACAACCATAAAAACCTTTAGTACGCGTTTGGTTCATGTTTCTTAAGACGTTCAAGCAAGTTACCGAATAGGAAGTTAGCCAGTTTTCTTAAGCCTAACATAGATAAACAATCATCCAATACAACTAACAACACACTAACAACCAATAATCAATAGCTAGGTTTCATTAGATCTAAGCAAACACAAGATAAAATTAGCCTAACATGTTAAACAAAAGACAAGCATAAGATAGAATCAAACAACACATAGACATATTGAATGATTAATTGATAACTTATCTTTCAATGAAACATGGAAGATCTCAAGGCAAGAAGCCCTGAAAAAGTAGCTAAAATCGTCTTAGGGTTTTATCCCAAAATTCCACACACTAAGCTCTCCCCTAATGACAAAAAATTAGAAAACTATATATAGACTTTGACATCTGACGGCGTCACCTTATGCATTGTGACGCCGTCACCTCGCCGCTTTTAGGGTTCCCGGATGACTATCTTGACGCCGTCCCTCTTTAGCTCTTCAAAAATCCATTCTGGCTTATCAAGGCTTGACGCCGTCGGACCTATAACGTGACGCCGTCCCCTTATGATTTAAGCCGTGACGCCCTTGATTTAGTTAAAGCGTGACGCCGTCAGAATTCTCATGCAAACTCACTGGCCCGTCATGAGTAAATTTCACATCCAACTTTTCTTGCCAAGGCATGACGCCGTCTGGAGTTAATGTTGACGCCGTCAAAGGTGACTTTCAGCACAATTTTGAGACTTTGCCGTTTTCTTCACTTTTATGCTCCAAAAACGTCCAAAATGCCTCCTTTTCCAGATTTCTCCTCAAAAGTACCTAAAATGACAAAAGGAACGATTTAGGGCAATATTTGATCAAATAAATACGATTTCGGGCTTAAATGACCCCTTAAAAGCGGTACACTTTTCGCCTCATCAAATACCCTTACACTTGAGATTTGCTTGTCCTCAAGCAAATGCGCTTTTATTCTAATCAAAATACAAGTTAGGGGTCATTTAATGCAAACATAAAAGTAATTACAACAAATAATCGTTCCACTTCAATCATAATAAGCACGGAGATTATATACTAGCACCTCACAAGTAGTGTTTAGATACTCACATCTCTCAAGTGTCATCAAAATAAATCTCATAAATGAAAACGGAAAATATCTCTCACTACCTGTCATAGCAAATAGATTACCATAGGCTTGGGAAAGGATCGAAAACCTCCTCCACTAGGCGTAAGCACCTAAGATAAACTATCAAAGAGGGCTTTTAAATGGGTTATAACGTTAGGTGTAGGGAAAAGGAGAACACGGTTTGGTTGGATAAAGGATATTTTACTGGTGGCGAGTTAAAAATCTTGATCAATTACATGTACTATACAACGTTGCTAAGCCAAGACTAGACTCGATCTTAAGCTAATGAAAGAAAATAACAAAACATAAACATAAAATAAACATAAAATGAAACGGGATGGTAGTCCGTATGTTTTTTTCTACTTTTCTTTTTCTCATTTTTTTTTTTGTATTTTTCTTGATTTTTTTTTTTTTTTTTTTTTTTTTTTTTTTTTTTACATACACTTTTACCCTACCATCCAAAATAATACATCATAGGGGCGTTGCATCCCCTTACACTTGAACTTTTACATAACTTTACAAATACTAATCTAATGACTCGAATTAAGATAATTGAAAAACTTGGAGTACTTTTAAAACATTTAGCACATATGGGGGTAATAAATGATGTTCTTCCCCATTACTCCATTACACTAGTACTTTACCCACGAGTCCCAATCGTCCCAAAACAATATGTACAAGGATATGACTCGACTTAGCAACCATGTAATCGACTAGATAATTAACTTGGGTTTAAACAAATGTTGTAACAATAATGCACTAAAAATGAGTGCATACAAGGTAGGCTAAGGCGATTTGGGTGTACATTTTAGTGGGGTGTAACAAATTCTTCCTTTAAGTAAAATGCTTAAAGGTCGAAACGAAAAGATAGGCTCTGAGGGGTGTACTAGGGGTATCGTGTACTAAAAATGAGTACAACGCAAAGGGTGTGGGAGAATTACTTGACCAATGTAGCCAATGTAATTATAACAAAAACACAGGTGTAAAACAATGGGTTAGTCCTAATGCCTCTTATCATGTAGTAAATCTAACTACACGAATGTAGTCTCACTTGTGGCCTTGGAATGGTCCTAACGCAAGTTCTAGAATCTAAGTGCTACCGGTACACACATCATAGCATAAATGCTTTTCCTACCAATTCTAGGGGCGAACCTCACATATTTGGGGTGGAAAATTTTTTAGTGGTACGGTTTTTGTGCTAGTCATATAACTCCTATCCATGAGACGCTCATTAAGATCAAAGTTTCACTCCTAAGTGTTGTAAAAAATTTTAAATTTGGCACTAAAATTGCCCTAACAGGTATTTATCTTAGTTTTATTACACATCTACTATTAAACAAACAAAAATCAAGCGCAATTGTATTCTCTAAAATCGCACTTTTACCCTCCCCTTACACTTAAGATGAACATTGTCCCCAATGTTCAAATAACAAGATGTAAAAGCATAAAGTAAAAGAATGAAATCAAATACTCCCCTGATTCGCTCGTTGGATAATGAAATTACACGGTTAAATCTTCCTCCAAAGAGAATGTTGAAGCTCCATGACTAATGCATCGCCATAAGCTTGATTCAAAACATTTCCTTGTCCAAAATAACCTGTTGAACCTGAGAAAACAAACACGAAAACCTGCATAACATCGGCGGGATAAAATCTATATATAAGGATATAATGCTTGTGGAATGATAATTTTGCAGATTCCTGGAGATTATAAGTTGGAGATTTTAATAAAAACTTTTTATGAAAACAAAATTTTCAAAAATTTCTGGAAATTAAATCTGACGCCGTCAGGTTATAACCCCTGACGCCGTCAGAAATGACCTGACAAAAATTTTCATTTTAAGTTTCCGGAAAATTTCTGGAAAAACCTTTACCTTACTTCCTGGAAATTCTGCAAAACATCATTATGACTCGATACAAGCATTTGACTCAAACACACACTAATATGTATGTTAATTTATTATTATTACGATTCATGTTAATTTGTGTTCTAATAAACCGATTTAGATTTCCCTTACACTTATCTTTTGCAAAATACCTTTATATGTAGTTAAGACGAAGTTAAAAACAAAATAAAGCATTTTCACAAATTACTTTTGAACATGAATCAATAATGATAAAAATTAAACATACATACGGAACAAATAAAACAAACAAACAAACAAATAAACACACAAAGCAAATAAAATAAATAAAGCTCGGGTTGCCTCCCAAGAAGCGCTTTTCTTTATTAACGAGTCTTGTAGCTAGACTCAAAGTCACGTACATTACGTGACTTCTTCATCAAAAGTAATGTCTTCCTCATTGATCATTTCATTACCATTCTCTTGATAATGCTTGATTCGTTGAATGTTCACAGTGAATTCTCTATCCTCGTCGTCAATTAATACAACGGCTCCGGTTTTAGAGGAGCTCCTTACGGTAAAAGGTCCATACCATCTAGATTTAAGTTTCCCCGGAAATAGCCTTAAGCGAGAATTATATAATAAGACCTTGTCTCCTTCTGAAAACTCCTTGGGTCTCTTAATCCGTTGGTCATGCCATCTTTTCGCCCTCTCTTTGTATGTGATGGAAGATTCATAAGCCTCTAATCTCAACTCATCAAGCTCTTGGAGCTGTAAGAATCTATTTGTTCCCGCAACTGTATAATCCAAATTACAAGCCTTAAGTGCCCAATATGCTTTGTGTTCCAGTTCTACTGGAAGGTGGCATGCCTTGCCATATACCATACGGAACGGGGTTGTCCCGATTGGCGTCTTATAGGCGGTTCGAAATGCCCACAAAGCCTCATCGAGCTTAAAAGACCAATCTTTTCTGTTTTGATTAACTGTTTTCTCTAATATTCTTTTTATGGCTCTATTAGTGTTTTCGACTTGACCGTTGGTTTGAGGATGGTAAGCGGTGGAGAATCGGTGAGAGACTCCATATCTTTTCATGACTTTCTCCATTTGTGAATTGCAAAAATGGGTTCCCCTGTCACTAATAAGAGCCTTCGGAATTCCGAACCTAGCGAACAATTTCTTTAAGAAATGAATGACTACCCTAGCGTCGTTAGTCCTAAGGGCTTGTGCTTCCACCCATTTCGAAACATAATCAATGGCCACCAAGATGTATTCATTCCCTCCAGAAGATGGGAATGGTCCCATGAAATCAATTCCCCAGACATCAAAAACCTCACAAACTTGTATATAATTCTGTGGGGCTTCATCCCTCCTAGAGATATTCCCAGCTCTTTGACATGCGTCACACGTTTGTATCATTCCCTTCACATCACGAAATATTGTAGGCCAATAGAATCCCGCGTCGAAGACCTTTCGTGCAGTAGTGCTTATTCCGTGATGTCCTCCAGATGGACCCGCATGACATTCTTTCATAATTCTGACAGCCTCTCTTTCCGAAACACAACGCCTGATTACCTGATCTGGACATCTTCGAAATAAGAAGGGTTCATCCCAAAAGTAGTACTTTAATTGATTAAAGAACCTCTTTTTTTCATGCCTGCTCATATGCTCAGGGATTACTCTACTTGCCAGGTAGTTAGCATAATCCGCATACCAAGGTTCAGAATCATTTATTAACATGAGCTGCTCTTCAGGAAATGTTTCCCGAATCTCACTCTTGTCAGATTCAGCGAGGCTGGGGTTTTCGAGACGAGAGAGATGATCAGCCGCAAGATTCTCTGCTCCTTTCTTATCACGAATTTCAACATCGAACTCTTGCAATAATAGGATCCAACGAAGTAACCGTGGTTTAGCATCCTGTTTAGCGAAAAGATATCGAATAGCTGAATGATCCGTAAAAACAACCGTTTTAGAAAGGACAAGATACTGGCGAAATTTATCAAAAGCGAATACCACGGCTAGTAATTCCTTTTCAGTGGTAGTGTAGTTTTCTTGAGCAGGATTCATGGTTTTGCTAGCGTAGTATATTGGCTGAAAGTGTTTGTTAAGCCTTTGGCCTAATACTGCTCCAACAGCATAATCACTAGCATCGCACATGATTTCAAAGGGTAACTCCCAGTTAGGGGTAACCATAATTGGAGCTTGGGTAAGTTCCTGCTTCAATAGATCGAATGCGTCCTTGCACTCTTGAGAGAAGTCGAACGGGGCATCCTTCATGAGTAACTGAGTCATCGGTTTGGCTACCTTTGAGAAATCCTTAATGAATCTCCTATAGAAGCCAGCATGACCCAAAAAACTACGGATTGCCTTGACAGTTGTTGGATAGGGAAGTTTAGATATAGCTTCAATTTTTGCCCGGTCTACTTCGATTCCACTTCCTGAAATTTTGTGTCCCAGCACAATCCCTTCTTTTACCATAAAGTGGCACTTTTCCCAGTTTAGTACCAAGTTGGTCTCCTCACAACGTTTGAGCATTTTCTCAAGGTTAGCAAGACAGCGATCAAAAGAGTTCCCAAAGACTGAAAAATCATCCATAAAGACCTCCATGCTGTCTTCCATTAACTCATGGAAGATCGCCGTCATGCAGCGCTGGAAAGTGGCGGGGGCGTTACATAGTCCAAAGGGCATTCGCTTGTAGGCGAAGGTGCCATAAGGACATGTAAACGTGGTCTTTTCTTGGTCCTCAGGAGCGATAGGGATTTGGAAATACCCTGAGAACCCATCTAGGAAGCAGTAGTACTCATGCCCTGCTAACCTTTCCAACATCTGGTCGATAAATGGGAGAGGGAAATGATCTTTTCGGGTTGCATCATTCAACTTCCTATAATCGATGCACACACGCCATCCAGTTACTGTTCGTTGAGGTACTAACTCATCCTTATCGTTCTTCACCACCGTCATTCCTCCTTTTTTTGGTACAACCTGTACAGGACTTACCCATGGACTGTCCGAAATCGGGTAAATTAGTCCTGCGTCTAGGAGCTTAATGACTTCCTTCTTTACGACTTCCTTTATGTTGGGATTTACTCGCCTTTGAGGTTGCACGCTGGGTTTATAATCCTCCTCCATGAGGATTTTATGTGTACAAAAGGTAGAGTCAATACCCTTGATATCGGCTACACTCCATGCTATAACTCCTTTATATTTTTTTAAAACTCCCAAGAGTTGATCCTTTTGTTCACTTTTCAAAGAAGAGCTTATGATTACCGGAAGTTGATCTTCCCCTTGGAGGAAAGCATATTCAAGGTTGGTTGGGAGTTCCTTGAGTTCTACCGCAGGTGGCTCGATGATGGAAGGTTTAAGTTTGTTCTCGGGTTTACGAAGCTCAAGCTGTTCGATTTCTTGTCTGGGATAGAAGGAGACTGCATTCACATCCATAGCCTTCTCCTCCTCTAAGATGGGTAAGAAAGCTTCATCTCGCAACCAACCGGCTTCCACCTGTTCATCTACACAATTATCAATCTCGTCGGATAGTTCATCGATTTCTTCGATGAAATACAGTTGATTATCTGCTTCGAGAGAAAGATTCATTGTGTCCTTGATGTCGAAGGTTAAGCTATCGGCCCCCACTCGTAAGGTTAGTTTGCCGTCATGAACATCAATAACAGCACGAGAAGTTGCAAGGAAGGGTCTTCCTAGAATGATGGGCACAAGATCATCTTCTTCCATTTCTAGGATGACGAAGTCAACTGGAAATTTAAACTTCCCTACCTTAACCAGCACATTCTCGCATATTCCTAAGGGGTATTTGACTGATCTATCGGCCAGTTGGATGCTCATACGGGTTGGTTTCAACCCAGAATACCCTAGCTTGCGGAACAGGGAATGCGGCATAAGATTGATGCTTGCTCCTAAGTCGGCTAAGGCATTTTTGACTGAAAGAGATCCAATTGAACAGGGCAAGGTGAAACTACCTGGGTCGTCCACCTTCTTTGGTAGCCCTCGTTGAGTCACCACAGAACATTCTTCTCCTAAGGTTACAAGACCCTCGAGCCCTTTCCTGTTGGTGAGCAGCCTCTTGAAGTATGTACTATATTTGGGCATATGATAACATGCATCAAGAAGGGGTATGGTGACGACCGAATTCTTTAAATATGACAAGAATCTTTTATTATCACTTTCGACCTTTTGATTCTTGAGGCGAGATGGGTATGGGACTTTAAGGGGCTGTTTGGCAGGAGTAGGTGGGGATGGAGTTACCGGTGGGGTTTGCTCGGGATTTTCGTCGTTCACATTATCGTTCTCCTCATGAGGGGTGTTGGGTTCCATGGCGTTAGATGGTTGAGCTGGGTAGGGTGGATCCTTAGTAGTTGTTCCAGCACGAGTGGTGATGGCGAGTAAAGGATCTCTTTGTGGTTCGCCAAGGCCGTCGAGAATGGCGTTGAGTTCTGCGAATTTGGCCTTCACGTCGTTTTGTTGGCTAGTGACGAGGTTGTCGAGACCATTTAGTTGCAGATTCTTCTCAAACGTGAAGTGCCCAAGATCATCCTCAAAAGTGCTCCTAACCTTGTAGTCAGGATATTCACCTCCTCCCTCTTCTCTCACAAGATTTCCCCAGGGGGTGAAATCATTGTTTTGGTAGAAAGTTAAGAGCGAAGGATCATCGAAGATGTCGTGGCTTGACAAGCATGCTTGTTCGGTGGTGGTAACATCCTCGCATTCCTCTACTTCATGCGGGCCACCACATTGATCACAGATCAAGTATGGGTTTGATAACCGCTTAGTTGGTTGCGACTTGTCTAGATAAGATACCTGATCATTCAATCTACTCACCCGGCTAGCAAAAGGAGGCTCTTTCATGATCTTGGAAACGCTCATGATCGAATCGGGTTCATCCCAGGTATCGTCTTGATCATTCGCGTATTCCTCAATTCTATTCCATCCTTCCTCAACGCTTAATTTGGCTATTTTTCCTTTCGATGAATTATTAATGCCCAATTGGTCATTTTTGGAGACACTGTCATAAAAGATTTGGACAAGAAGCCAGAGTTCAATGCCATGATGAGGGACCTGTCTAATTAGATCCTTGAATCTAACCCAAGATTTGTGAATAGGTTCTGCTGGTCCAACATGGAAGCGGAGGATTTCGTCTCTCAACTTTGAAGTTCTTCCTATGGGAAAGAATTTCTCATAGAATTTTGAGATAAGCTGTTCCCATGTGAAGATGGATTCGGAAGGAAGTTGGTTATACCAGTCTCCGGCTCTTTCATGAAGGGTAAGGGGAAAGAATCGCAACCGGGAGGTATCTCTAGTGGCTCCGTCCGTGTGGAGGGTATCCACTATTTTCAGGAAGTCCTTGATGTGTTGGATTGGATCTTCAGTTTTCAATCCGTGAAACTTGCATACACTTTGGACCAGCCAAATATCAGTTGCACGCAAGACCCCATCCGTGTGTTCAATTGGAAAAACGATAGCATTGGAAAAACCACGAGGGGTGGGAGAAGAGTAGTCCTTGAGACATTTGGGGATTGGGATTTCGGGAACTTCCATATCGTGATTGGGTTGAGGGCTAGGAGGTGTAGAATAATGATTGGATTCTTCCTCGGAGAGGGCATCATCAAAATTGATCGTGGATGGTTCAGCCGCTTGGTGGAGTCGCCTTAATTTATGCATTTCCCTTTCGGGTTCAGCATAGGGTGTGGCAAGAGTCTTTATCGAGCTTCGGCTCCTAGTGATTCTAAGATTAGGGGGGTCATCATCCAAACTTAGGGAATATCCTCCTAAAGTGCGGGTTCTAGGAGGTGGTGGTGGGTTGTGGGGGTTAAGGATATTACCATCTTCCATGATGTCGGACGGTAATGGTTACGAACAAAGACACGAAGAAAATAGATAGACTAAAGAAAACCTAGAAAAATAAAATAAAAATCTCACTAGAAAGGAATCTAGTGAGTAGACCTAATAGAAATAAAAATTCAACCTAAACAATAACTATTCCCCGGCAGCGGCGCCAAAAACTTGATGCGTGGGTTTTGCAACCTTACAACAGGTTTTACCTCTCGAGGGATCTCAAGAGGCTTACAACCCCACCAGGCAGTGTACCTGACCGATGTAGTATAGTGTAGTGGTAAGTACGGGGGATTGATCGTTCTCCACAGGGAATAGTGTTCGTTAGGTGTGAAAGGCTACTCTATTTAGGTCTAAGGGTTGAGGAAGATTCTTTTTATGTTTTTATAATTTTTATAAAAGCAAGTAAAATCTCGGGTTTTGAAGGAGTGGGCGGAATTAGTTGCTAGTCAACTAACCCAAATTACTACAAATGCAAATAAAATAAAATAACAAAAAATGAAAAGTGGTGAGAAACTTATGTGTAGAGAAATGTGTTTACTTAGATTTCCTTACTCCCTAACTATCTTTTACCGGTTAATTAGTGTGTATTAGTCGCGTGGATGACGGGTGTATTCCTTAATACCATTCGTGGGGTGGCGTACTTACTTCCCCAAACTCTACAAGCTCCTACTTCACTCCTATGTCGAGCCGGCTAGGAAGCTCCTAACATGGGATCACTAGAATTCGCTTGTGCATTAAATACAACCATAAAAACCTTTAGTACGCGTTTGGTTCATGTTTCTTAAGACGTTCAAGCAAGTTACCGAATAGGAAGTTAGCCAGTTTTCTTAAGCCTAACATAGATAAACAATCATCCAATACAACTAACAACACACTAACAACCAATAATCAATAGCTAGGTTTCATTAGATCTAAGCAAACACAAGATAAAATTAGCCTAACATGTTAAACAAAAGACAAGCATAAGATAGAATCAAACAACACATAGACATATTGAATGATTAATTGATAACTTATCTTTCAATGAAACATGGAAGATCTCAAGGCAAGAAGCCCTGAAAAAGTAGCTAAAATCGTCTTAGGGTTTTATCCCAAAATTCCACACACTAAGCTCTCCCCTAATGACAAAAAATTAGAAAACTATATATAGACTTTGACATCTGACGGCGTCACCTTATGCATTGTGACGCCGTCACCTCGCCGCTTTTAGGGTTCCCGGATGACTATCTTGACGCCGTCCCTCTTTAGCTCTTCAAAAATCCATTCTGGCTTATCAAGGCTTGACGCCGTCGGACCTATAACGTGACGCCGTCCCCTTATGATTTAAGCCGTGACGCCCTTGATTTAGTTAAAGCGTGACGCCGTCAGAATTCTCATGCAAACTCACTGGCCCGTCATGAGTAAATTTCACATCCAACTTTTCTTGCCAAGGCATGACGCCGTCTGGAGTTAATGTTGACGCCGTCAAAGGTGACTTTCAGCACAATTTTGAGACTTTGCCGTTTTCTTCACTTTTATGCTCCAAAAACGTCCAAAATGCCTCCTTTTCCAGATTTCTCCTCAAAAGTACCTAAAATGACAAAAGGAACGATTTAGGGCAATATTTGATCAAATAAATACGATTTCGGGCTTAAATGACCCCTTAAAAGCGGTACACTTTTCGCCTCATCACCTTTCAAAAGCTGGTGCGAACGATTAAACATCACACAAATAAACACGGCCGTGGCACACGCTCAAGCCAACGGGCTGGTGGAAGCAGCAAACAAAAGTTTGATGAAAGGATTCAAGACGAGACTTGGCAGGGAGAGAGCTGGATGGGTAGATGAGCTACCGAATGTCCTATGGGCGCACCGAACGTCACTAAAAACAAGCAATGGGGAAACACCGTTCAGCCTCACTTATGGTAGCGAAGCGGTCATACCGGCAGAGATAGGGATGCCAACCTTTCGGACCATGAAGGTCAATGAAAAAGAAAACGGCGAGGAAATCTTCATGAATCTCGACCTTCTACAAGAACGAAGGGAAATGGCCGCAATTCGGGAGGCAAAGTACAAAAGGAAGATCGAGCAATACTACAACCGGAGGGTCCATCCTGAGTCGTTCAAGGTAGGTGATTTTGTATACCGAAGGAACGAAGCTAGCAGAGTGGAGAATCAAGGGAAGTTAGGGCCAAATTGGGAAGGGCCATACCGAGTTGTGGAAGCATACCAGACTGGATCCTATAAGTTGGAAACAATGGAGGATAAAGAAGTGCCCCGAACTTGGCACGCTGTTAACCTTAGAAAATGTTTCTGGTAAGCAACTAGACGTATATAATGTAAGCATCCGAAAGGAGCAATATGATTAATTTTAATGATAAATGACGTTTACTTTGTTCTTTGTTTCTGAACATAATTAGAAAGTGACCCCCCCGAGAGAGTCACGCCCACCGGGGAGTGTGTGGTCAATGTTCAAAGATGGTTGATACCCAGGAAAGGGGTTGCCATAATCCTGGCGGAAAGGCTGAACCATCTGTAATATTCTTGAACATAAGTAAAAAATGGTCCCTCCGAGAGGTTCGTGCCCTCCGGAGATCAGTGATCAATGTTCTTTGTTTCTGAACATAATTAGAAAGTGACCCCCCCGAGAGAGTCACGCCCTCCGGGGAGTGTGTGGTCAATGTTCAAAGATGGTTGATACCCAGGAAAGGGGTTGCCATAATCCTGGCGGAAAGGCTGAACCATCTGTAATATTCTTGAACATAAGTAAAAAATGGTCCCTCCGAGAGGTTCGTGCCCTCCGGAGATCAGTGATCAATGTTCTTTGTTTCTGAACATAATTAGAAAGTGACCCCCCCGAGAGAGTCACGCCCTCCGGGGAGTGTGTGGTCAATGTTCAAAGATGGTTGATACCCAGGAAAGGGGTTGCCATAATCCTGGCGGAAAGGCTGAACCATCTGTAATATTCTTGAACATAAGTAAAAAATGGTCCCTCCGAGAGGTTCGTGCCCTCCGGAGATCAGTGATCAATGTTCTTTGTTTCTGAACATAATTAGAAAGTGACCCCCCGAGAGGTTCACACCCTCTGGAGATATGGTGGTCAATGTTCGGGGAGGAAGTGGTCATGCGACCAAAAGAAAAGGCAAACAGGGAAATCACACGAAACAATATAAACGAAATGTACATTAAATATCAACAGTTTATAGCAAAACATACGACATTTAATCATGTTTAAGCATACAAAAAGCGCTAACAGTTGCGCAACCGGTTGATCGTTATACCGGTTCAAAATGCTAAACAATTCACAAATTAACCTAACACCCTAAGGGGCCTTGCAGTCAAAAGTCATCGGATCAAGACGAGGGGCCGCTAGGTGAGTCATTAGGGGCAGGATCAGGAAACAGACCCATTATCTCCGAAAGGGGTCTATCCGCAGCATCGCTAACTTTAAGCACATACGGATACTCTGCAGAAAAAAGACCATCAAACGAAGGGTCAAGCTTTGCCTCAGCCTCCAAATCCAAATCATCCACCCCGGCCGCAATAGTGGCTATATCTTCCGGTTCTCGATCCACAGAGATAGCTTCCAAAAAACCCGACTGAGAGGACAAGTTGAAAGGCTCGGCCAAGCGTTGTTTATACTCATGACTATCCAAAAGCCGGCGAACCATTTCCGGAAGGAACTCCTTTATAAGCTTCTGGCGCTCGATATCCGTTTGGCCCAATGTGACAGCTATGTCCGTCCTTTCCTTACATAGCTTGGTGCCTATCTCCCTCTCAACCGCAAGTTTACCTTTAACATCCGCCAGCTCTCCTTCCAAAGCTCTGATCCGTTCGGAGGAACTCATTCTCCCTTCATCCCTTGTTTTTTCCAACTGGGAGACCCGACTCTTCAAACCCGACTGCTTTTCTACACAACCCACATGCTCATGCTTCAATATTCGAAGCTCCTCTGCCTCTCGGGCCGCATCTTCACATTCTGCATGGGCATTGCGTAGTTGTCGATACTCTGCAAGGAGGACCTCGTATCGTCCCAAAATTTCCGCTTGGGTAGTCGCCCCTCGGCCCAATAAAATCCAACCCCTTCGGACAACCTCCGAGTCACCTAAGCTTTGAAAATGAACTTCTTCACAAGGGGTGGGGAGGTGCGACATCAGATCCCTACAAACATCAGACCTATTCAAGCGGTCCCCCCTCGTGACCGACCACTCCGGAATGAACACAGCTGCCGGATCACCTACCGCCATAGCTTTAATTTTGCCGCGACCGGAAGCGGCCACGGGAACACTCCCTATAAGGAACAAGGTGTCAGTACCAAAGAAATGGAAGGAAATAAGTAACACAACGTAAATAGTTGGGCAGCTTACCAGCGCGAGAACTCCCTTCAGTAAAACCCGCACCCTCTGGACGAAGACCAATATCCTCCGGTCGAAGAGAACGGATAGGGGGAGGGTTTGGAATGACCTCAACATCCGGCGAATCTGGCGTCGGATCCGCTACGGGGGTCCTCTCCGTTCTCCTCCTTTTCGCCGCACGGGCCACCCCGCTGCTCCCTTCGCCCTGTTCGGCAAGCCTCTCGGCCCTCAAAGCCCGCCGTGTGGCGGCTTGCCTTTGTTTCCTAAGCTT
Organism: Artemisia tridentata subsp. tridentata; assembly: GCA_021014915.2. Taxonomy (NCBI): domain Eukaryota; kingdom Viridiplantae; phylum Streptophyta; class Magnoliopsida; order Asterales; family Asteraceae; genus Artemisia; species Artemisia tridentata. The sequence continues at coordinate 43,402,825 of CP139507.1, forward strand.
AGCCGCAACAACCCGACTATTGGCCCTCTGAACCTCTTGTTCCTCTGCCGTCAGATCGGGTATATCGGCATTTGACGCAGCCGGAAGAGTTAGGAACAGCTCATGACGCTCACCCTCACCATATGCATCACCCCGAACCATAGAAGTTTCCTGATGGGCCGCCGGGTTAATCAAGTATTCAGACATCGGCACAACTGCAGAGAAAATGATGACAATAAGTAAAGTAATATATAAAGAAAGGAGAGTGTGCCTGTCATGAATCAATTCACAAAAGAAGAAATAAAATATAGGAAGGTCTACCTGCCCCTTCGGCATCCTTGAGCACGGCTCGGTAACCAGTATGCTCCCAACGCGAAGATAGCCCAACGGCATAAAGAAAGCCCTTGGGAATTTGAATCAGATCAATCACATTCTCGGCCAGCCTTCCGACATCCGCAATGAAAAAACCGCCTTCCGGATAAGGGTCCGAGATGTCAGAGTCGTGATGCCTCCAAGGCATGGCAAAGGGGATCGCCCGTCTGTCTATCAAGAAAAAATTGCGTTTCCAGCCCTTCAGCCCAGTCAAGATCTCCCGGAAACAAACCCTCCTATCCCTACCGGTGCGCTTCTCGAAAGAAAACCAATCACCCTGCTTGCTCAGCTTATAAAAGACTCGAAATAGCGGGGTGGTGGGAGCAATATCCAAGCTTCGGCTATACACCTCGAAAAGTACAACACGATGTATACCCAGCGGAACCAGTTGGGAGATGTGCACCTTGAAGTACCGAATGACATCCAGCAAAAAAGTAGAAAAAGGCACACTGAGACCACCCTCATAAAAATACTCCAAGTACAATCCGATGGCATCTGACGGCAGTTGGTCCATCGTCATATCCGGAGGGGGTAGGCGAGGATGTAGGTCCGCTGGTATACCCGCGTCTGACACCACCATAAATAAGTCGTTCTCGCTCATTTCAGAAGTGTATTTTTCAACGTCAAATTTGGGAAGATACCCTTCGGACTCTTGGACTTCTTCTTCAACATCATACGAGGGAGAGTTCGACATAGTTGGCCGAATGGCAAATGGAGTCGTTCGGAAATAATTAAGAGCAGGCTTTTCGGAAAGTTTGTCAGAGCGAAAGAAAAATTACAAGCGGTAAAAATGAAAAACACCACAGAAATGACGCTATTTATAGGCAAAAAAAAGGGAAGTATGAAACGACGCGCGTTGTCAGTAGATGAGGTGGCACCTTCTCACTCGTACGATACACGCGTGCACACGCGTCAACGTTTCAGAGCCCCAGTAAAAACGGCGGCAATCCTTAAAAAGAGGTAATTATGTTTTTTGGCAGTTTATGCAAGGGGTCAGCACTCTGATCACCGAACGGCTCAGTCCTCTCGGAACTAGAAAATAAACTTCAAAGATTTTCGCAAGTATCAGAACCTCGGCAAGACCGATATTATGATACTGGGGGGGACATGTTGACGTATGTGTCCGGATGGTCTGATCCTTTCGGTCGTCCGGACGGCTCAAAACTACCTTGTATATTCCGGAAGGCACAAAGGCCGTTCGGCATGAATAGTTTTAAGGCAGAAGACAGATGGCAGCTAATGACACCACCGCCGCCTTCCCCAGGATTTACGGGATCGTGTTGGCGACATATCTCCTGAATATCCGCCGCCGCCAGTACAAGTATCGAGGTTGAGCACTATAAATACTCGGCCCATTTGCTACTCTCAGGTAACGATTTTACTCGCATTATACTTCTCACTATAATTGATAGCCCTTTCGGAATATCAAATACTTACTCTCACACCGGAGGTGGGTCCTGGGATAACACCCGGGGCGAGCCTAACGTGTGCTGTTGTGTGCAGATATCCGGAGGACCCCAAATAGCCGAAAGGACTTACACCCAAGTCTGCCGGAGAAACTCAAGTTGAGTTCAACCGGGAGGCTCCCTTTATTTGTCTGAAGTGGTCGCAAGAAATTGCTTCAACAATGCGCGTGATGTGTCGTTGCGGTTTAGCAGTTTTAATGCCTACTCAAGTTTTAAATTTATATTTAGCCGACTTATCAATAACACACACACTTAACGAGCAGTGTACCCGGTCAGTATGAAGATAATGGTAAGTAGAGTGTCGATCACTAAGAGTGGAACGTATTATCTCGTTATTCTAATCAGTATTTTAATATCCTAACGCAAGGGGGTTTCAGCCTGAGAGACTGGCACGATTTGTTGCAATTAAAATAATAAAATAAACCAATAGGCACGAATCAGCAAGTAGCACACACGTACACAGATAGATACTCGAGACAATAAGAGGGCTGTCCTTATAATTAAGTAGATTGTCACTTGTTTTATTGATAGCTTTATATGAAGTGTATGTAGTTAATCCTTTCTCGTTGGTCCTATTCTTATCGGCGAGTAAACCCTTAATGATTACTTATGTCTAAAAGTTATTCCTAAGTGATCAATTTAGAAACAACCGTGGGAGCCACATTATGTCCCGCAGTCAAATGCCCGCAAGCCACTAATAAACACAGAGGTTATCAATGCACTAATAAGTAGTAACCAAAGACATCAACATATAAACTTTAATTAATGAGAAAGCAGTTTTAAGGGAGTGTAATCTTTCCGTTGCCACATTACACAAGCCACCAATCTTGATGAATTAAAGTTTACTAACACAATAAAACAAAACTACTTAATGAATTAAACATATGCAGCACCTTCTTACAGCTCTTGTATCTTTGATTTGGGTGTGTCTTGTGCTGCCTCCTTGACTGAATTCGTCCTTTGTTCCTACTGTTCGGTCTTCGGTGTTAGGGTTTTGGAACTCTTTAATTCGTCTGGTCTACGGGGTATTTATAGTTTCTGTCTGAGGTAAGATGCGGCGCATCTACTAAGTAGATGCGGCGCATGTACTTAACTTCGCGTGGGGTCCAAGATTATAATATTCAGGAATATTCGTACACCGCCAGAAGATGCGGTGTAACTCTTTATTAGATGCGGCGCATGTCCTCTTGTATCTTGGATCGTATCTGGTGATATCTTGATAGAGATGCGGCGCATGTTGAGAGTGAGATGCGGCGCATCTGGAGCAGAATTGACTTGATCTTGTCCATGTCAGTAGACTTTCACTTTATGCACGTTTTGCTCCATTATTAGTCCAAAATAGCTAAGTTTCACCAAATGCTTGTTTTTACCTGAGAATTACAAAAGTAAACAATTAAGTATCAATCCTCATACATAATATAGTAAAACAAGTCAAATTAATAGGATAAATGATAGTAATAAAATGTACTTATTTGAGTTCATCAAATATCCCCCCACTTGAACTTTACTTGTCCCCAAGTAAACCTTAGAATTTCATTTATGAAAATGTATCCTAAAAGATGTTAGGATTTATTTTTATATTTAAGCATGTATTCGTTTAATTCATAATCACACAACTAAACACTTAACGAATTAGAAGTAAAATAAAATAAGTCGATAAAATCAAATCTAATCGTTTAACTGTCCAGTCGCGACGAATATTCTATCATAAGCTTGGCAAGTATACACATCTCCACCACTAAAGCTAAGGAATAACAAGTCTAAAGCGGTAAAAAAGGGTTTTTAGGCTTAAGGGTTAATTATTCTTAATCACTATCGATCTCAAATTCCAGAAAAGGCGACAAAATCACAAATACATGATCGAATCCACGAACACTTTACTTGCAATTGCTCAAATCCTTAACTCGAATAGGCTAAAGATAGGTCCAAACTTCACCAATAATAATATATCAAAAAGGGCGACAAAATCATAAATACATAGCCGAATCCACGACTACGATACTTAAGATTGCTCAAATCCCTAATCTCAATAAATCAAAGGTTCGGTTGGATAATGAATAATATAGGGTATGGATAACATTTGGGATATAAATTGGTGTAAAAATAAAAATAAACAAAACAAATAAATTAAAATCCTAAGTGTGGTTAATCACTATCCCAACCATCCCATGAATAAGACTCATATCATTGAATAACTCACGCTTTAACACTTGAAACACACGCTTTAGGTAGACACGAATTATACTCAACAAAATCTTAATCAAAGAATAAACCTTAACTGGCGTTCCCATAACTGCCAATTCCCATTCAATCCATAGATATAATACAACAAATAGTGGTGATATCGACCACTTACATAACTTTACATAAGTTGGTTAAAATAAACATCCAACTTTTCTTTCTTTTTCTTTTTCTTTTCTTATTTTTTCGATTTTTTTTTTTTTTTTTTTTTTTTTTTTTTTTTTTTTAAACTTTAAACATAAACATAGATGTGTAAAATTTCACCACATCACTACAACTTTCTTTCCGGATAATTTTTATTCATACTTTTCATACTTCAGAAATAATGGTAATAGTGAAAGTAGTAAACACACGAAAAATAAACTCAAAGATATACAATATTTACTTTCACTCCAATTTGCATTGTGCAATTTCCCGACCTAACCATAGATAATGAATTACGCACGCGAACACAGGTAATGTAAGGAAACACACTCTTTGCCTATAGCAATTAACCAACCACGGATTCTAATCTACAGGGTAGGCTAAGGTGTAAGGGTGTAACGAAACATTTTAAACATAGGTGTAAGAAACGAAAGGAATGGCTCTGAGTGTTTTTCTAGGGGTATCTTACTCTAAAAATGAGAGTAACAAAAGGGTTTATACGGGGGTTAACTAACCAGTGTAGTTAGCTAATAACACATAACATATAAAGGCTATTTGGTGTAATCCTAGAATTTTACCAATTTAGACAAGTCATTCCAATTATATAAATAATACTCATTATGGTGGTCTCGAATAGTATACAAGCCAAGTTCTAAAGTTTACAAGTCACCGGCACACTCATAGATTTGTGAATTTTGAAAAATCACAATTTTTGAAAATAACATCATGTGTGCAGTTATGTAACTTAGATCTTAAACAAAAACATGCTAAAATTTTTTTTAAGTTTGATATATTAAGCACATTTTAAGCATAATTTTTGAAAAAGTTTAGGACAAGTAAGTGTTAAGTGTTCTAATTCTCCAATCCCCCCACTTAAGTTAAACAACGTCCTCGTTGTTTGTATAAAAGGTTAAAAACTGGAAAATAAAAGAATTAGAACGGAAAAACTCCCCTGAGATTTGCTCGGTATGATCCTCCATTAGTATAAGAGCAAAAATCATCTTTCTTGTGAATTAGAACGTTAAAGCTTCATACTTGATGTATCCACAGAAAATCCAGAAAACTATAATATCACCAACACTTTAAAACACACCTAAGATAAGAAAGGTTCAAACTTGCATAATACATTAGTAGTTAGGAAAAATAAAACTTAAAAATTAAAACTGAAAATCATCAGGTCAGTCGATGCGCCGTATCTTATTGGAGAAGATACGCCGTATCGAGCCTGGAATTAATACGGATCAGAATAAAGATGCGCCGCATCCTTAACCAGGGATGCGCCGCATTAAAATAAACTGATAAATAGTTTTAAAGTCGAAAATAAAAATGCAGAAAAATAAAATAAGATATGACCATTGCAGAGGATGCGTCGCATCTCAGAATTGAGATGCGCCGTATCTTCGTGCGGCCTGGACTGACTCGACACAGAAAACAGAATAATAAAAGATAAATCCGGGTTGTCTCCCGGTAAGCACTTGTCTTTATTCCAGAGTCTTCAAGTTAGACTCACGTTCAGCTCAGCAATAAGTCCTTGTCACGGTCCATCCTTCGTCCTTCATCCGAAAGATTTTCCCGTATATCTCTGCGACGTTTTCTTCCGTTCGACTTAGTCTAGCATAACTCTTTGTCTTCACCGCAGTATATTCTTCATTAGGACTCAAAGAATATTTGATGATTTTAAATTTTTCAGAAATAATCATAGGTGGCTCATTGTAAGGAATCCCAAGTAGTTGACACTTTCTTTTGGTGAATTCTTCCTCGTCTTTATCAACAAACTTAAAATAAGGATCCTTAATCAAATAATCATCTAGTTCTTCAATTAGTGACTTATCGTCTTGAATCGCCTCCCATTCTCTTTCCAAATCATATTGTAACCGCCGACTAAGCTTTGTGAAATCATCAAACTGTTCATGCACCCATTCCCAGAAAGTAGTATCCGATGTCCCCTTAAGTCCTTTCAAGCGTTCAATTCTGCCCTTTTCTTGTAAAGCCTCCGCCTTTTGTGGGCAGTCTTCAATATTATCGTACCATTCATAATCTTCAAAGGTTACATCGTTGCCAACCCGTTTCATCCCAATTATACTTCCCCCATTACAGGTTCCGTCACTTTTATAATCGCAGGTCGGCCAAACACTACTCCCGTCCTTGAAAACGAAGGGTGTACAGGTGTGACTAATGTGCTCAAATTCCCATGGTTTATCCCAAACCCATGGTACTTGGTCATTCCATTCATAGTACCAGGTGTTTTTGAAATCGTCATAAGTTTTAAATCCTGGTAGATCTCCAGTAAGCACATCATCATCGACTTGAAGAAGGTAGTTAAATTCCTTGAACTGCTTGCACAGGGGTGTCTCATAATCGAACACATCAATGTCAATTCTGAAAAGTTCTTCAATCCCCTCATTGATTGTTGAATCATGAAGTGACGACCCATAATCGCTTTCTACTTCTTCATCTTCTCCTCTCATCCAATATACCCATAATGCATCCTTAGTAGCTCGATCCATGCTCTTATGGTTATTAAACTTACTAGCCAACCATTCTGAAAAATCAACATCGTTAGGGTCATGGTTAACGTCAAAGCAAACCTTTCCAATCATATTCTTTTTTATCTCCATGAACTCGTTAAATTGCTTCTTAAAACTCCGAGTCAACCATGAAGTCATAATCTCCTTGACTTCGTTTGTAGGGGCAAATTCCGGACTACCATATTTGAGTTCTAACCAATCATTGAGGGAGAGGTCTATCAATCTTACCAACCTGCCATGAAATAGTAACTCCGCCAAAGCATAATTCATATCATTATCCAGATAGTTCTCATTCAATCCCCAGTACCGTTCGGAATAAGGCATGTAAGAGATTTGGGCGTTGCCTCCACCACAGCTGTTGTTGCTTGAGTCCATGTATGCAAGATAGAATTTCCCATCATCTTCTTCGATAGTAGTCCAGTTCAATCCTTCGGCTTCAATGCTAGGCCATAAGAGCGACAATTCTTCTCCAGTATACCTCACAAATACATCATAAGAGAATACCTCTTTGTCAATGTTGCATAAACGCATGAATTCCTTAAAAGCAGCTTCAAGAGGAGTCTCCCAAGAGAATAAATCTGCATTGATCATGAGTACATTGAATGAATCTGAAAACAAGCTTTCCTTAGCAAGATATCCGTTAACTGACATGTCTTCCATAGCAAAATCTGTCATCCAAAGTAAAATCATCAGTAGGATTTGTTCGCTAGAAGAGAAATTAATGAGTATAGAAACGGATATAAGAATAAAAATAGCTGATATCTGCAGACGATGCGCCGTATCCAAAAAGTTGGAAACGCCGTATCTTATAATCGTTAAAATTTAATCAGACTTATTCAGAAAATAGATACGCCGCTTTAGAATTTAAGAATGCGCCGTATCGAATTAATCAATCAAAAATCAGCTTATCTAATTAAAATTAAATGCGTCGTATTAACGAAAGTTAATGCGCCGTATTTTCGTTACGTTTAAAAATAAAAGATTTTTGATTCAGTAAGATGCGCCGTATCGACAGAGATCGATACGCCGTATCTGTTTAATAATTCACAAACTGTTTTTAATCAAAATAATAGATACGCCGTATCTGCTAAAGCAGATGCGTCGTATGGCGTTAACGTTTAGAAAAAAAATTTTATTAAAAACAGATACGCCGTATCTGCAAAAGCAGATGCGTCGTATTACTTTATCGCTTAGAAAAATTTTCTTATTAAAAACAGATACGCCGTATCTTGGGGAAAAGATGCGTCGTATCGAATTAATTAAACGCGTTGTATTAAAAAAAATTAAACGCAATACGCCGTATCTGAGAGATCAGATGCGCCGTATCGTTTGATTTAGCACAGTACAACGATAGCAGAACAGAAAAATACGAAAAATAAAAACAAAAATTAAACACACGAACAAAAATAAACACACAAAAATAAAAGAAAACAATTAACACACAATACAACAAATATGCAAAATAGTACAATGATGCAATTAATATAATAAAAAGAAAAACCTAATTAAAATACTAATCAAATTAACAGATAATAACAATTCACTCCCCGGCAGCGGCGCCAAAAAACTTGATGCGCGTGATGTGTCGTTGCGGTTTAGCAGTTTTAATGCCTACTCAAGTTTTAAATTTATATTTAGCCGACTTATCAATAACACACACACTTAACGAGCAGTGTACCCGGTCAGTATGAAGATAATGGTAAGTAGAGTGTCGATCACTAAGAGTGGAACGTATTATCTCGTTATTCTAATCAGTATTTTAATATCCTAACGCAAGGGGGTTTCAGCCTGAGAGACTGGCACGATTTGTTGCAATTAAAATAATAAAATAAACCAATAGGCACGAATCAGCAAGTAGCACACACGTACACAGATAGATACTCGAGACAATAAGAGGGCTGTCCTTATAATTAAGTAGATTGTCACTTGTTTTATTGATAGCTTTATATGAAGTGTATGTAGTTAATCCTTTCTCGTTGGTCCTATTCTTATCGGCGAGTAAACCCTTAATGATTACTTATGTCTAAAAGTTATTCCTAAGTGATCAATTTAGAAACAACCGTGGGAGCCACATTATGTCCCGCAGTCAAATGCCCGCAAGCCACTAATAAACACAGAGGTTATCAATGCACTAATAAGTAGTAACCAAAGACATCAACATATAAACTTTAATTAATGAGAAAGCAGTTTTAAGGGAGTGCAATCTTTCCGTTGCCACATTACACAAGCCACCAATCTTGATGAATTAAAGTTTACTAACACAATAAAACAAAACTACTTAATGAATTAAACATATGCAGCACCTTCTTACAGCTCTTGTATCTTTGATTTGGGTGTGTCTTGTGCTGCCTCCTTGACTGAATTCGTCCTTTGTTCCTACTGTTCGGTCTTCGGTGTTAGGGTTTTGGAACTCTTTAATTCGTCTGGTCTACGGGGTATTTATAGTTTCTGTCTGAGGTAAGATGCGGCGCATTACTAAGTAGATGCGGCGCATGTACTTAACTTCGCGTGGGGTCCAAGATTATAATATTCAGGAATATTCGTACACCGCCAGAAGATGCGGCGTAACTCTTTATTAGATGCGGCGCATGTCCTCTTGTATCTTGGATCGTATCTGGTGATATCTTGATAGAGATGCGGCGCATGTTGAGAGTGAGATGCGGCGCATCTGGAGCAGAATTGACTTGATCTTGTCCATGTCAGTAGACTTTCACTTTATGCACGTTTTGCTCCATTATTAGTCCAAAATAGCTAAGTTTCACCAAATGCTTGTTTTTACCTGAGAATTACAAAAGTAAACAATTAAGTATCAATCCTCATACATAATATAGTAAAACAAGTCAAATTAATAGGATAAATGATAGTAATAAAATGTACTTATTTGAGTTCATCAATACCCGCGCTTCGCGGCGGGGTGTTTGCCAACAAAAATGTTAAAATCGGTATATAGAAGTTCATAACTTTTTCGTGTTCTTACGACAATCACCCTTAGGTAAAACAAAACGAAAAGCCACTTGACGTTTAACATTTTGCTTTCGAGCCTTTAATTGTTATATTTATTGAAATTGAGGCAAACATGTTTATCTTTCAATCACAGATGACGCGTAACCTGCTGAATTTGTTATTCTCTCCACCATCCTCTGATTAATTTCCCAATTTCCAACATCTGAATCCATATATGTATCGCTATCTTTTCCGCCAACATGAGCTTCCTCATCTGCAGCAGTATGGACGGAAGTACCACTTTTTCCAACTTCAGCCCCCGCATTTGCATTTTCGCCCCCTGTTACGACCGAACCTTCCTTCTTTATCACACAAACACACGACACTATGATGATGATGACACTCACAACACGATGTATATAAAAAGAAGAGTATGTGGATCGTATGGCATAAAACTTATGTCGAATGATTATAACTTTTAAAAGAAATAATACAAAGACAAATGGGGAACACACACACACACTCTCTTTACAATGGATAATGAGGCACACCTAGACAATGAGAGAGTGTGTGTGGTTTTGTATGTCGACTGCCACCAAAGAGGCTTTGGTGGGCTTTTCTTTTGGATCATGTGTGAGCTAATATATGCACTACACATATATTCCTAAGATACTATCAACACTAATGCTACTAGCCCACATGTTAACTAAATATTATGCATGACTCTTTAGTTCTAACTAACAAATGACCATCACTTCTCAATTAACATAAATTAATTGCTAACAATCTCCCCCTAAGGGATGGTCATTTCAATGATGCTCCCTTGAGTGGTCTTTTGCCTTCAATGTCTTGAACTTTGTGTGTCGATGTATAATAGTTTTCATTCATTGTTCCTTCAAGCACTATGATCTTCAAAGAATCGTCTTTTGGTTGTTCTTGCCTTGATCTACTTCTTCAGTCCAGATGCGCCGTCGTTGTAGATGATGATGGTTAATGGACTTTCGTCAGTACCTGCATAAGACAGTTAGCAATAAATCGTCCAGCGCTTATAGGTTTAGATTTCGAGATCGTTATCAGCATAGTGTGAAAACTTTCTCTAATCTTTACCAAGGCCGTTAAGAGCCTCTGAAGTATACTGAGGTATCACTTCAAGACTGTAGACCGTTTGAAGCAAGTAACCATCATGACATAAGGCAAGATCCTTAGATCTCATTCAGACTCATACAACTTGTATCCTTTTTGATGAATACAAGTGTATTTCATTGGAAGTGTTCCTAAGAGATCTTTGATGAATCTCATGTCTCTATACTCAATTATGTGCGTTTTGATTTTAGTCGTCGGAGGCATGGAGCAGAGTGCCACCTTTTCAATATCAACACATCTCGAAATGAGAGGTCGATAGATTATGCAGTTTTCTCCGTGAGAAATGAAACAAATAACTTTTAAGAGATATCTGAGTGGCTAAGAGGGGTGGTGCAATGCGTCACTGGGTCCATGACGTCTTGTCTTCAATATCAGTATCACCTTAGTGAGTACCGATAGCAGATGTATTGACCCGATTTCTGTCCTAAGTTTTCATTGAGGGCTATTTCTTTTCACCCTTTCATTAAACTTTTCTTTTTAATTCTTCAACCCCTTCTTTCTCCTTTCTCATTTACTCCTTTTTTCAATCTTACCTAAGGACTTCTAATTCTAAGCTATTGGAATTGTCCTTGGGTAGATCCATCCGGTTCTGGCGGATCATTGGACATAACCTAACCATAATCACCTTATTACTCCATGATTATCCTATATTATTGATCACTTGCCATAAAACCTTGTGAAAATCTCTCAACGTGTTTATGAGAAAACATATTTATTTAACACATTGAGAATTTTACATTTTTGAAATACTCCCCCTTCACATGTGCTCATGCATTTTTGAAATAAACTGCACATGTTGGGTAGAGTTCGCACATTTGAAATGATCGACTTTCAATAAACATGACCTTCGCGAGACACGCTTACATCACTAGTTAGACTAGCTTGAAATTATTACCCGTCCCGGTCATATTCAATGATCATCTCTCGAATTGGTACATTCTACTCAGACAAGTCCTTTGCGAGACACGCTTACATCACTGAAAACCAGCTTGAAATTATTACCCGTCCAGGACAAGTCTTTTCGATAACGGACATTTAGTTTCGTCAATTCGAGGGTTATAACTGAGTCTTGAGATTCAAACCATGAAACTTTTTGATCACATTTTAATCACGTCCTCTCCCCCTTATATCTAATAAACACTTAATCTCCCCCTCAAAAATAGCATGAGGTGGTATTTTTGAAAACAGTTGATTAAAGTGAAACTTTTTGAGGAGAGACGGACTGATTTTAGCATGAAAACGGAACATTTTTATTTTTATACTCCCCCTTAAACAAAGCATATAATTAAACGTTTGAGTTTAAAAGCATTTAAGGGTCTTAGAGGGAGTTGATGTGAGCACAAAATTTATAGAAAGATTTTGAAAAATCTTTTTGAAACAATTTTGATTAAGTGTTCACGGGTTTAGCTTTTTGCCATTAACATTGCGAGTCCTGATCGGAAATAATCAGAAGTCATTCAATGTAGCGCGGGTTTCGTACTGAAATGCACGAAATTCGTAATGAAGAAAAATTTGAGAAACGACATGTTTTAGAAAAACATAAAAAAAGAACTCTCGCTCAAGCATCTGTACATGCCCGTATCATTGTTGAATGACATTTCTAGATACGTACAGAATATCGATTATATGAGAGACATGTCGTGAGAAGAATATTTTTGGTTTTTGAGTTTTATATTTATTTTTTATGTCTTTTTGAAATTTTCTATTTTTATATTTTTGTTTTTGAAAAAGTATATATTTACAAAAATATTTACATGCGAAGCTTGTTGATATAAATCAAGAAGATTCAAGAAGACTTTCTAAGTCTTCGGGAGTTAGGCTTCGCATTCCAATTCGACGAACTAAATTTTCAAACCGCTCTTTTGGGAGGGCCTTAGTAAAAAGATCGGCGAGTTGGTATTCAGTCTTCACGAAAAACAATTCAACAGAACCCTCTTCGACGTGTTCCTTGATGAAGTGGTAGCGGACTCTAATATGCTTGGTCTTCGAGTGTTGCACTGGATTGCACGAGATGGCTATGGCACTTTTCGAGTCACAATACAAAGGTATGCGGTCGAAAGAGAAACCATAATCTGTGAGTTGTGTCCTCATCCATAGAACTTGGGCACAACACGCAGATAGAGACACATACTCGGCTTCTGCTGTTGATAAAGCAGTGCAGTCTTGTTTCCTTGATGACCAGCCTACTAGCTTTTCTCCCAAAAATTGTGCTCCGCCTGATGTACTCTTTGCTGTAACTTGGCAACCGGCATGATCTGCATCTGAAAATGCTATCAGTGTAAACTCCGAATCCTTTGGATACCAAAGTCCCATGTTAATGGTTCTTCGTAGGTACCAAAAGATCCGTTTAACCTCTTGGAGGTGAAGTTCGGTAGGCCTTGCCTGAAACCGTGCAAGTAAGCAAACAACAAAATATATACCTGGTCGGCTAGCAGTTAAGTACATGAGAGACCCAATCATGCTCCGATATTTCTTCGGATCCATGGGTTTCCCATATAGGTCAGCGCCTATTTTGGGTGAAGTGACCATTGGAGTACCAACAGAGTCACAATTGTCCTTTCCATGTTTTTTCAAAATCTCAATTGTATATTTAGCCTGATTAAGAAAAATTCCACTTGGGGATTGATGAATTTGTAAGCCTAAAAAGAATTTTAATTCACCTATCATGGACATTTCGAATTTGCTTTTCATGAGATTTTCAAAATGTTTTGAATGTTGCGGATTAGTGGACCCAAATATTATGTCGTCCACGTAAATCTGAACAATCAAAATATCATTTTTCTATTTTCTTGTAAACAAGGTCAGATTAATTGTTCCTTTGGTGAAATTATTTAACAAGAAAGATGATAACTCGTCATACCACGCCCTTGGGGCTTGTTTCAAACCATAAATAGCTTTCTTCAACTTGTAGACATAGTCTGGATGATCTTTGTCGATGAAACCGTCTGGCTGACTCACGTACACTTCTTCTTTCAGAGTGCCATTCAAGAAAGCGGTCTTGATGTCCATCTGATAAACTGTAATGTTCTTGTGAGCTGCATAAGCTAAGAAAATCCTGACTGCCTCAAGCCTTGCTACTGGCGCGAATGACTCTTCAAAATCTATCCCTTCTTCCTGTCTGTATCCCTTTGCCATGAGACGAGCTTTGTTGCGAATTACAGTCATTTCTTCATCCTTTTTGTTTTTCCATAACCATTTAAGATCAATGACGAGTTTGTCAATTGGTCTTGGAACTAAATCCCAGGTGTCATGGATTTGAAATTGAAGAAGTTCTTCCTGCATCGCTTCAATCCATGCATTATCTGCCATTGCTTCCCGAATGTTCTTAGGTTCTATGAGACTGACTAAGCAGACATAGATGCACATGTTGCAATCGGTGTTTAGTTGTTTTCTCGTCTGAATTGGTCTTGAGGGTTCACCAATAACCTGTTCTATCGGATGGTCTTTTGTCCACTGTAATATTGAAGGGTACCTTGGACTGAACGAATGCGTGTTAGACGGTTCATGTAATCTGGATGATGATTCAGCAGATTCCGTTCCAAATGGGTTTTCGAATGGTTCTTCGTCTAACACAGCATTATTTTGTTCTTGCTCATCAATTCTTGGTAGAACAATTTCAATTACTGGAGATGGTGGAGTAGATGTAGATGATGTTGATGTTGAGGGAGTTGGTGCGCCAGCTTCGAATGTTGTGGATGCATCTGGATTTGGTGGTGGTGGTGGTGTTTTTTGATTTTGCGTGGGTGCAGCGGAACGTTGGTTAGATGCATTTTTCGAAGCACCATCATAGTATTCATCATACATAAACTCGAAGAAATTATCAAGTTCTTGAGTTGTGGGTTGTTCGTTATGAATTGATTGAGTTGCTTGAGGTGCGAGTCCCGAACTGATATGTCCGGAAGTCATCGGGTTAAGCGCGGGTTCTAGAGCGAGTCTCTCAGAATCCATTTGTGAAATTTCATCAAATTTCACATTCATCGTCTCCATGATCTTTTTCGTTCTCCTGTTATACACCCTGAATGCCCTCGAGTTATCCGAATAACCAGTAAAGATTCCAATATCACCCTTAGCTTTCAACTTCCCCAGATCTTCCCTGTCATTCGTTGGATGGCACAAAGCACCAAATACATGAAGATAAGAGATATCCGGTTTTCGGTTGTTGATGAAGCGAAAAGTGTACCGCTTTTAAGGGGTCATTTAAGCCTTAAATCGTATTTATTTGATCAAATATTGCCCTAAATCGTTTCTTTTGTCATTTTAGGTACTTTTGAGGAGAAATCTGGAAAAGGAGGCATTTTGGACGTTTTTGGAGCATTAAAGTGAAGAAAACGACAAAGTCTCAAAAATCGGCTAAAAGTTACTCTTGACGGCGTCAGACTTTACTCTGGACGGCGTCATGCCTTGGCAAGAAAAGTTGGATGTGAAATTTACTCATGACGGGCAGTGAAAATAGCATGTGAATTCTGACGGCGTCACGCTTTAACTTGATCGAGGGCGTCACGGCTTAAATCATAAGGGGACGGCGTCACGTTCATGGTTCGACGGCGTCAAGCCTTGATAAGCCAGAATGGATTTTTGAAGAGCTAAAGAGGGACGGCGTCAAGAAGGTCATCCGGGAACCCTAAAAGCGGCGAGGTGACGGCGTCACACTCCATAAGGTGACGCCGTCAGATCCAAAAATCTATATATAGTTTTCTAATTTTTTGTCATTAGGGAGGGCTTAGTGTGTGGAATTTTGGGATAAAACCCTAAGACGATTTTAGCTACTTTTTCAGGGCTTTTTGCCTTGAGATCTTCCATGTTTCATTGAAAGATAAGTTATCAATTAATCATTCAATATGTCTATGTGTTGTTTGATTCTATCTTATTCTTGTCTTTTGTTTAACATGTTAGGCTAAATTTATCTTGTGTTTGCTTAGATCTAATGAAACCTAGCTATTGATTATTGGTTGTTAGTGTGTTATTAGTTGTATTGGATGATTGTTTATCTATGTTAGGCTTAAGAAAACTGGCTAACTTCCTATTCGGTAACTTGCTTGAACGTCTTAAGAAACATGAACAAATGCGTACTAAAGGTTTTTATGGTTGTATTTAATGCACAAGCGAATTCTAGTGATCCCATGTTAGGAGCTTCCTAGCCGGCTCGACATAGGAGTGAAGTAGGAGCTTGTAGAGTTGGGGAAGTAAGTACGCCACCCCACGAATGGTATTAAGGAATACACCCGTCATCCACGCAACTAATACACACTAATTAACCGGTAAAAGATAGTTAGGGAGTAAGGAAATCTAAGTAAACACATTTCTCTACACATAAGTTTCTCACCACATTTTCATTTTTGTTATTTTATTTTATTTGCATACGTAGTAATTTGGGTTAGTTGACTAGCAACTAATTCCGCCCACTCCTTCAAACCCGAGATTTTACTTGCTTTCATAAAATTATAAAAACATAAAAAAGAATCTTCCTCAACCCTTAGACCTAATTAGAGTAGCCTTTCATACCTAACGAACACTATTCCCTGTGGAGAACGATCAATCCCCCGTACTTACCACTACACTATACTACATCGGTCAGGTACACTGCCTGGTGGGGTTGTAAGCCTCTTGAGATCCCTCGAGAGGTAAAACCTGTTGTAAGGTTACAAAACCACGCAATCAAGTTTTTGGCGCCGTTGCCGGGGAATAGTTATTGTTTAGGTTGAATTTTTATTTCTATTAGGTCTACTCACTAGATTCCTTTCTAGTGAATTTTTATTTTATTTTTCTAGGTTTTCTTTAGTCTATCTATTTTCTTCGTGTCTTTGTTCGTAACCATTACCGTCCGACATCATGGAAGATGGTAATATCCTTAACCCACACAACCCACCACCACAACAACCACAACCACCTCCTAGAGCCCGTACTTTAGGAGAGTATTCCCGTCCTAGCCACCATGGCTATCGAAACACCATTGAGCTCACTCAAGGAGCCAATATCACACCCTTGCGATCCGACACCATCCGGTTGGTGCAAAGCGGATGCGCATTTCATGGACTTCGTTCTGAAGATCCTAATCAACATCTCAAGGACTTTCTTAAAATCGTTGATTCTATAGACCTTGATGTTGCCACTCGAGAGACGACCCGATTGCGTCTCTTCCAATTCTCTTTGCGGGACCAAGCTAGTCAGTGGCTAGAACGTCAACCCGCAGGATCCATCACCTCTTGGGATGATCTCACTACTCGTTTCCTTGCTCAGTTTTTCCCACCGGGAAGAACTACCAAGCTAAGGAATGATATCTTGATGTTCCAACAACGTCAAGGCGAAACTCTCTACGAGGCATGGACTCGATTCAAGGACTTACTCCAAAAGGTCCCTCACCATGGCATGGATCCTTGGCTACAAATCCAAATCTTCTATGATGGTGTCAATCATCAAACTAGAAGAGCCATAGATTACGCCGCCAATGGGAGATTGAGCAGGCTCAGTGTCGATAAGTGCTGGGAAGTCATTGAGGACTTAGCACAGTACGGAGAAGAAGAATGGGATGACTCAACATTCTCGGAAGAAGGGATTTTAAATTGCATGGGTGCAACCCAAGAACAGCTGTTCGCAAACATAAAAAGGCAGGTTGAGAGCTTAATGAAAGCTGAGATACCTACGGCTGATAAAAATCCCGATGAGTGCGTGAACACAATTGGTAAACATACGTTTCACCAATTCTCACGACAAGATGAATTTGAAGGGATAATGCTAACTTTCGTGAACAACCAAGAGAGACGCATCAAGGAATTAGAAACTCACTTGAAAAACACCCAAGATATGTTCATGGAACTAGCAGAAAAATTCATCTCGAGAATAAAAGAGAAAATTAAGAAAGAGGCCGCACACAAAAAGATCGAGAAGATCTTTGAACTCCCGGTCCCTAATGAACCATACAACGAATGGGATGATGAAACCCCTCTCCCCGAGCCTTCACTTTTAAAGCCCTCTTATCTATTTGGATCCTCTCGCGAGAAAAAGAATTCTCAAGATCGTAGCATTTTCGTGGGGAGCATGGTTGTCACGCTCCCTAACTTTCATGAAGCTAGGAAACGATCTTTTGGCTTTAAGCCAGGTGTGAGAAGAACTCAATTAAAACACACCATCATTTCGAAAACCCCCTGGAAAAGTTCCTCTCACTCCCTGAATACTCGCCTTGATGGAAATTGGGACCCGAATAAGACGTCAACCAACCCTTTTCAACATTTTACTACACCCCGTGACAGTAACAAAACATTTGACCCAGGAGGAACTTGTTAACGAGACTAGCTATCAGGATTATTGACCCTGACTAGCTGCTCTCTTAAAGTACGAGGGGCTCATTTGTAAACTGGCACAAAGTAGCAAAATACGCTAATCTGACGGCGTCAGAATTTGAACGTGACGCCGTCACCCCGTCTGCACAGCAATAATAACTTTAATTCCATCACTTTCATCACAAACCCCACAAACCATATCCTCTCCAACCCCACCTTCGAATTTCCAGGATCAAATTCACCGACTTTCGTCATCAATTTCCACGTGGTAAGTAATTTTTATTCATTCTTTTCGTTTCAATTACTCATAGGATTTGTCAATTTCGAAAACCCTCTACTCATGATATCCTAGGGTTGATTCATGCTTAGAACTCATAATGTCTTTTAATTAGTGTTATTTTAGCAATGATTAAAAGCATGTGATTATTAGCAATCAAATGGGTTAATTCATTAATAGGGTGGCCACGAATTTGAACCATAACCTGTGATCCAATCACCCATTTTTCTGCAAAAAGTGGTGTGTGGTTATTGAGCCTGAAGTTTGAATATTGATTTTTCCCTCGTAATTATGGATTTGAACACTGGTCGAATCTGACGGCGTCACCTATCAAAGCGTGACGGCGTCAGACCTGTCTGATGCGCCACCAAATCTTTAATTCACATAATAACACTTGTATTCCTCCTGTTTTGTTCCAGATAATGAGTAAGCGTCAAAGACCCAGCCGAGGAAGTTCTTCCCGATCTCAACAAGAAAACTTTGGGGATACGGTCCTTAGTTGGGGTGTCTTTGACAACGATGCTGCTACAAGCAAATATGCACAATTGTTACTACACAAGGTCGAGAATGGAGCAGTGGTTGACTGGGGCTTTCTGAGGAGAGTAGGTCTTGAGCAGACTTTTCTCCAAAGTTTTCAGACGGATGGGTTTACCGGCCCCCAGTGGGAAAGACTGTTTAAGATTCAGGAGCCGGTATATGAGGAGTTGGTACGGGAGTTCTTTGCCACCTTTCATTTTGACATGGCTGAGGCAAGGACCGATGTGGGCGGTACCACGATCTATTTCAGGCTGGGGGGTGAGCTAAGGACGTGTTCTGTTACTGAGTTTGGGTGGAGACTGGGGTTATATGATCAGCATGATACCATTCAGGCAGGGTTCATGCAGAGGTTGTTGCATGGGGAGTCGATGAAGAATGATTTTAGATGCTCTATTTTCTGGCAGACTATTGGGGATGGGGTGTATACCTCGACCACTGTAGCATCCCAAATCAGGGATCCTAGGGTTCGGTTGACTCATCGTTGCCTCACCTACAGCTTGACAGGGCGTCACAGCTCTCACCACCGTGTCACAGCTTCTGATCTCTTCTACCTGTACACCATCTACTCTAATGATGTTTACTGCAACATCCCGTTTTGGGTTGCTAGCTTTATGCATGGTGGAGTTGGGGAGAGGGAAGGAGACAGGATCTATGGTGGGATGTTCATCACCCGACTGGCCCAGTCTTATGGAGTCCTCAGGCCCGAGGTTATGAGGTATTTGAGTGGTGATAAATGCAGGACGGTGAAGGAGAGGTCCCTGAAGCAGATGGAGGTGATTATGGAGATGCATGACGGGTCCTTTATGTGGTATCACCCAGTTGGAGCTGAGGAAGATGATGATGAGGATGATGAGGAGGAGGAGGAGCCCCAGCAGCAGCAGCATGAGGGGTATGAGGCCGGTACAGCTGATTACTACCGGCATATGAGCAGGGGGGACTGGCAGGCTCACCAGGGGACCTGGATGGGCCAGGTTGATGCTTGGAGGACCAGGGCGGACGAGAGGTTCGACTGGATGTATGATCACATGGTTCGTCAGATGCAGCATCTATCCACACGTGATCAGTTGGACCCGCATCTGCAGATTGACCCTTTCCCGGGTCGTGAGCAGGATTACCCTCCATACGGGTACTACGGGCATCTTCCTCCTGGCTATGACTATCGCCAAGGACCCCCTCACCAGTGATGTTGTGATTTGATGTTTTGTTGTTTGAACAATTTGATATTTGGTTGTATGTGTTGAAACAATATGGTCTGTAATAATTTAGGGAAGGCATCTGTTTGCCTTAAAACATTTGTTACATTGATTTTATTTATCGCATGCTAGCCTCATTTGATTGTTATTTTATTTGTTTTTGTTTTGTTTATTTATTTGTTTGATTTTATTTTCCGTATGTGTGTTTAATTTTTATCATTATTGATTCATGTTCAAAAGTAAATTGTGAAAATGCTTTATTTTGTTTTTAACTTCGTCTTAACTACATATAAAGGTATTTTGCAAAAGTTAAGTGTAAGGGAAATCTAAATCGGTTTATTAGAACACAAATGAACATGAATCATAATAATATTAAATTAGCATACATATTAGTGTGTGTTTGAGTCAAATGCTTGTACCGAGTCATAATGATGTTTTGCAGGATTTCCAGGAAGTAAGGTAAAGGTTTTTCCAGAAATTTTCCGGAAACTTAAAATGAAAATTTTTGTCAGGTCATTTCTGACGGCGTCAAGGTTTATAACCTGACGGCGTCAGATTTAATTTTCAGAAATTTTTGAAAGTTTTGTTTTCATAAAAAGTTTTTATTAAATCTATAACTTATAATCTCCAGGAATCTGCAAAATTATCATTCCACAAGCATTATATCCTTATATATAGAGTTTATCCCGCCGATGTTATGCAGGTTTTCGTGTTTGTTTTCTCAGGTTTAACAGGTTATTTTGGACAAGGAGATGTTTTTGGAATCAAGCTTATGGCGATGCATTAGTCATGGAGCTTCAACATTCTCTTTGGAGGAAGATTTAACCGTGTAATTTCATTATCCACCGAGCGAATCAGGGGAGTATTTGATTTCATTCTTTTACTTTATGCTTTTACATCTTGTTATTTGAACATTGGGGACAATGTTCATCTTAAGTGTAAGGGGAGGGTAAAAGTACGATTTTAGAGAATACAATTGCGCTTGATTTTTGTTTGTTTGATGGTAGATGTGTAATAAAACTGAGAGAAATACTTGTTAAGGTAATTTTAGTGCCAAATTAAAATTTTTTTTACAACATTTAGGAGTGAAACTTTAGTTCTAATAAGCGTCTCACGGATAGGAGTTATATGACTAGCACAAAAAACAGTACCACTAAAAAAATTTTCCACCCCAAATATGTGAGGTTTGCCCCTAGAATTGGTAGGAAAAGCATTTATGCTATGATGTGTGTACCGGTAGCACTTAGATTCTAGAACTTGCGTTAGGACCATTCCGAGGCCACAAGTGAGACTACATTCGTGTAGTTAGATTTACTACATGATAAGAGGCATTAGGATTAACCCATTGTTTTACACCGTGTTTTTGTTATAATTATTTTGGCTACATTGGTCAAGTAATTCTCCCACACCCTTTGCGTTGTACTCATTTTTAGTACACGATACCCCTAGTACACCCCTCAGAGCCTATCTTTTCGTTTCGACCTTTAAGCATTTTACATAAAGGAAGAATTTGTTACACCCCACTTAAATGTACACCCAAATCGCCTTAGCCTACCTTGTATGCACTCATTTTTAGTGCATTATTGTTACAACATTTGTTTAAACCCAAGTTAATTATCTAGTTGATTACATGGTTGCTAAGTCGAGTCATATCCTTGTACATATTGTTTTGGGACGATTGGGACTCATGGGTAAAGTACTAGTATAATGGAGTAATGGGGAAGAACATCATTTATTACCCCATATGTGCTAAATATTTTAAAAGTACTCCAAGTTTTTCAATTATCTTAATTCGAGTCATTAGAATAGTTATTTGTAAAGTTATGTAAAAGTTCAAGTGTAAGGGGGATGCAATGCCCCTATGATGTATTATTTTGGATGGTAGGGCAAAAGTGTATGCAAAAAAAAAAAAAAAAAAAAAAAAAAAAAAAAAAATCAAGAAAAATACAAAAAAATGAGAAAAAGAAAAATAGAAAAAACATACGGACTACCATCCCGTTTTATTTTATGTTTGTTTTATATTTTTGTTATTTTGTTATTTCGTTTCTAGCTTAAGATCGAGTCTAGTCTTGGCTTAGCAACATTGTATAGTACATGTAATTGATCAAGATTTTTAACTCGCCACCAGTAAAATATCCTTTATCCAACAAAACCGTGTTTTCCTTTTCCCTACACCTAACGTTATAACCCATTTAAAAGCCCTCTTTGATAGTTTATCTTAGGTGCTTACGCTTAGTGGAGGAGGTTTTCGATCCTTTCCCAAGCCTATGGTAATCTATTTGCTATGACAGGTAGTGAGAGATATTTTCCGTTTTCATTTATGAGATTTATTTTGATGACACTTGAGAGATGTGAGTATCTAAACACTACTTGTGAGGTGCTAGTATGTAATCTCCGTGCTTATTATGATTGAAGTGGAACGATTATTTGTTGTAATTACTTTTATGTTAGCATTAAATGACCCCTAACTTGTATTTTGATTAGAATAAAAGCGCATTTGCTTGAGGACAAGCAAATCTCAAGTGTAAGGGTATTTGATGAAGCGAAAAGTGTACCGCTTTTAAGGGGTCATTTAAGCCTTAAATCGTATTTATTTGATCAAATATTGCCCTAAATCGTTTCTTTTGTCATTTTAGGTACTTTTGAGGAGAAATCTGGAAAAGGAGGCATTTTGGACGTTTTTGGAGCATTAAAGTGAAGAAAACGACAAAGTCTCAAAAATCGGCTAAAAGTTACTCTTGACGGCGTCAGACTTTACTCTGGACGGCGTCATGCCTTGGCAAGAAAAGTTGGATGTGAAATTTACTCATGACGGGCCAGTGAAAATAGCATGTGAATTCTGACGGCGTCACGCTTTAACTTGATCGAGGGCGTCACGGCTTAAATCATAAGGGGACGGCGTCACGTTCATGGTTCGACGGCGTCAAGCCTTGATAAGCCAGAATGGATTTTTGAAGAGCTAAAGAGGGACGGCGTCAAGAAGGTCATCCGGGAACCCTAAAAGCGGCGAGGTGACGGCGTCACACTCCATAAGGTGACGCCGTCAGATCCAAAAATCTATATATAGTTTTCTAATTTTTTGTTATTAGGGAGGGCTTAGTGTGTGGAATTTTGGGATAAAACCCTAAGACGATTTTAGCTACTTTTTCAGGGCTTTTTGCCTTGAGATCTTCCATGTTTCATTGAAAGATAAGTTATCAATTAATCATTCAATATGTCTATGTGTTGTTTGATTCTATCTTATTCTTGTCTTTTGTTTAACATGTTAGGCTAAATTTATCTTGTGTTTGCTTAGATCTAATGAAACCTAGCTATTGATTATTGGTTGTTAGTGTGTTATTAGTTGTATTGGATGATTGTTTATCTATGTTAGGCTTAAGAAAACTGGCTAACTTCCTATTCGGTAACTTGCTTGAACGTCTTAAGAAACATGAACCAAATGCGTACTAAAGGTTTTTATGGTTGTATTTAATGCACAAGCGAATTCTAGTGATCCCATGTTAGGAGCTTCCTAGCCGGCTCGACATAGGAGTGAAGTAGGAGCTTGTAGAGTTGGGGAAGTAAGTACGCCACCCCACGAATGGTATTAAGGAATACACCCGTCATCCACGCAACTAATACACACTAATTAACCGGTAAAAGATAGTTAGGGAGTAAGGAAATCTAAGTAAACACATTTCTCTACACATAAGTTTCTCACCACATTTTCATTTTTGTTATTTTATTTTATTTGCATACGTAGTAATTTGGGTTAGTTGACTAGCAACTAATTCCGCCCACTCCTTCAAACCCGAGATTTTACTTGCTTTCATAAAATTATAAAAACATAAAAAAGAATCTTCCTCAACCCTTAGACCTAATTAGAGTAGCCTTTCATACCTAACGAACACTATTCCCTGTGGAGAACGATCAATCCCCCGTACTTACCACTACACTATACTACATCGGTCAGGTACACTGCCTGGTGGGGTTGTAAGCCTCTTGAGATCCCTCGAGAGGTAAAACCTGTTGTAAGGTTACAAAACCACGCAATCAGTTGGTAACTAGTTCATACGGGGTTTTATTGAATCTTGGATGAACTAGGGATCGGTTCTGAGTAAAACAAGCAGTGGCAACAGCATCGGCCCATAAGAATAACGGTGCACTAGAATAAATCAGCATAGTGCGAGCAGCTTCCACATTTGTTCTGTTTCTTCTTTCAACTACCCCATTCTGCTGTGGAGTTCTGATAGCTGATGTCTGCTGTGTAATACCAGTTTCTTCAAAATGATCTTAACTCCTGATTTACAAATTCCGTGCCATTGTCTGTTCTTACAATCCTAACTGGAGCTTGAAGTAGGACTTGAATCCGCTTCAGAAAGGTGATGATGATGCCTAGTGTTTCGTCTTTCGTCCTCAGAAACTTTACCCATGTATATCTTGAATAGTCATCAACAATTACAAGAATATACTTCTTCCCATTTATGCTTTTAACTCTCATTGGGCCACATAAGTCCATATGCAACAGATGCAACCTATCAACCGAACTAGGTACGGGTTTAGGTTTAAATGTTGCTCTTTTGCTCTTTCCTTGCTCACAGGATGGAAATAAGTGTTCTTTGGTGTATTTGAATTTTCGGAGACCATTGACGATGTTGTCTTTGGCAAGTTTGTTTATGGTGTCAAAGTTAAGATGGGACAAACGTCTATGCCACAACCAGGACTTTGTTTCGCTTACCCTAGTCATGAGACAAATTGGTGATGAAGAGGCCATTTGGTTTATGTCTATTGCATAGAGATTGGTGCCACGATCCCCAATTAAGAGATCATCGCCAACCAAATTCTTGACAAAACATGTGTTTCTCCTAAATGCAACCTCTAAATCTGCATCACAAAACTGCCCGACTGAGAACAGATTGTGTCCCAACCCTTCGACATAGTAAACCCGGGTGATCAAGTGATTTCCAAACCGAAGATCTCCATAACCCAGAATAGCTGCAACATGATCATTCCCAAACCGTACAGTTCCCATGAACTGCCATACAAAGTTGATCAGCAGCTTCAGATTCTCGGTCAAGTGCTTGGAGCAACCCGAGTCGACGATCCAAAGACAAATTTTAATGACCTGCAAAGAACAAATGATTTTGTATATGGAAACCGTTTAACATTTGGTTCCAAGGGGTTAGATGTAACAGGTGAATCACACTTAGAGATGGTTTTCGTTGTTGCAGTTGGAACTATTTCTAATGTGCCATTCTTAAGTGTAAGCATTCTACCCGTTGGTTTCCATGCACAAAACTTAAGGTGATCCTTAGGCAATAGGCTACTAGTGGTTTTCCTAGCTTTTGCAATAAGTCTTCGAATACATATAGACTTATCCCTAGTGACTGAAGGAACCTTTTTCTGTTCAGGCATATCATTCACATTCACAGTATTAGAAACAATATCATTACAAGCATTTACAGACAAAGATTTCTTTTGCATTAAACAAGCAGAGTCATTACATGCATTCAAAACACTGGTCTTAACATTACATAGAGATGACATATGTTTCTGATTGGAAAGCGGTAAATTCCTAGGGTGTTCTTCTACTTTCTTGCATGCACTTTCAGAGACAGGCGAGGCTCTAGTGGTCTTGGTATTGCTCCTAGGCGTTCGTTTGCTCCTAGAGTTGCTTTCTAATCCTGTAGAAGGTAAGGCACACTCATTAGAATTTATGTTGTTGTCCTGAGGTGTTGTTGTAGCATTCCTAGACTCTTTGGGATTATCTTTTTGACTTTTGTCTATCACCCTATATGTGTTAGATTTAGAGGCAGACGCAGTAGTGAGACAAATCCTATAAAGGCCAGGTGTTATTACGTTCGATGTTTCGACAACAGCTTTCTCTTTTTGTTTCTCATTAGGTAAGGGGGTTGATGGTGCTATACCTGTAGTTTCCTCACCTTGCCCTTTTTGACTTGCAAGCTGAGACTTCAAAAAATTAATTTGACCTTGCATGTTTTTATAAGAGCACTCATACGACAATTTTTCATACTTGCATTCTTCCTTTTTCGTATCAAGTTGTTTAAAATATGTAACATTTTGCTTTTCAAGCTTAAAAAGCGCCTTTTCATATTTTGAAACAATTTCAGAAGTCTCATCCCGAAGTCTTTCATCATCCTCAACAGAATATGTTTGGTAAATAATAGACATAATTTCGGTCGATAGAGCTATTTCAGAGATAATGTCATTATGTTGTTCCAAAACCTTTATTCGTTCCAAGTATTCATTAGCTTCCTTCACTAAGGATTTGTGGTCCTTAACGAATTCTGCTGATTCTTTCAAAAGATTATGTTCCACATTTTGAGCAACCGCATAGATTCCATCAATATGTGGATTAATTTCCTCTTCAAAAATCTTTTTCAGTTCAGAATTAACACTTGAAAACCATTCCATTTGTTGATTGTTTGTTTTGGATGCCACAATACTTTGAAGCATTTCAATTCTCTGTTTAAGATCAACCAAATATAGTCTAGCTGCACTTGTGTCACAAGTGTTTTTAGATGCCATTTGTTCGATGTTAGGCAGATGTTTTGAAACAACTCTTCGTTTTGCGACAACCACTGGTCTTTTGAAAAACATTGGTGACTCTTTTTGAACCAAATGAACACCAGAATCTGTATTAAGCTTATTATAATCAATTGGTTGAATTTCTGGGTGCATTTGTCTCATTTTAATTCTACCCTGTTTAGTAAGCTCTATCGTTTCATCCGAATCATGAACCTCAATAGGATCATGTTTATCATTTAGCACACTACCATTATATAACACATTCTGTACACTCTGAGCTTTCTTGAGATAATAAGGGTTTTCACAACCGATAGCCGTTTTCTTTAATGTATGTAAAATCGGGTTTGGATCGTTAATTAACAAGTTAATTGTTTGTGAAGAATGACCCATTTTCACAAGCAAATCTTCCAACTTTGCAATGGTTTCCTTTTTGTCAGAGATCTCTTTAAGAAGATCCTTTTCTCGTTTTGAAAACCTTTCATTCAACTCCTTCTTTTCCTTTTCAAGATTAGAATAAGTTGATTTTTGTTTTGAAAGCTGGTTGGTTAGTTCAGAAATTTCCTTGTTTAAAGATTTTATTTTATTGTTCAAATTAACATCAAGAGTGTCAAATTTGATTTGCAAATGTTGTTCTCTTAAAACAGAATCTCTTAAACTATTTTCAATTTCTGACTGTCGATTGTTATGAAAATCAAAAGCTCTTGCATTGACCTTATAACTCTCAAGCTCAGCGGTCAATTTTTCATTCGCGGCCTTAACATCACGATTGATATTTTTGACCTTTTCAATCTCAATACTACAATTTTGCAATAATGATTCAAATAAAGCACGTGTTTCCTCAGCATCTCAGGATGCTGTGACTCGAAGTCTCCATTAGAATCCACATCTGGAGTTACCAAATTAGTATTGCTACAACTTGGTTCGTCCATATATGTATCGTAAGTGAGATTAGGAGTTCCAGGATATTGTTCATTTTGAGGTGATACTTCAAACATTTCATTATTGTGACATGTAGCATATGGTTGTACCTCAGAAACTGCATTGGTGTCATAAGCAGGAGGTGCTTCCGAATCCATGTCGTACTTTGCCTCCTGGAGATTTGCCATAAAAATGCAGTTTGCATCGATATCCTCAAGATCTTCCGTATCATCCATTAGAGCCATGAAGTCATTCTCTTCTGCACTCAACTGTAACCCAGCCATTTCCTTGTTTGCCAACATCAATGCTTTCTGCAAGTATGCTGGATCCCTTTTTCTCGGCTTATCAGGAGAGTTCCTAGCCATGTGACCAATACCCTGACAGTTGAAGCACTTCATCACATTACCCTGATTCATATTCCCAGCTCCCTGAGCACCAACATTCCCAAACTGATTCCCAGCATTCTGACCCCTTTGATTACCAACAGCTGTACCCATCTGATTCCCTGTGTACTGACCCATCTGTTTACCAACATACTGCCCTTCATTCTGATTACCCATCTGATATCTTGGAGCATATCCCTGCTGATTCCCATATCCCCCAACCATCTGTCCTTGCTGACCCATGTTGAAACTCGGCTGTGCAATTTGCTTGTTGCGAGTGTTCGATGAGATTCGTTGATTGTTGTTGGTGGGTGTGGAGTAGCGTCCTTGGAATGCTTTAGTTAGGTAAGCAAAAGCTTGAGTCAAAGCAGCAGTTGACTCGTCTTGATCATCTTGATCTGGGTGTTGTGGGTATTGTTGTTGTGGGATTACATGTTGTTGTTGTGGGTAGAACGATGTTTGTGGATTATGTTGTTGTGGCATGAATTGTTGTGATGAAGATGAAGGTTGTTGTGTATTGACTGTTGCAGGTGTAGGTGTTTGGACTATGAGTGCAAGAGGATCATGTTGTTTTGCTAACTTCTCTTTTCTGACTTCATTTGCCTCTTCTTGGTTTTGCTTTAGGAAATCATAAAGCTGATCATAATTCACCTCGTGAAGGTTCTTTGTTTGGTTGACAATCGTGACATATCGTCCCCATTCCTCTGGTAGGTTGTTGAGGAACTTTATGTTTTGAACAATTTGAGATGGTGTCAACTTGTTTCTGATCAACTCGTTCATTAGAGTTGATGTGAACTTCTCCCATTGAGTTAGAAGCTTGTTTTCGATGTCTTGTTTACCGATTTCTGTGCCATAACAAAGCCGTCTAACTCGTTCCCACATATCATGTGCAGTTTCACAACTGTCTACAGCACAAAATATTTCTTGTGGTAAACCAAGTTGGATTAGATGCATTGCCAAGTCATCAGCTTCAATTTGCTTCCAATCTTCTGGTGAGTAGTCAGCTTCCGTTTGTATCCGATAGGTGTCTTGAGTGGGAGGTGTTGCAGTTGGGTTTCCAGCTGTTATAAGAATCCGACGAGGCTTAAATGGACCCTTCTCTACGGAGTTAATCAATAGTCTACCTTGTCCATTAGGCTTGGTTCTCATGTAACGAAGCATACGACTCGTCCATGGAAGATAACCACCTTTTTCTAACATTGGAGGTCGGTTTTCTGCACCGGCGGCATGAATGTCTTGTTGTGTAGTCATCTTTGAAATTTTGTATGATAAAGTGGATCGAGGATCGTTTCAACAAAATAGGAGTTGTTGTTGTTAAAGGTTAAACTTGGTTGTTGTTGAGAAGCCTTGGTTTGTTGTTGATGATCGTTGAAGTTGCAATTTAGATAAACGAAACTAATTAAATAAAGTTACAAAATTTGATTAGAGTATAATTAAGACAAAGTCAAAAGTTTACAAATTCGACAAAGATTATGTAAATTACAATTTAGATAAAATGACAATTTCTATAGAAATTTCGACTTGACCAAAATTTATACAAATTATGGTAAAATGTCAATTTAGATAGAAATATATCTAATTTATATAAATTGGTAATTTATATAAAAAATCTAACACTCTTATACAAGAGGGTAGATATCCGTTTGTCGAAGTATTTTACACACTTATACAAGCGCGAAAATACCGAGTACACTTTTGAGTTGACGAAATTACGTTCGAATCAAATCCTTAAAAGTTATTTAACTTTGAAATCGTTTCACACAAGTACGAGGGCCAATTCTGAAACTTTCCAAAAGCTGCTGAAATTGCGAAATTCTGCTCCAATTTCGAAACTTTGCTCCAATTTCGAAACTTTGCTCCAATTTCGAAACTTTGTGTGAATTGCGAAACTTTGGTCCAATTTTGAAACTTTGTCTGAATTGCGAAAGTTTGCCTGAATTGCGACAAAACTCGTGAATTACGATAAAAGTCAAATTTTCTGAATTCCGATAACTTCCAACTTTGAATTGTGATAAAACGCAAATCTTGCAATTTCGATAATTGTGACGAATTGCGATAAAACGTTGGTTTTTCTGAATTTCGACAACTGGCCGCTTTTCACCAACTTTTACCAACTCTTTGTCCTTTTGTTACTTGCCCATGCTTTGCCCATACTTGTCAGACTTTACCACTGTCAATCTTTACCAACTAATACCAACTCAAATCAATCAAATCTATCACAAATCTTATCCAAAAACAAATCTTATACAAGATTTTTGAATGAAAGTCGATCTAGGAACCAAGAATAAACACAAAATATAATCTTCCAAACCAAGTGATAAACTAATAAACCTTCATAACCAAGTCGATAGAACACAAAGCAAACACAACTTTACGCCCTTGATTTTTGTATGGATCGAATAGAAGAAAAACACAAAGTGTAATTTTTCTAGTGAAAGAAAAATAACAATGGGTGTTTTAATCTTTAGGATCAAGTACAAAAATACAACCTTTGGTCTTTGATCTTGCGTTCGATATCCACAGAAAACACAAATGGCCACATTTCACAGAAAGCAAAAACGCAACAATATGTATTTTTAACAAGAACTGAACACAAGAACTTCACAAAAATCGAACACAAATACTCCTACCTTGAAGCCTTGCTCTGATACCACTTGTTACGACCGAACCTTCCTTCTTTATCACACAAACACACGACACTATGATGATGATGACACTCACAACACGATGTATAACAAGAAGAGTATGTGGATCGTATGGCATAAAACTTATGTCGAATGATTATAACTTTTGAAAGAAATAATACAAAGACAAATGGGGAACACACACACACTCTCTTTACAATGGATAATGAGGCACACCTAGACAATGAGAGAGTGTGTGTGGTTTTGTATGTCGACTTCCACCAAAGAGGCTTTGGTGGGCTTTTCTTTTGGATCATGTGTGGGCTAATATATGCACTACACATATATTCTTAAGATACTAACAACACTAATGCTACTAGCCCACATGTTAACTAAATATTATACATGACTCTTTAGTTCTAACTAACAAATGACCATCACTTCTCAATTAACATAAATTAATTGCTAACACCCCCGCTTGTTTCCTCCTCTCTTCTTCGAGAAGCATCCTCTTTTTTTCCTCTTCTCGAGCAATCTTCAGCTCTTCAGCTTTCTGAATAGCCTCCAACCTCTCTTGGTCCCTGTTTTCTGTTACTGCATCATGAGCAATAGTTTGAAACGTAAATGTGACATTATGATAGTTATATTACATGATTGAAATTATAAACTATTAATATAATATAAATGAGATTATTGGTAAAAGTAAACAGAGTTTCAGAATTTAGGTGCAATTTTTTTTCCTTTTCATGTACTTTTCCTGAACTGGAACATGTATGCAATAGAAGTGATTAAAGTACACAAGTCATGTGTTTTAAATAAAAATCTGTCAACCACGAATTGACCACAATTCTTGGTACATAAATAATGAATGAGTAAATTACCAAAGAAGAAGTGGCGGTGATTCATAGCTGATTATCAAAGTAGAGATCTCATACTTGACCAGGAAGATCAGGCGATCCATCATCTGAATAATCAAACAAATCAAAAGAATCGTCTTGCCTGAAAAAAATCACAAAAAAAGCAAAACGTTAGCGCAAATCATCCAAACTATGAACATTAGCACAATAGTGAACAAATTCCTTTTTATCATCATGGCAGAATTCCCTCTAAAATGTATTATAAACCTCTACGGCGCTATAGCCAAAACACCCCTACTTAACTAAGCATTAAATGCAAGTGGGCAAAATTTAGTGAAATTATATATCAACACTTCTACCAAAGCAAATTCAATAAAACAAAAATAAAAAAGCAGATAAGAGCAAGAGATATCGGAAAACTATAAGACAGTGACATTCGCTAATCAAATAGATAAGTGCTTTACCTAGAGTGTTTGACGCAAAGTCTTATGGACATCCTTGAATGTGCGGATCAGCTCCTCCTTATTAGGTGCTTTAACAACTTTCTGCAAGTATATGGATTATTAGCACCCAAACTAAATAATAATCTCTGAGAAACATCGCAACTTTCTTAAAATTGATTCTTACATACATCACCTTCTTTTAAGGGTAAAAGGGTGTTTGTTTAAACTTAATTTTTGGCTTATTCGTTTACGTTTTATGTTTTATGTTTTATAAGCCTTTTTTTTTTGCTTAATCCTCAACTGTAAATTAGACAGATGCATAATACCTCAATCCAATACAACATTAAATAAGCAACAAAGCAAGCATACCAAACACTGGGAGGCTGTTTGGGAGTACTTATTTTTAAGTGCTTAAACCTTATAACCAGTTTCAATAGAGTACGTAGGATTGCTTACCTCGTTAGATGCTTTAACACAATTGCTATAAACATATAAAACACCCCCTATCCAAACTCCCATCAACAGTTTTTGCAACTAATTTGCACATAAAGCTGACCTTTTAAATAAGTCAATAAAATGACCAGGGATTAAGCATAAAAGAATATATTGGCTACTCACCACTAAGTACTATCTTACTATCTCAAAATTTGACCAAATTCCTGAAACGCTTATATTTTGCTTCGAGTAACTAATTGCTAGCTAGCAGCGACCATAATCGGTTTGAAAACGACACTAAAAAGGCATCAATCAACAAAATTATAGTATACTTAACAGTAAATATATTATCGATGTGTTAAGTTTCTCATCTAATTTCGGTTTTTTGTTCAAATTCGAGTTCACCGTCTAGACTATTTTACACATACAACTTCCACTAAAAAAAAATCAAATATGCTACTAACAACAAGTATTACAATATCATCAATTTGAGACCTAATAATAGAGCAGTTAAAGTGAAACAAATGAAACAATATGATTTAACAGCAATGTATTAATTTTTATACCATACGAAAGGGTTATAGAAACACCCCTGAAAGAGCATAAATTCCAATTTACAAAAACATCAAACACTAATAAGCTTTATAATATTTTTAATGCGTTATGGCAAAAGTAGCTGTAAAACACAAGGTCTAACTTATATCATACACTAAAGCAACTCGTATAAAACACAAGAGATGGATCGTGTATATATTATGTAAACCATGTGTATATATGAGAATAAGAGATGAAGAGAAACACACATACAAAACACACACGCTACTCACCTATACACCTCTAAAACACTCTCCTAAATGAGGTGAGGAGTGTGTTATTTATAGTACATGCCTAACGAGCCAATGGGCTTTACTATGGGCTTTACATGATCATGGATTGGACTTGTTTACCTGATACATACAATGGACTAATATAATTTATCTTTTAACCAATTAGCTTGGTCAAAACCATGAGTCATTTTTACTATTCTATTATATGCTACACGACACAATACAAAGTTGTTATTAGGCAAATGACCATCACTTTTTATCAATGCTAATAATCTCTCCCTAAGGGATGGTCATTCAAATGACGCTCCGCGTGATTAGGTCTTTAGTCTTCTTGTTCTTGAACTTTGTGTGTCGTTAAAGAATAGTCTTGATTCTTTGTTCCTTCATGCTTTGTGGTCTTTGATGTAATTGTGTTTTGGTTCTTCTTGCCTTTGATCAACATCTTCTACATATTGCATTGTCGTCTCTTCCATCATACTCATACTTCTTGATAATACTTTGAACTTCATACTTATGTCATTCTCGCTTGATACATAAACTTATTCTTGACATCTTGATATTACTTATACCCTTTACAATTCATAAACACCCATTTCCAGCTAACACCACCAATCTCTAGCCAAAACCCATTTCCAGAATCCGGCCATCAATCTCCAGCCAACACCACCACCAACCACCGACCAAACCCTGAATCCGGCGACCCCAACCTAGATTCCGGCGACCCCAACCCTCTTCTTACAAACAAACTCAAATTGAAACATAAATATAAACACCATCTTCATCATTCGAATCAAGATCTAAACATATCAAACTTCAAATACATGTCAAATTTAAACATATCCAACATTATTCTATTTCCCATATACGAATCACAAATATATCCAACTTCAAATACGTGACAAATTTAAATATTTCTTTATTCCCTAATAGTTCATTATTGATTTTTTTTTTAAATCAAGATGTACACACTACCCAGTTATTGGGTTTATCAATTAGAAATCAACGGGTGTTTATGATTTACCGACCAAACACATGAATCAACGGGTGTTTATGATTTGTAAATGGGTGTTTATGATTTGTAAAGGGTTTGTGTAGATCTTGATTTCAAAATCCCATCCATGTAGATCTTGATATCTAAATGGTTTGTGTAGATCTTGATTTGTAAATGGTTTCTGAGGGTCAAACAAAGGCTTCTGAAAACGAAGACGATGGAAAAGAAAAAGATGAGTCAAACAAGCGGAAGGTTGAAGATGATGTTAACAATTAGTTCATTGTAGAAGTGATGAAGCGAAAAGTGTACCGCTTTTAGGGGGTCATTTAAGCCCTAAATCGTATTTATTTGATCAAATATTGCCCTAAATCGTTCCTTTTGTCATTTTAGGTACTTTGGAGAAGAAATCTGGAAAAGGAAGCATTTTGGACGTTTTTGGAGCATAAAAGTGAAGAAAACGACAAAGTCTCAAAAATATGCTGGAAAGTACATGTGACGGCGTCAAGCTCTATTGTGACGCCGTCAGCCCTTGATAAGCCAGAGAAATTTTGGAAGATTAAAGGGGGACGGCGTCAAGAAGGTCGTCAAGCCTTGATAAGCCAGGGATGATTTTGGAGGATTAAAGAGGGACGGCGTCAGGAAGACCATCCGGGAACCCTAGACACGGCGAGGTGACGGCGTCAAGATCTATAACGTGACGCCGTCAGCCACTAAGTTCTATATATAGTTTTGCAATTTTTTGTCATTAGTGTGCAACTTTGTGAGGAGAAACCCTAAGACGAATTTCTGCCATTTTTAAGGGTTTTTATACCCTTGGATCTCCCATGTTTAATTGAAGATAAGTAATCACTTAATCAATCAATATGTCTATGTGTTGTTTGATTATATCTTGTTCTTGTCTTTTAATTAACATGCTAGGCTAGATTTATCTTGTGTTTGCTTAGATCTAATGAAACCTAACTAATGATTATTGGTTATTAATGTGTTATTAATTGTATTGGATGATTGTTTATCGATGTTAGGCTTAAGAAAACTGGCTAACCTCATATACGGTAACTTGCTTGAACGTCTTAAGAAACATGAACCAATGCGTACTAAGGTTATTATGGTTGTATTTAATGCATGAGCGAATTCTAGTGATCCCATGTTAGGAGCTTCTTAGCCGGCTCGATATAGGAGTGAAGTAGGAGCTTGTAGAGTTGGGGAAGTACGTACGCCACCCCACGATTGGTATTAAGGAATACACCCGTCATCCACGCAATTAATACACATTAATCAACCGGTAAAAGATAGTTAGGGAGTAAGGAAATCTAAGTAAACACATTTCTCCCCATATAAGTTTCACGACCTTTTCATTTTCAGTTATTTTATTTTATTTGCATTTGTAGTTATTTGGGTTAGTTGACTAGCAACTAATTCCGCCCACTCCTTCAAACCCGAGATTTTACTTGCTTTTATAAAAAATATAAAAAATACAAAAAGAATCTTCCCTCACCCTTAGACCTATTAGAGTAGTTTTTCAATCCTAACGACACTATTCCCCTAGAGAACGATCAATCCCCCGGTAGTTGCCACTTCACTATACTACATCGGTCAGGTACACTGCCTGGTGGGGATTGCAAGTCTCTTGAGATCCCTCGAGAGGTAAAACCTGTTGTAAGGTCGCAAAACCAAGCATCAAGTTTTTGGCGCCGCTGCCGGGGAATAGTTATTGTTTAGGTTGAATTTTTATTTTATTAGGTCTACTCACTAGATTCCTTTCTAGTGAGATTTTTATTTTATTTTTCTAGGTTTTCTTTAGTCTATTTTTTTTTCTTCGTTTCTTTGTTCGTAACCATTACCATCCGACATCATGGAAGGTGGTAATATCCTCGATCCCAACAACCCACCACCACAACAACACCCATCTCCTAGAGCCCGTACCTTAGGAGACTACTCCCGTCCTAGCCACCATGGCTATCGAAACACCATTGAGCTCACTCAAGGAGCCAATGTCACTCCCTTGCGATCTGACACCATCCGGTTGGTGCAAAGCGGATGCGTATTCCATGGACTTCGTTCCGAAGATCCTAATCAACATCTCAAGGACTTTCTCAAAATCGTTGATTCTATAGACCTTGATGTTGCCACTCGAGAGACGACCCGACTGCGTCTCTTTCAATTCTCTCTGCGGGACCAAGCTAGTCAATGGCTAGAGCGTCTACCCGCAGGATCCATCACCTCTTGGGATGATCTCACCACTCGTTTCCTTGCTCAGTTTTTCCCAAAAGGAAGAACTACCAAGTTAAGGAAGGATATCTTGATGTTCGAACAACGTCGAGGCGAAACCCTATATGGGGCATGGATTCGATTCAAGGACTTACTCCAAAAAGTCCCTCATCATGGCATAAATCTCTGGCTTCAAATCCAAATCTTCTATGACCATGTTGATTACCACACCAAGCGTGCCATCGATCGAGCCGCCGGAGGCAGATTGCGTGACAAAAGCGCCGAGGAATCATGGGAAATCATTGATGAACTTGCATCCGACGATGATGAATTGTGGCAAGTTTCCCACGACGTACGCTCGGCGGTCAAGACATATTCATCGCCCGATAAAGCCAATCAAATCACCGAGGAAAGCGTTAGTGAACTTGAGAAAAGGGTTGCATATCTTATGGAAAAGCAAAAGAGACCCTTAAGTCCACAAAAAGCAACAGTTAACTCGGTCTCAAGCATTTAGCAAATACCATTGTCCAAATCACCCCGGAGGGAAAATACTAAATCCTTCTATAAGCACGCTCAACCCAACTCACCACCTCAGGAACTTAGTCCAACATTCGAAGCTCGAATGAGAGAATACATGTCAAAACACTCCGAACGGTTGGCAAAATTTGAGGAAGCTATCTACAAACAAAAGGAGGAGATGGAAGAGAAGATGGCTGAGATGATGGGCCTTTTGAAAGAATACACAAAAACAAAAGCTCCTGAAAATGTGTTAGTGAGAAGAGACGTTGAAGTTCCGAACACTAAATGTGTTAATGCCATCTCCGTCGTCCAAGAGGGCGAAAATGATGGAAGAGGGAAGTTGATAACTATGGAAGTTAACAAAATTGACCTCGTCCCACTTAATGACGGAAACACCAATGCCTACAAACGCGATTCCGACAAGGAAAAGGAGGCGCCCTCTGAGGAGTGCCAATTGGTAGAACCGCCAAAGTCACAACAAGTGAGGCATTACTTGAAGCACGAAATAAACAAGGAGACCATAAATGATTGGGTGAGAAACTATCGACGTACTCATCTACCCAACAAGGAGCCCAAGAGGATGGAACCGGATGATGAATCTGACACATTAACCGGAGGGCAATTGTATGAGAGCCTCCTAAGACAAAAGTTAATGGAAAAGCAGGAATTCTACGGGGTCTTCGAAATACCATGCAGCATTGGAAAACTCAAGTATCTGGATGCGGTAGCTGACCAAGGTTCCGACGTAAATTTGATGCCTTTATCCGTTTATGTCCAGTTAACCGACGAACTGCCATCCATCACCCGTACTAAACTCTCCTTTGCAAAACATTCTTATGAGTACCCGTTAGGAATTGCAGAAGATGTGTTGGTCAACGTTGCCGGATTCCTGTATCCGGTCGACTTCATGATTATTGAAAGAAATGATATGAATATGCCAATAATCCTTGGGGCACCCTTTCTCGTTACCACTAGGGCACAAATCGATTACGAAAATAGTACCATCCAAATGAAGAAGGAGAAGAAAACAATAAACTTCCCAACAATCCCACGACATATACGAGATGTTGCTCTACAAAAGAAGATGGAGGCGAACCCCAATATAATCCGTGGTAATGTTCGAGAGAAAACCCTTGCATGGGAGGCAAGGATTAAGAATTACAATGAAAATGAGATTAGAGAATGTAAGGGCGGAAATAACGATTATATTGAGACTGATAAGCAGACCAATAACCCCGTTGAATTTACGAAAGGAGACTCAGTACTCCTAAGGCATTCAGAAACAAAAGCACCTACCGATGAACCAAGTCCCTGGTGGTACGGACCATTCACAATTAAAAGTCTACACCAAGATGGGGTAGTAAACTTGACCAGCAAGGGAGGAGGTGAAGTGACTGCGAATGTCGAGCGATTGAGACACCACCACCCTGATAACAAGGATTGTATCTATCAGGGATACGTCATTATGAATGATGGAATCACGTAATGTACGTGACTTTGAGTCTAGCTACAAGACTTGTTAATAAAGAAAAGCGCTTCTTGGGAGGCAACCCAAGCTTTATTTGCTTTGTGTGTTTATTTATTTGTTTGTTTGATTTTATTTGCTTCCGTATGTATGTTTAATTTTTATTATTATTGATTCATGTTCGGAACTAAATTGTGAAAATGCTTTATCTTGTTTTTAACTTCGTCTTAACTACATATAAAGGTATTTTGCAAAAGTTAAGTGTAAGGGAAATCCAAATCGGTTTATTAGAACAAATGAACATGAATCATAACAATAATAAATTAACATACATATTAGTATTTGTTTGAGTCAAATGCTTGTATCGAGTCATAATGATGTTTTGCAGGAATTCCAGGAAGTAAGGCATTGGTTTTTCCAGAAATTTTCCGGAAACTTAACATGAGAATTCTGTCAGATCATTTCTGACGGCGTCAGGCATTACAACCTGACGGCGTCAGGTTTTAATTTTTTGAAATTTTTGAAAGTTTTGTTTTCATAAAAAGTTTTTATTAAATCTCTAACTTATAAACTCCAGGAATCTGCAAAATTATCATTCCACAAGCATTATATCCTTATATAGAATTTATCCCGCCGATGTTATGCAGGTTTTCGTGTTTGTTTTCTCAGGTTTAACAGGTTATTTTGGACAAGGAGATGTATATGGAATCAAGCTTTTGGCGATGCATTAGTCTTGAAGCTTCTACTTTCTCTTGGAAGAAGATCTAACCATGTTACCTCTTTATCCACCAAACGAATCAGGGGAGTATTTGATTTCATTCTTTTACCTTATTTACTTTTACATCTTGTTATTTGAACATTGGGGACAATGTTCATCTTAAGTGTAAGGGGGGGTAAAGTACGATACTTTAGAGAATGCTATTACGCTTGATTTTTGTTTGTTTAATGGTAGATGTGTAATAAAACTGAGATAAATACCTGTTAGGGCAATTTAAGTGCCAAATTTAAAATTTTTTACAACATATAGGAGTGAAACTTTGATCTTAATGAGCGTCTCATGGATAGGAGTTATATGACTAGCACAAAAACCGTACCACTAAAAATTTTTTCCACCCCAAATATGTGAGGTTCGCCCCTAGAATTGGTAGGAAAAGCATTTATGCTATGATGTGTGCACCGGTAGCACTTAGATTCTAGAACTTGCGTTAGGACCATTCCGAGGCCACAAGTGAGACTACATTCGTGTAGTTAGATTTACTACATGATAAGAGGCATTAGGATTAACCCATTGTTTTACACCTGTGTTTTTGTTATAATTACATTGGCTACATTGGTCAAGTAATTCTCCCACAGCCTTTGCGTTGTACTCATTTTTTAGTACACTATACCCCTAGTACACCCCTCAGAGCCTATCTTTTCATTTCGACCTTTAAGCATTTTACTTAAAGGAAGAATTTGTTACACCCCACTTAAATGTACACCCAAATCGCCTTAGCCTACCTTGTATGCACTCATTTTTAGTGCATTATTGTGACAACATTTGTTTAAACCCTTAGTTAATTATCTAATTGATTACATGGTTGCTAAGTCGAGTCATATCCTTGTACATATTGTTTTGGGACGATTGGGACTCATGGGTAAAGTACTAGTGTAATGGAGTAATGGGAAAGAACAACATTATTACCCCCATATGTGCTAAATATTTTAAAAGTACTCCAAGTGTTTCGATTATCTTAATTCGAGTCATTAGAATAGTTAATTGTAAAGTTATGTAAAAATTCAAGTGTAAGGGGAATGCAACGCCCCTATGATGTATTATTTTGGATGGTAGGGCAAGAGTGTATGAAAAAAAAAATCAAGAAAAATACAAAAAAATGAGAAAAAGAAAAGTAGAAAAAACATACGGACTACCATCCCGTTTCATTTTATGTTTATTTTATGTTTTTGTTATTTTGTTTTTAGCTTAAGTCGAGTCTAGTCTTGGCTTAGCAACGCCATATTGTACGTGTAATTAATCAAGATCTTTAACTCGCCACCAGTAAAATATCCCTTATCCAACAAATCCGTGTTTATCATAAACCTACACCTAACGTTATAACCCGTTTAAAAGCCCTCTTTGATAGTTTATCTTAGGTGCTTACGCCTAGTGGAGAAGGTTTTTGATCCTTTCCCAAGCCTATGGTAATCTATTTGCTATGAGAGGTAGTGAGAGATATTATCCGTTTTCATTTATGAGATACACTTTTATGACACCTGAGAGATGTGAGTATCTAAACACTACTTGTGAGGTGCTAGTTTGTAATCTCCGTGCTTATTATGATTAAAGTGGAACGACTATTTGTTGTAATTACTTTTATATTAGCATTAAATGACCCCTAACTTGTATTTTGATTAGAATAAAAGCGCATTTGCTTGAGGACAAGCAAATCTCAAGTGTAAGGGTATTTGATGAAGCGAAAAGTGTACCGCTTTTAGGGGGTCATTTAAGCCCTAAATCGTATTTATTTGATCAAATATTGCCCTAAATCGTTCCTTTTGTCATTTTAGGTACTTTGGAGAAGAAATCTGGAAAAGGAAGCATTTTGGACGTTTTTGGAGCATAAAAGTGAAGAAAACGACAAAGTCTCAAAAATATGCTGGAAAGTACATGTGACGGCGTCAAGCTCTATTGTGACGCCGTCAGCCCTTGATAAGCCAGAGAAATTTTGGAAGATTAAAGGGGGACGGCGTCAAGAAGGTCGTCAAGCCTTGATAAGCCAGGGAGGATTTTGGAGGATTAAAGAGGGACGGCGTCAGGAAGACCATCCGGGAACCCTAGACACGGCGAGGTGACGGCGTCAAGATCTATAACGTGACGCCGTCAGCCACTAAGTTCTATATATAGTTTTGCAATTTTTTGTCATTAGTGTGCAACTTTGTGAGGAGAAACCCTAAGACGAATTTCTGCCATTTTTAAGGGTTTTTATACCCTTGGATCTCCCATGTTTAATTGAAGATAAGTAATCACTTAATCAATCAATATGTCTATGTGTTGTTTGATTATATCTTGTTCTTGTCTTTTAATTAACATGCTAGGCTAGATTTATCTTGTGTTTGCTTAGATCTAATGAAACCTAACTATTGATTATTGGTTATTACTGTGTTATTAATTGTATTGGATGATTGTTTATCGATGTTAGGCTTAAGAAAACTGGCTAACCTCCTATACGGTAACTTGCTTGAACGTCTTAAGAAACATGAACCAATGCGTACTAAGGTTATTATGGTTGTATTTAATGCATGAGCGAATTCTAGTGATCCCATGTTAGGAGCTTCTTAGCCGGCTCGACATAGGAGTGAAGTAGGAGCTTGTAGAGTTGGGGAAGTACGTACGCCACCCCACGATTGGTATTAAGGAATACACCCGTCATCCACTCAATTAATACACACTAATCAACCGGTAAAAGATAGTTAGGGAGTAAGGAAATCTAAGTAAACACATTTCTCCCCATATAAGTTTCACGACCTTTTCATTTTCAGTTATTTTATTTTATTTGCATTTGTAGTTATTTGGGTTAGTTGACTAGCAACTAATTCCGCCCACTCCTTCAAACCCGAGATTTTACTTGCTTTTATAAAAAATATAAAAAATACAAAAAGAATCTTCCCTCACCCTTAGACCTATTAGAGTAGTTTTTCAATCCTAACGACACTATTCCCCTAGAGAACGATCAATCCTCCGGTACTTGCCACTTCACTATACTACATCG
This sequence comes from Artemisia tridentata subsp. tridentata, assembly GCA_021014915.2. Lineage (NCBI taxonomy): Eukaryota > Viridiplantae > Streptophyta > Magnoliopsida > Asterales > Asteraceae > Artemisia > Artemisia tridentata. Next base: position 43,444,872 of record CP139507.1, read on the forward strand.
GTCAGGTATACTGCCTGGTGGGGATTGCAAGCCTCTTGAGATCCCTCGAGAGGTAAAACCTGTTGTAAGGTCGCAAAACAACGCATCATTGTAGAAGCAAAGAAGAAAAAAGTTGCTCTTAATCATCTTTTAACATCAGATGACACACTAGAAGAGGAGTATTAAATTTGTTTTTGAGGGTGATGGTAGTATGTTGACTATAGACACAATGTGACGGAGAAATATGGCCTGAACTTTGATTTCTGAGGGTGTTAGTGGTACTGTAATAGTTAAATTGTTGATTTATTGAGAATTAAACTTGTCTACTACTATTAGGAGGACTCAAAATCCATCCATGTAAAGGGTTTGTGTAGATCTTGATTTGTAAATGGGTGTTTATGATTTGTAAAGGGTATATGTAATAACAAATAGATAGAAAATGATAGTCAAAAGGGACCACAAGAGGAAAAGACACAATTGGCCTTAAAGTATAATCAACTAACGGGGAAGGACTAACCATCGTTAGTGCCAGGGACAAAAACGAATCAATAGTTTCCCCACAGGGAGGCCGCCTGCAATTATGGAAGACCAGGGACGATACATGCAATTTTTTCAAACCACAAGGACGATTTCTGCAATTTACTCTTTTTTTAAATGAAAACACATGTTTGGTCTGAGCTCTTATATAAGTGTATGATAATTTGCCCGCAAAATTACAATAAGTCCATAATTAGCTTTTATCTGCCAGGCCGTAGATTCGTTCGTGTTGTGGTCATGTGATGTTTAACGTGTGGTTTCGGTTGTAACTTTTATATGTTTTGTTTGGGTCGGTTCTTGTATACAATATATTTCTTCAAATCTAAATGTCAATTTCCCTCCACAAATCGAGGACCTCTGTATTACAACGGTGGGTGTATGTTGTTCAACATAACAGTGAGAAACTAGTTAAGAACAATGAGCCTAAACATGATACAACCCCCCTAAGTGACACTGATCCAAATATTAACGTGACAAAAACTCGTACGTCACCTTTAAAATGAAGTGATAAAAAATTGAACTTTTGATGTGTTGTAAGACATTGACAATGTTACTAGTATTAAATTTAGGGTTTCTTGTTTTGATTAACTGTCGCGAATTGAATTAAAAAATATGTGTATAGTAGGTGAAAGATTAATCCGATTAGATCTACTATTAATCAAACATTAGGTTTTGTGTCACACGCTAGGTTTTATATGTATGGTAAGGATTCAGCATGTCATCTAAATCAAATCTGCTTGACTGGTTCAGTTAAAGACTTTTAAGTATTACCAACTGAAGTGTATTGCCATCCATCTTCGATACAATTTTTTTTTCCTTACTCTATAGTGCCATAGTGTGGTTTTCCCTATCGTAGATCATTAAAATGTCTATCATCCAGAAGATATATGGTTGACTATCACCAATTAACCAGAAAATGCATTGTTGACCGTAACCAATCAAGCATAAGTCCATACATCAGTAAGATTTTTATTTCATCCAAACATTTTTTATTTCAGTCTTCTCTCGAATATGAACCCATTCAGATTTTCTTAAGTATCATACGAATACTAGTCAATATGGGTATGTTGAAGAGTATCATCATATACATATATGTAAGGAGAGGAAGAAACCTCATAGAGAGAAACCGTAAGTTATGAATATTACATCTTGATTAATTGACATTTTTTGGGTAGAAAATCTGACATAGGTAAAGTTGTCTAATAAGGCGTTTCCAGGCCGGTATTTCTCGAATGATAGAACTTAACAAGAAAACTACCATACAAAGTTTATTTTTACTCATCAGCTTATAGTATTATGAACAATAATAGAATATCTAACATACATGAAGTGTTTGTTGAACTTGTTGTCTGGACCCAAAAAATAAAGGATATGTGTAGCTATTATAAGTTTTACAAGATCAATGTTTGTGATTTTAGTGTCATCGGGCATTTTATGTAATTAGGATTACTCGAGACCGAATGGATTTCAAGTTAAGTTAAAATACAAGTCAGGAGGTGTAGAGTGCACACTTGTATAAACTGATTAACTTAATTTCGGATACGATGAATGGAAAAAGTTTGTGACAGAAAATTCGTCACTAAGACGATGCGACTATTCAATAGATGTGATTGTTGTCAATAGTAACAGAAAAATGTATCGCTATTATCACTGAAATCTATTGAAAGTTGGTTACTTTAAAATAAAATGTATGACAATTCATGAAAGGGTGTGACTTTTCATCAAATGTCACTTTGTTTATTAAACAAACATCATTTTGGTCTTTCATTATAGATGAACAATCAAAACAACATATACATCAAATTCTTCATGTTTTGCTCTCTTTGTTTTGCATAGACATTATTGAGTGTTCATTTTTGTCTTATCCTTATATAAATTTCTTGTAACCCAAGGCAATCAATAGGGTAGAAATATTGTATCACGAAAGTGAACTTTACATGATTCAAAAATTATCCAAATAATCTTCTGGTGTTATAGCCTAAATCTAACCTTATCTAACAACCCCAATCAATGTGAGGCACTTTGGTGAAGTGTGGTGCAAGATTTCTAGTGAGAGAAACTAGAGAGAGAAATACACATATAAAACACACACCTCCAACCACTGGAAATGAGAGGGTTGGTGGCTTTATATAGTTTACAACTTGGGATGGGCTTGGGCTTTTACTTGGGCCTAGAGTGGACTAGTAAATGTATTACACTTATACACTTGGACTATAATAAAACTAATACTGCTAGCCCACTACTTTGACTACATATTACTTTAGCTCAAGCCCATTGACTATTCTTTTAACTAAACAACAACACTTTTACAAAAATAATAAAACACAAATGACCATCACTTTTTATAAAAGTTAACAATCTCCCCCTAAGGGATGGTCATTCAAATGACGCTCTGTGTGATTAGGACTTTAGTCTTCATTGCCTTGAGCTTAGTGTGTTTTTTTAGAATAGTCTTGCTTCTTTGTTCCTTCATGCTTTGTGATCTTCAAAATATCGTCTTTTGGTCGGTCTTGCCTTGATCTACTTCTTCCGTCCAGATTCGTCGTCTTTGTAGATGTTGAAATGTATGATGATGGTGAATGGACTTTCGTCAGTACCTGCAAAAAACAGTTAGCAATAAATCGTCCAGCGGCCATCATGTCGCGAGGCAAGATCCTTGGATCTCATTAAGACTCATACAACTTGTATCCTTTTGATGAACACAAGTGTATTGCATAGGAAGTGTTCCTAAGAGATCTTTGATGAATCTCATGTCTCTAGACTCAATAATGTGCGTTTTGGTTTTAGTCGTCGGAGGCATGGAGCAGAGTGCCACCTTTTCAATATCAACACATCTCGGAGTGAGAGGTCGATAGATTATGTAGTGTTCTCCGTGAGAAATGAAACAAATATCTTTTGAGAGATATCTGAGTGGATAGGAGGGGTTTGTGCACCGCGTCACTGGGTCCATGACGTCTTGTCTTCAATATCACTATCACCTTAGTGAGTACTGATAGAAGTATAGATTCACGTACGGAGGTATAGGAAACACATTAAACACGAACTAAAGATTAAACATGATAATATTCGGTTTATTGATTGGGGAGGTGTGTATGTTTTCTAGAGAGAGAAAACATACACACCTCATGAACCTGTGAATCCTCAACCCTCCAAATGTGGATAAGGAGGGTATTTATACAAAGAATACAATGACTAACTTAGCCTAAATGTCTAAACTAGTCCTTGTACAAAGAATGAAGTGCAATTCCCAAATATGACAAACTTTAAGGCTAACAATCTCTCCCCAAAGTGAAGTCATATGGGAATTGCTTACAATGTTCCCTACAAGTAAAATATAAACCATAAGCACAGAGAATAGTCTTCAAACGTCATTACTTCGTTCAGCTTGGAGAATCTTCTCAGCATTCATTTCTTTACTTGCAGAAGAACCATGTGAGCAATTCTAATTAGGGTTTAATACAGCGTGCCCTGAGTGCTCTCCCCTAATTAGTGCTCTCCCCCAAACTGACAACCTTTCTGATGATTGCCCTGAATCTGAAGAAGTCTTTTGATATTTAAATGCATTCCGTCTTTAGTCTTCTAACATGCAGCGGAAAATGTAGAACAGACTGTAGACTCGACCTTCTTCAAGATTATCCATTTGGGGGAACAGGGTATCAACATCTTCATCTTACCAAATGCATCCCAGTTGTCTTTCATATGAAAAGTCAGCCCATGACGTACACATGAAATGATAACACCAAAGTAACAAGTTGAACCACTGATCATCTTGATTTTGTTGCCCGAAATCGTTGAAGGTGGAAAAGGTAGAAGTACGTAGAATAAGATGAGTAGAGGATAAGACATAGAATCAACCAATTTCCGACAAAAATCAAATCATTACATAAATCATTAAGCCCGATCACGTGAACTTGTTGAGAGACCTCGATGTACACATTTCTCTCCCCTGCTGGTTACGATTTATCGAAATCAGCATAATGATGTGTACGTGAAGTATTAACTGGAAGCACTTTATCATTAAACCCAGTCAGCCTGTGAGAAGATGTCGATAAACCCAATCTAACCTCCTGTATAAAAAACAACGGCTTCATGTAGTGACTACTGATGGAGAAAATCCACTATGACGAATTTGATACTGAAGTAAAATCGCCCAGATTTGTGACTTAAGCTTATACTATCCTTGTGACAAACCTCTTGACATATCCTCAACTACGTGAGACACTGAGCACTACAACGTAACTCCTTAAAGTGATAGCTACTTTGTGAGAATAGAGAGAGAATCACAAAAGTAACTAGATATCCAAGTCTTCGTCACCATTAATATATGCCCAAACAAGTCATCTTCGCGGTAGGGTAGAAAGAAAGAAGATGAAATAAGTACACGCGTCCGTAAAACCTTACTTCAAACCCAAATAAATAATAACGAATCATCCCCGTAGTCACAGCTAATAATTTAACCATTGTCATTTGATTGTGAATCTTGATCAGGATCTTTTTGGCTATACGTGGTGATGTTGAAGGTGCAGTCCGATAATATCATTTGTGATGTTGTTGTGAAAAATGCCATAAAATGCAATTCTAATGATGCCGGAAAAATTTGAGTTTAAGAAATTTTTACGCCGAAAATTCCCCGAAAAATTCGAATTTTGGCCAAAAAATTGAATTTTGGGCCAAAATTTTCACACTTGTACCAGAATTTGAATCTCGCGTAAAAATGCGTAAAAAGCGTTTTGAACTGCGATAATTTTGAAATGCGATAGTTCAACTGCGATAGGTCAAATGCGATAGGTCAACTGCGATAAGGCCAAATGCGATAAAAGCTGAATAGCGATATCGTCCAAATGCGATAACTATCGCAATTCTCATACAAGAATGCGATCACCAATACGAATTGCGATAACTCGCTGTTTTTCACTGAAATGCGATAAAATGGCTGAAATGCGAATAAAACGCTGGGTCACACCACTTTTTGACTTTCTTCCACTTGCAACCTTATCACTTAAGATTTTATCCTGACAAATTTTCACCAACTATCCCACTTGACCAATAATTCACTCAAATCTATCAATATTTTATCCAAAAACAAATCTTGTACAAGATTTGTTTATGAAATTCGATCAATGAACCAAGAACAAACCAAAGTCTATTCTTCCTTTAAACAAGATTTGAGTGAAGAACTATCACAAAGTCACAACCCAACTCGTTAAAAACACAACCTTACCATTTGATTATGTGAACGATTCCAAGAAATAACCCAAACAGCCAAGTTTTTAGAAGAAGAGAAACACGACAGTAGGTAATTTTTGGAACTAAAACCGAACACAAAAACCTCTAAACTCGGCTGATGAAGAAGATAAAGAAGAACCGAGATAGATCACAACATAAATCACATTAGTTACCTCAAAAACACCACGAATGGCCACCCGGTTAGCTCTAATACCAATTGTAGAAGTATAGATTCACGTACGGAGGTGGAGGAAACACATTAAACACGAACTAAAGATTAAACATGATAATATTCGGTTTATTGATTGGGGAGGTGTGTATGTTTTCTAGAGAGAGAAAACATACACACCTCATGAACCTGTGAATCCTCAACCCTCCAAATGTGGATAAGGAGGGTATTTATACAAAGAATACAATGACTAACTTAGCCTAAATGTCTAAACTAGTCCTTGTACAATGAATGAAGTGCAATTCCCAAATATGACAAACTTTAAGGCTAACAAGTACCGATAGCATATGTATTGACCCGGTTTCTGACCTAAGTTTTCATGGAGGGCTATTTCTTTTCACCCTTTCATTAAACTTTTCTTTTTCATTCTTCAACCCCTTCTTTCTCCTTTCTCATTTTGCTCCTTTTTTTTCAATCATACCTAAGGACTTCTAATTCTAAACTATTGGAATTGTCCTTGGGTAGATCCCTCCGGTTCTGGCGGATCATTAGACATTACCTAACCATAATCACCTTATTACACCATGATTATCCTAGATTTGTTGATCTCTTGCCATAAAACCTTTTGTGAAAATCTCTCAAAGCGTTTATGTATAAAACACATTTTGGTTAACACTTCAAGAGTTTTGCATTTTCTGAAATACTCCCCCTTCACATGTGCTCATGCATTTTTGAAATAAATTGCACATATTGGGTAGAGTTCGCACATTTGAAATGATCGACTTTCAATGAACATGACCTTCGCGAGACACGCTTACATCACTAGTTAGACTAGCTTGAAATTATTACCCGTCCCGGTCTTATTCAATGATCATCTCTCGAATTGGTACATTCTACTCAGACAAGTCCTTTGCGAGACACGCTTACATCACTGGTAAACCAGCTTGAAATTATTACCCGTCCAGGACATGTCTTTTCGATAACTGACATTTAGTTTCGTCAATTCGAGGGTTGAACTGAGTCTTTTTGTAGAGCTCGACTCACGATCACATTTTAAACCCATTTCTCCCCCTCAAAAATAGCATTTCAATGGTATTTTTGATACCGTTTGATTAAAATCATTGTTTTTTGGAAAGCTAATAGGGAGAAACGTTCTTGCATGAACTTTTTGGAACAAATTTCTTTTTGGAATAATCCCCCTCAAGACTTGCATTTGGTTTTGACATTTTTGGAAACTTTGGAGCAAGTGGGGAGTAAAGGTTTGAAAATCTTAAGCAAAATTTTTGAAAAGTTTTGAAAAACCTTTTGAGAAATTTTGAGTAAAATTTTTGCTTAAGATTAAGAAGTTTGAATAAACATTGTATGAAAACTTCTTTTCATTTAGGATTGTTGCCATCAATTGTACAACAGGGTCCTTTCTTTGAAAAACGGGTTATGCACTGTTATTTGTACATAAGCCAAAACGTTGAAGCCCGGGTTGTAAGCTGAAATACTTACAAGCCATTGTTTTTTTTTTAGGATAAGTGCTCGAAATTTTTGATGAAGCACTTTCCTTTCTTTGAAGCTCGGGTCCGAAACTGAGATGTTCCGAAGCCATTAGGTTAAGCTCGGGTCTCGTACTGAAGTATACGAAAGCCATTTTGACCAGATTAGACAACAACTTTTGGAACCCATTTGAGCACTGCACCAATGGGTTTAGCATGTTTTGCAATCCATTTGTAAGTTGTGTCAATCTGATTCAAAGAGGTTGAATTCCAACGAGGACTGAAAGCCGGTTTTTCATTTGGAAATAACACTCGCGGAATCAACGGTGATTTAAAATTCTTTTTCAAAGCAGAGTCATTCTTGGTTTGCAGCGGAAGTTTTTGAGAGTTTGAAGGACTTTGCTTTGGTCTCCACACTTGCCTTACCCGTGTAAAGCGAGATTGTGGAGTTTGAAATCCTGAAGTCTCTTCATGAGACATGTTTGACCTTGAAAGCTTTTGAGGAGTGAGCATTTCAGAAAATCTTGGTTGCTTCGAAAACTTCCTTCCTTTTTGCAAAGAATAGGTTGTAAACTGAGAAACCTTTTTCGAAAATGGTTTTGAAGATTCACCCGTGTAAACCTTCTTTGAAACACTCACTTTTGGTGTTGAAAGATTTGAAATGGGAGATTTTCCTTTTGAATGGTTAAGAGAATCAAACTTCACTTTTAAAGCATTGTATGAAGTTCACAAATCACTGTATTCTTTTTGAAGATGATCTTGAGATGTCAATTTAGATTCCAAAGAGGCAATTTGTTTCAAAAAATGATCTTTTTCAGCTTTTGAATCATCTATTTTACGTGCCAATTTCCGTTCGAAAACAATATTTTATTTTTCAAGCTGATGAAGCGAAAAGTGTACCGCTTTTAGGGGGTCATTTAATCCCTAAATCATATTTATTTGATCAAATATTGCCCTAAATCGCTCCTTTTGTCATTTTAGGTACTTTGGAGAAGAAATCTGGAAAAGGAAGCATTTTGAACGTTTTTGGAGCATAAAAGTGAAGAAAACGACAAAGTCTCCAAAGCTGCTGGAAAAGTACACGTGACGACGTCAAGGATTGCTCCTGACGGCGTCACGGCTTGGCAAAAGAGGTGGATATGACAAATACACGTGACGCGCCAGAAAGTTTTACAATGGAAGTCTGACGGCGTCACCCTTTAAGGTGATCAAGGCTGTCACGGTTTAAGTTAAAGAGAGACGGCGTCAAGCACAATTGTGACGGCGTCAACTCTTGACGCGCCAGAGTGGATTTTGGAGGATTAAAGATGGACGGCGTCAGGAAGACCATCCGGGAACCCTAGCCGCGGCGAGGTGACGGCGTCACCTCCTACAACGTGACGCCGTCAGCCCCTAAATTCTATATATAGTTTTGCAATTTTTAGTCATTAGTGTGCAACTTTGTGAGGAGAAACCCTAGACGAATTTTCTGCCATTTTTAAGGGTTTTATACCCTTGGATCTCCCATGTTTAATTGAAGATAAGTAATCAATTAATCATTCAATATGTCTATGTGTTGTTTGATTATATCTTCTTCTTGTCTTTTAATTAACATGCTAGGCTAGATTTATCTTGTGTTTGCTTAGATCTAATGAAACCTAACTATTGATTATTGGTTGCTGGTGTATTATTAATTGTATTGGATGATTGTTTATCGATGTTAAGCTTAAGAAAACTGGCTAACCTCCTGTACGGTAACTTTCTTGAACGTCTTAAGAAACATGAACCAATGCGTACTAAGGATTTTTTTGGTTGTATTTAATGCATGAGCGAATTCTAGTGATCCCATGTTAGGAGCTTCTTAGCCGGCTCGACATAGGAGTGAAGCAGGAGCTTGTAGAGTTGGGGAAGTACGTACGCCACCCCACGATTGGTATTAAGGAATACACCCGTCATCCACGCAATTAATACACACTAATCAACCGGTAAAAGATAGTTAGGGAGTAAGGAAATCTAAGTAAACACATTTCTCTCCATATAAGTTCCATAACCTTTTCATTTTCAGTTATTTTATTTTATTTGCAATTGTAGTTATTTGGGTTAGTTGACTAGCAACTAATTCCGCCCACTCCTTCAAATCCGAGATTTTACTTGCTTTCATAAAATATAAAAAATACAAAAAGAATCTTCCCTCACCCTTAGACCTATTAGAATAGTTTTTCAATCCTAACGACACTATTCCCCTAGAGAATGATCAATCCCCCGGTACTTGCCACTACACTATACTACATCGGTCAGGTACACTGCCTGGTGGGGATTGCAAGCCTCTTGAGATCCCTCGAGAGGTAAAACCTGTTGTAAGGTCGCAAAACCACCATCAAGTTTTTGGCGCCGCTGCCGGGGAATAGTTATTGTTTAGGTTGAATTTTTATTTTATTAGGTCTACTCACTAGATTCCTTTCTAGTGATATTTTTATTTTATTTTTCTAGATTTTCTTTAGTCTATCTTTTTTCTTCGTTTCTTTGTTCGTAACCATTACCATCCGACATCATGGAAGGTGGTAATATCCTTGATCCCAACAACCCACCACCACAACAACACCCACCTCCTAGAGCCCGTACCTTAGGAGACTACTCCCGTCCTAGCCACCATGGCTATCGAAACACCATTGAGCTCGCTCAAGGAGCCAATGTCACTCCCTTACGATCCGACACCATCCGGTTGGTGCAAAGCGGATGCGCATTCCATGGACTTCGTTCCGAAGATCCTAATCAACATCTCAAGGACTTTCTCAAAATCATTGATTCCATAGACCTTGATGTTGCCACTCGAGAGACGACCTGACTGCGTCTCTTTTAATTCTCTCTGCAGGATCAAGCTAGTCAATGGCTAGAGCGTCTACCCGCAGGATCCATCACCTCTTGGGATGATCTCACCACTCGTTTCCTCGCTCAGTTTTTCCCACCAGGAAGAACTACCAAGCTAAGGAATGATATCTTGATGTTCCAACAACGTCAAGGCGAAACCCTCTACGAGGCATCGACTCGATTCAAGGACTTACTCCAAAAAGTCCCTCACCATGGCATAGAACTTTGGCTCCAAGTCCAAATCTTCTATGACCATATCAATCTCTCCACGAGGCAAACCATTGACCAATCGGCCGGTGGTAAGCTACGTGATCTAAGTGCGGAACAATCATGGGCTCTCCTGGAAGATCTTGCTCTTTATGACAACGAAAGTTGGAGTGATCCCCGTGATTTGAATAAAACGGTCAAGGCAATATCTTTGCCTTCGAACAATTCAAGCACTTCCGACCGTAGGATCATAGAACTTGAAGACCAAGTCAAGTTTCTTATGAAATCCTACGAGGCTCCTAAACCTTCAAGCCAAGTGAACAAAATCACTTCTTCATGTGAATTATGTAGTGGTCCCCACGACACTCGTGATTGCGTGGAACTCCCCGAACAAGCTTTTGCGGACTACGCATCCTCGCGTACCGACGGAGCAGGAGACAAGTGGTACACTTTAAAACCCGAGCCAAACCCTACGGTGATTCATACAACCCCTCATGGAAAAATCACCCAAACCTTAGGTGGAAACAAAACCAAAACGCACAACAAACCAATTCTTCCAACCCACCTAATCGTTTCCAATCAAGCGGTTCCAACTCGAACCGTACTTTCAACAACAATCCTTCCAGCAATGGTAGTACCAATAACTTTGAAGGATTGATGTCCCAATTTATGGCATCTCAAGAAGCTCGTTTGGCCAAGTTTGAAGCCGATTTCAAACAAAAACAAAGCGAGATGACCAATAAGATTGATGAAGCGAAAAGTGTACCGCTTTTAGGGGGTCATTTAAGCCCTAAATCATATTTATTTGATCAAATATTGCCCTAAATCGTTCCTTTTGTCATTTTCGGTACTTTGGAGAAGAAATCTAGAAAAGGAAGCATTTTGGACGTTTTTGGAGCATAAAAGTGAAGAACACGACAAAGTCTCCGAAGCTGCTGGAAAAGTACACGTGATGGCGTCAAGGATTGCTCCTGACGGCGTCACGGCTTGGCAAAAGAGGTGGATATGACAAATACACATGACGCGCCAGAAAGTTTTACAATGGGAGTCTGACGGCGTCACCCTTTAAGGTGATCAAGGCCGTCACGGTTTAAGTTAAAGAGAGACGGCGTCAAGCACAATTGTGACGGCGTCAACCCTTGACGCGCCAGAGTGGATTTTGGAGGATTAAAGAGGGACGGCGTCAGGAAGACCATCCGGGAACCCTAGCCGCGGCGAGGTGACGACGTCACCTCCTACAACGTGACGCCGTCATCCCCTAAATTCTATATATAGTTTTGCAATTTTTAGTCATTAGTGTGCAACTTTGTGAGGAGAAACCCTAAGACGAATTTTCTGCCATTTTTAAGGGTTTTATACCCTTGGATCTCCCATGTTTAATTGAAGATAAGTAATCAATTAATCATTCAATATGTCTATGTGTTGTTTGATTATATCTTGTTCTTGTCTTTTAATTAACATGCTAGGCTAGATTTATCTTGTGTTTGCTTAGATCAAATGAAACCTAACTATTGATTATTGGTTGTTGGTGTATTATTAATTGTATTGGATGATTGTTTATCGATGTTAGGCTTAAGAAAACTGGCTAACCTCCTATACGGTAACTTGCTTGAACGTCTTTAGAAACATGAACCAATGCGTACTAAGGTTTTTATGGTTGTATTTAATGCATGAGCGAATTCTAATGATCCCATGTTAGGAGCTTCTTAGCCGGCTCGACATAGGAGTGAAGTAGGAGCTTGTAGAGTTGGGGAAGTACGTACGCCACCCCACGATTGGTATTAAGGAATACACCCGTCATTCACGCAATTAATACACACTAATCATCCGGTAAAAGATAGTTAGGGAGTAAGGAAATATAAGTAAACACATTTCTCCCCATATAAGTTTCACAACCTTTTCATTTTCAGTTATTTTATTTTATTTGCAATTGTAGTTATTTGGGTTAGTTGACTAGCAACTAATTCCGCCCACTCCTTCAAACCCGAGATTTTACTTGCTTTCATAAAAAAATTATAAAAATACAAAAAGAATCTTCCCTCACCCTTAGACCTATTAGAGTAGTTTTTTCAATCCTAACGACACTATTCCCCTAGAGAACGATCAATCCCCCGGTACTTGCCACTACATTATACTACATCGGTCAGGTACACTGCCTGGTGGGGATTGCAAGCCTCTTGAGATCCCTTGAGAGGTAAAACCTGTTGTAAGGTCGCAAAACCACGCATCAGAGATGACCAATAAGATTGACACTTTGTTGAAAGACCTCAATGACCGAGAAATGGGAGCACTCCCTAGCAACACAGTCAAGAACCCGAAACTAAACGTCAACGCCATCTCGTCGGTTTCGTCTCCTAGTTCTTGTCCACAATATTATTCGGTCAATTCCATGAGCTCGTGTTTCAAACAAACCCAAGTCGTTCAAAATGACAAAGCAGTTATGATATCCAAATTGGTCAACAACATAGTTGAAACACCTCCCACTCAAAACCTTGACAATGAATTCAAGGAGCTCCACCTTGAAAGTCCGGTTATTGATGTGTTGGATGAGAAGAAGCTCAAGTTAGGCGAAAAAGGGACCGCCTTCGTTCAAAATAAGCTACCTAAGAAGTTAGATGATCCGGGCTTATTTGTTCTACCTTGCAAGATCGGTAATTCGGAGGCTTATGACACATTAGCCGATCTTGGATCAAGCCTTAACCTACTTCCGTTAACTCTTTACACCTCTCTAAAACTAGGAAAACTTGAAGAAACCGAGGTGATAATAGGCTTAGCGGATGGGAGTGTTGCTTACCCAGTTGGAGTAGTCAAGGACGTGTTAGTACACATAGGAAAACTAACCATTTTAGCCGATTTCCACGTCCTTGATATGGTTAGCGACCCTACATGCCCCTTGTTGATAGGTAGAGGATTTTTGGCGACCGCTAGTGCTATGATTGATTGTAAGGAATCTAAGATAGCGGTAGGAGAAGGTGACACTTGGTCAGTCTATGATGTGAAGAAACATGCTTATGATACTAGTGATGAACCAACACCCCATTGGTTAGAATTAAATAGGAGACCATCTAGATATGGACCTTGGATCGATAGAGACTTCATAGGACCCCAACGCCCATTTTACCTAGAAGAGGACTTTGTGAACCAAACACATACGGTAGAGCAACTCTTAGCTAGGGACACCGAATTGGATCTATTTGAAGACCCTCTAGTTTTTAGGAAGATGATTGATTTCCTAGGAGTTTTGCCAATTAACCTAGGGATTAATAAGTGGACTTGTGAGGACGATGATCATAAGTGGGATTGGGACAAACCACCCAAAGATGGAGATGGGTCATGGCATATTAAGATGACATTGTATGACCCGGATGGAGAGAAGTTTGAAAAGATATATTGTACTAAGCGGACCAATAGGAAACTTCAATCCAAGCTTAACCCTAAAGACGTCCTCGATGACGAACTCACTTACATAGGGTAGAAGGACTTTGAGTCTAGCTACAAGACTCGTTAATAAAGAAAAGCGCTTCTTGGGAGGCAACCCAAGCTTTATTTGCTTTGTGTGTTTATTTATTTGTTTGTTTGATTTTATTTGCTTCCGTATGTATGTTTAATTTTTATTATTATTGATTCATGTTCAAAACTAAATTGTGAAAATACTTTATCTTGTTTTTAACTTCGTCTTAACTACATATAAAGGTATTTTGCAAAAGATAAGTGTAAGGGAAATCCAAATCGGTTTATTAGAACAAATGAACATGAATCATAACAATATTAAATTAACATACATATTAGTAATTGTTTGAGTCAAATGCTTGTATCGAGTCATAATGATGTTTTGCAGGAATTCCAGGAAGTAAGGTATAGGTTTTTCCAGAAATTTTCCGGAAACTTAACATGAGAATTCTGTCAGATCATTTCTGACGACGTCAGGCCTTACAACCTGACGGCGTCAGGTTTTAATTTCCTGAAATTTTTGAAAGTTTTGTTTTTCTACCGGAATCATAAAAAGTTTTTATTAAATCTCTAACTTATAAACTCCAGGAATCTGCAAAATAATCATTCCACAAGCATTATATCCTTATATAGATTTATCCCGCCAATGTTATGTAGGTTTTCGTGTTTGTTTTCTCAGGTTTAACAGGTTATTTTGGACAAGGAGATGTATGTGGAATCAAGCTTTTGGCGATGCATTAGTCTTGGAGCTTCTACTTTCTCTTGGAAGAAGATCTTACCATTTTACCTCTTTATCCACCAAACGAATCAGGCGAGTATTTGATTTCATTCTTTTACCTTATTTACTTTTACATCTTGTTATTTGAACATTGGGGACAATGTTCATCTTAAGTGTAAGGGGGAGGGGGTAAAGTACGATACTTTAGAGAATGCAATTGCACTTGATTTTTGTTTGTTTAATGGTAGATGTGTAATAAAACTGAGAGAAATACCTGTTAAGGCAATTTTAGTGCCAAATTTTAAAATTTTTTACAACATATAGGAGTGAAACTTTGATCTTAATGAGCGTCTCATGGATAGGAGTTATATGACTAGCACAAAACTGTACCACTAAAAAAATTTCCACCCCCAAATATGTGAGGTTCGCCCCTAGAATTGGTAGGAAAAGCATTTATGCTATGATGTGTGTACCGGTAGCACTTAGATTCTAGAACTTGCGTTAGGACCATTTCGAGGCCACAAGTGAGACTACATTCGTGTAGTTAGATTTACTACATGATAAGAGGCATTAGGATTAACCCATTGTTTTACACCTGTGTTTTTGTTATAATTACATTGGCTACATTGGTCAAGTAATTCTCCCACACCCTTTGCGTTGTACTCATTTTTAGTACACGATACCCCTAGTACACCCCTCAGAGCCTATCTTTTCGTTTCTAACTTTAAGCATTTTACTTAAAGTAAGAATTTGTTTACACCCCACTTAAATGTACACCCAAATCGCCTTAGCCTACTTTGTATGCACTCATTTTTAGTGCATTATTGTGACAACATTTGTTTAAACCCTTAGTTAATTATCTAATTGATTACATGGTTGCTAAGTCGAGTCATATCCGTGTACATATTGTTTTGGGACGATTGGGACTCATGGGTAAAGTACTAGTGTAATGGAGTAATGGGGAAGAACAACATTATTACCCCCATATGTGCTAAATATTTTAAAAGTACTCCAAGTGTTTCGATTATCTTAATTCGAGTCATTAGAATAGTTATTTGTAAAGTTATGTAAAAGTTCAAGTGTAAGGGGAATGCAACGCCCCTACGATGTATTATTTTGGATGGTAGGGCAAGAGTGTATGAAAAAAAAAAAATGGAAAAAATCAAGAAAAAAAAATGAGAAAAAGAAAAGTAGAAAAAAACATACGGACTACCATCCCGTTTCATTTTAGCTTAAGTCGAGTCTAGTCTTGGCTTAGCAACGCCATATTGTACATGTAATTAATCAAGATCTTTAACTCGCCACCAGTAAAATATCCCTTATCCAACAAAACCGTGTTTATCATATCCCTACACCTAACGTTATAACCCATTTAAAAGCCCTCTTTGATAGTTTATCTTAGGTGCTTACGCCTAGTGGAGGAGGTTTTTGATCCTTTCCCAAGCCTATGGTAATCTATTTGCTATGACAGGTAGTGAGAGATATTATTCATTTTCATTTATGAGATATACTTTTATGACACCTGAGAGATGTGAGTATCTAAACACTACTTGTGAGGTGCTAGTTTGTAATCTCCGTGCTTATTATGATTAAAGGGGAACGACTATTTGTTGTAATTACTTTTATATTAGCGTTAAATGACCCCTAACTTGTATTTTGATTAGAATAAAAGCGCATTTGCTTGAGGACAAGCAAATCTCAAGTGTAAGGGTATTTGATGAAGCGAAAAGTGTACCGCTTTTAGGGGGTCATTTAAGCCCTAAATCGTATTTATTTGATCAAATATTGCCCTAAATCGTTCCTTTTGTCATTTTAGGTACATTGGAGAAGAAATCTGGAAAAGGAAGCATTTTGGACGTTTTTGGAGCATAAAATTGAAGAAAACGACAAAGTCTACA
Source organism: Artemisia tridentata subsp. tridentata (assembly GCA_021014915.2). NCBI lineage: Eukaryota > Viridiplantae > Streptophyta > Magnoliopsida > Asterales > Asteraceae > Artemisia > Artemisia tridentata. Next base: position 43,461,387 of record CP139507.1, read on the forward strand.
AAGCTGCTGGAAAAGTACACGTGACGGCGTCAAGGATTGCTCCTGACGGCGTCACGGCTTGGCAAAAGAGGTGGATATGATAAATACACGTGACGCGCCAGAAAGTTTTACAATGGAAGTCTGACGGCGTCACCCTTTAAGGTGATCAAGGCTGTCACGGTTTAAGTTAAAGAGAGATGGCGTCAAGCACAATTGTGACGGCGTCAACTCTTAACGCGCTAGAGTGGATTTTGGAGGATTAAAGAGGGACGGCGTCAGGAAGTCCATCCGGGAACCCTAGCCACGGCGAGGTGACGGCGTCACCTCCTACAACGTGACGCCGTCAGCCCCTAAATTCTATATATAGTTTTGCAATTTTTAGTCATTAGTGTGCAACTTTGTGAGGAGAAACCCTAGACGAATTTTCTGCCATTTTTAAGGGTTTTATACCCTTGGCTCTCCCATGTTTAATTGAAGATAAGTAATCAATTAATCATTCAATATGTCTATGTGTTGTTTGATTATATCTTGTTCTTGTCTTTTAATTAACATGCTAGGCTAGATTTATCTTGTGTTTGCTTAGATCTAATGAAACCAAACTATTGATTATTGGTTGTTGGTGTATTATTAATTGTATTGGATGATTGTTTATCGATGTTAGGCTTAAGAAAACTGGCTAACCTCCTATACGGTAACTTGCTTGAACGTCTTAAGAAACATGAACCAATGCGTACTAAGGTTATTATGGTTGTATTTAATGCATGAGCGAATTCTAGTGATCCCATGTTAGGAGCTTCTTAGCCGGCTCGACATAGGAGTGAAGTAGGAGCTTGTAGAGTTGGGGAAGTACGTACGCCACCCCACGATTGGTATTAAGGAATACACCCATCATTCACGCAATTAATACACACTAATCATCCGGTAAAAGATAGTTAGGGAGTAAGAAAATCTTAGTAAACACATTTCTCTCCATATGAGTTCCACAACCTTTTCATTTTCAGTTATTTTATTTTATTTGCAATTTTGGTTATTTGGGTTAGTTGACTAGCAACTAATTCCACCCACTCCTTCAAACCCGAGATTTTACTTGCTTTCATAAAATATAAAAAATACAAAAAGAATCTTCCCTCACCCTTAGACCTATTAGAGTAGTTTTTCAATCCTAACGACACTATTCCCCTAGAGAACGATCAATCCCCCGGTACTTGCCACTACAATATACTACATCGGTCAGGTACACTGCCTGGTGGGGATTGCAAGCCTCTTGAGATCCCTCGAGAGGTAAAACCTGTTGTAAGGTCGCAAAACCACGCATCACAAGCCTTTCAAAATATGTTTCGAATTTGTTTGTTTTGTTGAAAAGATCAGTTTTGACATCCTCAAGATTGTTTGTTCTTTGAGCTAAAAGAGTTTCAAGCTCAAGTACTTTTGTTTGAAGCACATGATTTGCGTTTTCCATTTCAAAATCTGAAGAATTAGAATCAAACAGAGGATTTGGATAGGAAACTTTTGTAACTTGAGGCTTCAATACTTCAGACTCCTTTTGTTTCGTGTTTGATTTTTGATTTAGAACACGTGAACGTTTGATTGAATCAAACAGGTTTTTGTAAGTCTGTTTCAAATGCTCATTTTCTTTTTGTAATGATGCCACAGCATGTTCCAATTCAATATTTTTTGTATCAAGTTCATCCAAATCAAACTTGATATTGGCATCATCATAATTTTCTTCAAAAATCTTTTCCTTTTCTTTGAGCACTGTTGTCAAAGGGTTTTTTGAAGAAGCAATTCTTTTTGACAATTCTTCTTTGACATCAGCTACTTCTTTTGAAAGTTTAGTGATTTTTCTTTTGAAACAAAGATTTTCAGATTTCAAAAAATATGTATCTTCAGAATCCACATTCTCATGCTCATGATTGACAGACACCGACTTGAGTGACTCAATTTGATTTGTGAAAAATTCTTTTTGAATATCAAGTTTTAAGCATTTTTCATCAAATTCATCTTCAAGAGAATGAACGTACTTTAAATCTTCTCTCATTTTAGTGACAAGAGATTTTTCAAAGTATTCAAAACTTAAGTTGATATTTTTCACAAGAGGTTCAATCTCATATTTTAAAAACTTACAGACTTCCCTTTTTAGCCAAGCGTCTGATGACATGAGACAAGTGTAGTCACTCTCGGTGTATTGTTTTTTCGACCAAATGACCTTTAACATGTGCTCAATGTGATTTTTAAGATTACAAAACTGTTTTTCTGCTTTATTTTGCCATAAATTAGCATCATAAGTAGCAAGTTGAGCTTCTTTGAAAAATCTTTTCACATTTGTTTCTTTTCTTTTTAAAGGTGGTTTTGGTATTTCTGACAATTGTATACAACCATACACAAAGCCTTGGTACGAGAGTGGGCTTTTTGTTTTTTTGACTTTTAAGCGTTTTTCATCTGCCAAATTTTCATCTTCTTTTGACATGAACAGAGCATCAGTCGGCAAAAATTTATGTTCCACCTAATCTGTATTTTCAAAACAGTTCCTGATTTTCCCTTATGGACTTTCTCAGCTTTAGGAATCATCATTTGAAGAGTTTGAACACTTTTGTCTGTTTTTCGAAGTTTTTCTTCAAGATTGTTTGCACGTTTTAAAACCTCTTGATTTTCATTCTCAAGTTTTGTATTAACAATCTTAAAATTTGAAGTGGTTTCCTGAAGCATTGAATATCTCATTTTTAATTCAACGTTCTCATTTAAAAGCGTTTCGATCCTTCTGTTGGCGGGGCCCATATTTGCATCCACAAATTTTTGACCTTGAGTTTTAAGGTTTGAGATTTCAATGTCTGTGCTTTTTGTTAATTTTTCAAGCTCTTTGGACAATAAGACGTTTGTTTGTTTAGCTTTGCGATTGTCCTCTTTGCACTTTTCAAGTTCATGTTTGAAATTATGGATTAAAGAAGCAAATATGGCATGATCTTGATCATGAGAAGATCCATCCTGGGCAGGCTCACCTCCATTAGGATCCATATCTGGGGTTGTGGGAGTGATATTACTATCAAACCTTTGCTCCACATATGTGTCACTGATGGACTCAGGATGCGCAGGATGTATCTTGTCATGAACAAACATATTCACGAACAAATCAACATTATCATGATCGTTTGAATGTTGTACCGTAGCCACTATTGCAATGTCGGATGAAAGTCTGATGTGGTCAGCTTCAGTATCCCAAACAACTTCATTCCTATGCGAACGATCAGCATCCGAATCGTATCTTGGAGTACTGCTTACAACCTGCTGTTCTGATGATGTGTCACTACCAGTTAAAAATAAGCTATCATCAGATGTTGTACCCTCATTGACTGTTTCTTCATCTTTGTTTGCCTCTTTCTCATTCACCTCTGTTTCCTTTAATAGCACTTCTTTTTCAATCTGCTCTTTTTCCCGTTTCTGCTTCTTCATTTCAATTCTTTCCCGTTCAATCACTTTCATCTCTTCCCACATCTCTTTCAGACGAAGTGATCTTCTATCAAGCTCCAATTCCAGTGTGTTTATTCTCCAAAGTAACTCATCTCTAAACTGTTCAGCTTTCATGTCTCTTGTGACGCATTCACTCCATGTCTGGATATTTGAATCATATCCTGGATTTCTTTCGACCACTCTGAAATCTAAGTCGAAAAACCATTTAAACTGCGTCTTGAGTGCTTGATATGCTTCTGTGCACTCATATCCTCGTTCAATTTGGTTCTCTAATAGAAATATGTTATCCAATAGTTTCTCCCTGTATGTCCGATAATCCATTTCAGGTTCGAGGAGTCTGGCGAACATTCGATGAAATGCATATGAATCCACTATTGATATTTTTGCCTTTGTGAGTCTATCACATTGACTTTTGATTGCTTTAAGGTGTATGAGACATCGTTCCTTTGAATGAATAAGTTTTTGCATAACTGGAGACATTTGTCCCTCTTGAGAACTCGATTCCATTTTCTTGTGATGTGCGATAAAGTTGATTCAGGATCGTTGCAAAGAAATAGGAGTTGTGTTTGATGTTAGTATTGTCCTTTCTCGAGTTTTGCTTACGTGATGGAGTTCTAAGTTTAAGGCTTCCTAAGTTGAGGTATTCCTAAGTAGGAGAAAAACTTCTTACACGAAAAATATGTTCCTAACTCGAAAAGCTATCCTTGCTCGGAAAATATTTGCTCTGAAAAAAGTTGCTCAGAAAAAAGAATTTTGTCTTGCTCGGAAATTTTTTTTTGTCATGCTCGGATTTTTTTTTTTTTTTTGGTTTTGCTTGTATTTTTTTTTTTTTTTTTTTTTTTTTTGTCTTGCTCGGAAGTTTTGATTTCTCACTTACTCGGAAAAACTTGAACTTACTCGGAAAACAGTCCTAGCTCGGAAGAAATAACTTTGCTCGGAAGAAAATCTTGCTCGGAGAAAAACCTTGCTCGGAAATGTCCTATCTCGGAAGATTATGTACTTACTCGGAAGACATTACTGGGAAGATTTGGGTCTAACTCGGAAGAATTTCCTCTTACTCGGAAGATTTTGAGCTAACTCGGAAGAAAATTCCACTTACTCGGAAGATTTGTGCTAACTCGGAACTCCTTACTCGGAGGGCAACTCGGAAAAATTTCGACTTACTCGAAATTTTTTTGTTTTTTCTCGGAAATTTTTGGATTTACTCGGAGAAAAATTTCCTTACTCGTAAATATCGGTAAGAACAATTCCGAAAATACAAAAATTAAACCCCTAGATCAATATTTGGCTGTTGATACCACTTGTTATAGCCTAAATCTAACCTTATCTAACAACCCCAATCAATGTGAGGCACTTTGGTGAAGTGTGGTACAAGATTTCTAGTGAGAGAAACTAGAGAGAGAAATACACATATAAAACACACACCTCCAACCACTGGAAATGAGAGGGTTGGAGGCTTTATATAGTTTACAACTTGGGATGGGCTTGGGCTTTTACTTGGGCCTAGAGTGGACTAGTAAATGTATTACACTTATACACTTGGACTATAATAAAACTAATACTGCTAGCCCACTACTTTGACTACATATTACTTTAGCTCAAGCCCATTGACTATTCTTTTAACTAAACAACAACACTTTTACAAAAATAATAAAACACAAATGACCATCACTTTTTATAAAAGCTAACATATGGTTATCATGACCCTAATACCAACAATTGGTATACATATACAGGTTTTCTGTATATATGTAGGATTATATTTGCCACCCATTTGATCACTTTTTACACAATAACATGCTTGGAACATGGAATTCTTTTAATGATCAGTCAAAAAATATCTACACATATAGTCCGAGAAGCTCTTTGATCATACGTAGGACTATATTTGTGATACCTTTTGTAACGATGTTATGCTTTTTTAGTATTTTTCTTTTATTTGTATCTCGGGTAGATGTTGAAAATTATATATATAAGCCTCCATCACCTAAATAGAATAGTTCGGTGATCCGTGCTCCTCTCGATCTGAAGTCCATCAGGTAATGGTAGTCGCTAATTTAGTTTATAGCGGCATGATAGTTATCATACAACTCCATGTTACACACTTAAACATTCATCTTGACAACTAACTGAACACTTGTCATGTGTCCTATCTCGTGCGAATCTTGCTTTCCAAGTGTTAGTTATTCTACTTGTCACGCAACTGGCCTAGGTATATTATCATCATGTGCTAAAAATGTTGAATAAAAGTAATTATAAATAAGTTGCTGTTTTATCTGGTTAACCTAATTGATATACTGATTCAAAGTTTTGAATTTGAATTTATAGGTAATCATCAGTCAATGATCTGCTTTTGCAATCAATTTGTATATAGTATTTGATATATTGCATGTGTGATTTTAACATATTTAAATAATTATAACTGAGAATTGTGGTTAAGATACTTAGGGATAATTGGAAGACCACACGACACATGATTTTCTACTAGAAAAGTCTTACCTAGAACTTGATAGTAGATAACTAACAAGTTGATGCAGATGTCTTAACATTGAATTAAGACTACCGGTACAAACTTTACCTACTCTTGTGAAAAATATATACAATGATCAAGTGCATTTCTGATAGCTGAGTCTACTTTATATCCAGATTTAGTAGAAACTTTACCTATAGGCGTGGATGGCTTGAAACATCTACAATATTAATATACAGTGCCGTAGCTGGGTTAATAGAGGCCATGTGCAAAATTGCTTATATGATAACTAAACATGACGAATAAAAGTATATTGTTACAATCTACTATTAATTTGAATATTAATTTGAATGAGTTTTTCATCACCCTCGTCCACCTGAAGTAAAGTTTCACAAATATTTAGATCAAAATTTCATATATCGTCAACATTTTGATGTTTGAAATGAATTTTAAGGCCAAAACTATACAAAGATTTATATATTTTTAGGCCGCTAAAACTTTGAGGCCATGTGCGGTAGCACACCTCGCACACCCTCATATACGGCTCTGTTAATACATATAATGTGACAGAGGTGATTTGTACATCAATCACAAAATTTACTTGACACTAACTCGTACAAGACAGTATGTTTGAAAAGAATTGAGGGTGAGCAAAACAAATCTGGGAATGTATCAATCAGTTGTTAACAATGAGTATACTTTACGGATATCGGTACAAGAAAACTAGGCAAAATTAAACCCACTATTTTTCCAAGGGACATTTTTCGTAAGAAATTACCTATGGAATTCTAATAACTTTCCAACATATAATTTTGAACGCAATCATATTGACAGTTTGCTAGCTTAGTGATTTCCTAGCAATTAGTGACAGAAAAGTTTTCGTCGCGAATCCATAAGAGTTTTCTGACGATTTCCTAGGAATTTCATATGCATAAAAAGGCATAGCAAAACCCTAGGAAATTAAAATAATTTCTTATTATTTTCCTAGAGATTTCATATGACTAAAATGACACTGGAAATCCGTAAGAAATTCTACTTTCTAAAGGTTTTCAAAGGATTTATTTATAAACATTTATGTAAACATAGTTCATATTAGTATATCTTTGTATTGAATACGTGTTTAAAAACACTTTTATTACGTTTTTTAAATACTTTTAGAAATAGGTAACTAGGAAATGTCTAGGTGAACTACAACTATCACATTAGGATTTCCTAAGATTATTTTAAAAAGTTGTTAAAAATAATAAAAATGAAGACAATAATTATTATACATATTATCTATATTGGGGTTACAATTTTGATCAGGCCGTCACAAAAATAAATGACTTAGGGTTATGGCTAAACAAACTAAATCCACTAAACGGGTGTAAATACATGTGTTTACATTTATACGTAACTGTATGTGTGTATGATTGTATATGTATGTTTGAGAAAACGTATAGATTACAATTGTTTGATTATTATAGTGTATATGCATGTGTCTATAGGTAACCAAAATGTCTCATGAGTATGATTTTGATCAACTTCTAACCGACACCTATACTCCCGAAATCTCTCGTGAACCTACAACACCCGGGATTCACATTCGTGCCAATGTTAATTTTGAAACCCGCCGGTTTCATGAAGGTCGAGTCGTTGATCCATCTTTAGTGTATCATAGGGATATCAACACCTCATTTAGAGCTATAGGTTTTGATTGCTTGCTTCACATCAACTAGCACATTTGTCCTCGTTTTGTGTTAGAATTCTTTCGACAAGTTGAACTCGTACGTAACGAGGATCAATCTTTGTCACTTTGGTTTTGGCTCCGAAATTTAAAATTTGTCTTAACTCTTGAGCAATTTGCTCAAATTCTTCAAATCCCCAATCATGGACAATGTGCCTATACTGAAGATTGGTGTCTTGAATCTCTCTTCAACTATCGAGAAGAGGATAGTCCATATTGCTCCTACATACCCTCTCCAACCGAACATACCAAACTCATTCGTACTAATAAGTACTTTCCTTACCCAGATCCAACGAAAATTCGTTTGGAAGAGATTCGTTATGAACTAATCTCGTGGGCAGTCATCCTGCGAGAAAATGTTCTCAGTTTAAAAGGAAATCGTGAGCAACTTCCGGCGTGTTGTGCTCATATGATTTATTGTCTTCATACTCAACAACCGTACAATCTCGCATACTTCTTCGCTAAGCGAATTGTACATCTCAAGGGTAACAAAAATAAATTGATACCCTATGGGATGTTCCTAACTCGTCTCTATCACCACTTCATGAACTTTCATCCTTACCTTCGTGGTCCTCAATACTCACTCTTCAATCCCGTTATGAAAACCCATAATGAGTCATATATCTCATCCATTCTCATTTCCGAATATTCAACCCACCATGCACCCTTTGATGATCCGAATCATGAGGAAGAGATGCATGCTAACGACGAGAGTGTGATGAAAACGCGAGCAATCTCAAGTCATAAGTAGTTAGGGAGGGATTAGTACTCCTATTAGGATTTATCTTTGGTTGATTATAATACTCCTATCTATCTTGCATGCTTGACTATTGTTCCATCACCTTGCATGATTTCAAATTATGTGATTATTGGATGATAGCTTATTTTATCCTTTTTGATTGCATGCTTATAGCTTATCTTAGATAGTTGCATGTTAATCTTTAATTGCTAGAAGAAGCTAAATATGGGATATATTTGGCAAATAAATCTTTAGTGGTTTGAGGCACTAACATTTTCTGCAAATAGTCCCCTTAGAAAACTTCCCTTTAGCTGCCCAGAACTAGGCAGCACAGGAAAATTCGTGACTCCCAGGTCATGGTACCGTTAAATAGGCCACGGTACTGTTAAATTTAACGGTACCGTGCGGTATTTATTGGTACCGTGTCCTTGTTTCCTTGTTTGACGAATTTTCACTGTTTCTTCTAGATTCCTGCATCCCTAACCTCAAACCTGTAATATTTTGCAAACTCCCATACACTCTAAGATTCCCTCACTACACCATAGGACACTACCACCAACTTTAATTCAAATCCTACAACTCTTGCCTATATAAGGCCTCACCATTGCAAGCTTATCTAGCATCTCATCTTCAACCTCACATTACTAATTCACCATGTCTTTCACATAAGGATCAACAACCCACATCTCCAAGAAACCTAGGATCACCGTTAGACCACCATCCAAACCTCTCTTTGTTGATCTCACCAAAGATGATGAAGTCACAACACCACCTTCCCAAGCAACTCCTAACTCACCATCTCCACCTAATGCTCCTTCCAAAACATCATCTACTAGGACAACATCTTCATCATCTCCCTCTATGAACACCATGCCATCATCCATGGACTGCACACTCTCACCTATCACCCCTTTGATTATGCCATGCCAACCCCATCTCCTACATACTTAAGATTTATATGTGCTTCTTTTAGTTTGTTTTTATGTTTATGTTGTAGTCATACTTCATGTATGACATTTCTTTCTATGAATTAATGGGCTTATTATGTGGTTGTTTTAACTTTTATGGTTTTTAGCTTTTTAGCCCTTTTCTTAGTTTATGGTTGGATATTTGTTTTGGTTGCTACATGTTATCTAACTTTATTTTGTAGCAAGAACCATTGATTGATTTCTTGGTGTCCTCGAAACGAGGGGGAGTATACATCAAGGGGGAGCCTTAGCAACCTTTTTGCCTCGACAAAAAGGGGAAAAAATGGGATATAAACTCATGCTAAAAACTTGTAAAAATTAATTTTTAACTTAATATGTGTTTATGTTTTGTCATCATCAAAAAGGGGGAGATTGTTGATGCAAATAATGTTCTAAAAACGTTATTTATATCTTTCGATAACTTCACGTTTTGATGATAACAAAATGTGAAAGCACTTTACGTTAAAATTAACGTAAACAAGTTTTTAGTCGAAATATCCCGCATCTACGTATATCACTCTAGATATGAACAAACAAATTTACAACTTGACAAATGATTAAAAAAGTGAATTTGTGTTTCAAACTTCACATTTTTAATGTGACAAAATATTTTTTCAAAAATATACCTTACAAGTTATTTTTGAATTATAAAGAAATGTTTTATTGGAAAAATAAGTTTAAATATCATAACATCTATTTTCTCCCCAAAATCAACTCCAAACTTCCCTAAATAAACTTTCACCACTAAAAACAAAAATTGGAGCGTCCTTGTCTGGAACGGTACCACGGTACCACTAAATTTAGTGGTACCATATGGTATTTAGTGGTACCGTGACCCTATAACGGGCAAATTTTCTCTGCCTATAAATACCAGTCCAATTCACAGGTTTTGGACATCCTTTTTCACACACAACTTTCTGAGTTCAAAACTCTTATCACATCTTCTCTTCTTGATCATTTAGATTAGTTTTCTTTTGTTTAAAGAGTGATCCAATCATCCAACCAAGAGATCACCTTCATTCCTCTACTAGTGCAAGAGAAGAACACAAAGTATCAAAGAAGATACAAAGTGTTGTAGTTATAGTTAGTGCACTTGTAACACTTGTTACATACTTGTTGTATCCTAGCATACACCAAGTTAATTTTCTTTTCTGTAGTTTGTGAGAGTAGATCATTATGATCTTGTCGAGATCTTGGAGATCTCTTGTAGCTTGTGAGCTTGTGAGTTGATCAAGTGGATCAAGGGTATATCAGATAGATCGAGTCAAGTAAGAGTAGATCATTGTGATCTTGTTGAGATCTTGGAGATCTCTTGTAGCTTGTGGGCTTGTGTGTTGATCAAGTAGATCAAGGGTAGATCGTGTAGATCGAGTCAAGTGTGTTGATTGTGTGAATTAGTAAGGATCGTGTAGATCGTGGTAGATTGTTACTAGCTAAGATTAGTACTCGATATTTAGCTTAGTGTTGAAAATAAGGATAAGCGACGTTGTACGGTTTTCTCCGCCTGATGGGAGCTTTTTAACATAGTGTTTAGAACTCTCGAGTTTGGTACTCGGGGAGTGGAGTAGGGCGAAGAAGAGCTTCGTGACCGAACCACTATAAATCTATTTTCCCAGTTTGATCTTTCCATCTCTTCTCTTTATATTTATTGTTTATATTAGATAGTATTGTTTTGTGTTCATATTGGTGTTGATTGATTTCACAAGAGAATCGAATCAAAGTTTTTCACAAGTAAAGTTTTATAAAGTTTTAAAAACCGGTAAAACTATTCGATCAACCCCCTCTTCTAGTTTTCCACAAGGGTGCTTTAGTTATCTGATATTTGTCAGAAAACCGTTTATAACCTTGCTAATGCATTTTTTATTCTCAGGCTGTGATGACAGGCTTCACACGTGCACTGGCCTGAAGACTTAATTGTTACTGTTGCAATGCTTGAAAGAATCACCAACACTGTGGAACTATACAATGACGCGTTCGTTAAACTCAAGGATTTCTTCAATAAGGCAAGGTTTTCTATTTGGCTTCTAAGTTATCATAACTGTTTGTTGCTCATCGTTCCTAATAGAGGTGGCAACATGGGATATCCAGGAGGGTTGGGGAACAGGTTCAAAAGATAAATATTTAGTGCTGGTCGAAATGGGTCAACAAGTTTAATTGACTTACTACGACTTTTTTTGCCCATTTATAGTATTTTATAAAATCTTACTATGTCTAAAAAATGTAATTTATAGAAGTTTTTTTTTATCAAAACATTAATTCGAAACTTTGCATACAACCTTATAATAGATTGTTTGCACAAATGGATAAAATTTGGTATTATGTATTTGGTGGTATCAAGTTCTTTTAATCTATTTCTTGGGCATGTATGAAAGAACATTTGGTGGGTAACATGTTTTTTACTCAAAGTTCAAGCCCATTATATTTAAATTTGCCAAATGTGTTCTTAGGTCTTTAGGTGTAGCAAGACATGTTTGTATAAATCCTCTTTTAATACTCGAGAAAAATGTTCTTTTGATTTATTTCTTATCTGATCAACGGTTTGTTTGGTAAACTTAGTGTTTGTAGTCCATCGGAGTTTCTCGGCTATTGTCCCTTTTTTATGCACCAAGATACGACAGTACTAAGGATGGACAATTAGTAATAGTTTTTGATGTTTTTTTTTAGTTTTTAGCCCAATGCAGTTTCAGGGGTGATTGACATAGTGTAGATTAAAACATTTGGAATATTGTAAATTTAGAAGGTTACAATATTATAAGAGTTGTAGTTTCAATGGGTGTTTGGCATAGTGTAATTTGAAGAGTTACATGAACAAATACTGGTCTAACTACATAAGGTGACAGAACTGCCTTTTGGATCAGTGTTCTAACTTCTAAATAGGTTAATGAGATAAATGTTTCTTTTAATTTTTTTTATCATGAAACAACTATAATGATGAGTTTGTTTGCACTTGCAAAGATTTCTTGCTACAATGCGAGCTACACAAGGTGTGTTTCAGCGATTCACAGTTTGTTGGTATGTCGTGCATCTATGGTTTTTATTTGAGCAATTTTAATTTTAGGTTTGGTTCGTGTTCATTGTCGATTCTGTGTTCACTTATTGATCGATGTTCATACTTTTTAGGTCCGAAAGTATTCATGCATTTTTTTGAGTGCATCCTTGTGTCTGATTGATTCTAGAAAGGAGCATTTACAGGATGAGAGTCAGCAGAACGTTAGTGTTGCGGGTGCGAGGATTGTGAATCTGCTGCATAATGAGTGTCGTGCAGGAAACAGCGTAGTCAGAGAGGAAATGGCTGTTGCAGTAAAAAAGGTAAGCATTAGGCTTAAACTTAAAACATAACAACAATAGATGATTGGAAGCATAACAGCAATACGAATTATTCTTTAAATTTGGTTTTTGGGATTATGCTTACTGGGTGTTTGGGATTATGCTTAAAGTTAAAACATAACAGCACTACGAATTAGTATTTAGATTTGGTTTTGCTATAAAATAAACATTGCAATCCAAAACCATTGTAAATAACGGTTTTATGCTAGATATGAGTCTAAACAAAGTATTTCAATGACAAATATAAAAAAATAAAAATTGTCTTAAATCTGTGCAGAATTACAACTTTCAGCAACATCTGCAACACGTTACTTTCTGAATACCAAATATCCCAGAGGCACAAGAAATACGCAGCGTGTAAGTTGAAAACAAATATCTGTAGCACAATAAATACAGAATTACAAACATATCCTTAAAAACATTTACTTTCACAGGTATGCAAATCTGCTTAGCCTACCGCCTGTTCTCCCAATTCAGCACCAAAAAATTTGATGACACAGTAGAAGAAAAAAAACGAAATCGCTACTCGCTGAAAACCTTGCTGGAGATAGGCCCAAAACACCACAGAGTAAGCAACAAACTTTTTTATTTTCGTATTACTTTTTGCACAGTGTGTTAACCAAAAAAAAAATGAACCCAGTATGCCCGGTTTACCAATGAAGCCACTATCTCTTCAATCAATCCCAATCGGCCATGGTACTATAAGAAGTGTAGTAAGTGTACTCAAAAAATTATTGTAGAGGTCCTAATACTAAGATGCATAGACCACGGAGCACAGCCTATTCCAAATTACAGGTAAGCAACCATAAAACTGCTGCATACTCTTTTACTCAATATTAATAGTCTAACAACAATCATTCATATCAATTACAGCTAATGTTTTAGGCCAACAATTGATGACGGAATAGGAGCCATAACATTAACATGTTTCAGTCCTGAATTTGACAACCTCACCACTAAATGCAACCAAATTGTGGAGCAACTTGAAGACAAAAACCCATACCAACTGCCACCAAATTTGATCTCACTCATTGGCACACAACACATCTTCCAATTCCACTTTACAAAGGAAAGTGAGCTCGGTCGTGCAACCTTCATTTTAGACAAAGTGTTAGACCCAAAACATTTGGCTATACTACCTCCTGACGCTCAAACAAGTCAAGCATACACAGCTAACATTGTAACATCTGAAGTACCACATGATATAAAGTTCCCGAGTTAGCAGCTTTCTACACCTCCAACAGAACATCATGTGAAAGTTGCAGCAAAGGAAACTGAAATCACCAAAGCACAGACAAAGACACCAAAAAGAGAACTGTCGTTTGAAGTTAACTCACAAGAAAAATCAGAAACAAGCAGCAAAAAAGGAAAGCAAGAATAGAAAAGGAACAACGGCACCTGTCTTTTGTACACGTAAAAAAAAAACAAGTGTTGGCATCCCATCAATGCATGTAAATATTTTCCTATGTGTTATGTAGTAGAAGTGAATGGTAACTGCTGGTAGTACTAATTGTGCCACAAATGTACAAAAGACACTAGCTTTTGAACAATGTTAGGTGATAACAACATAACTACTATTTGCATGGATGTTATGTTGAAATTAGCTGATAACTCATTGACAAATAAAATTTTCTCTCTTTCTTTTAGATTATTTGCATGGATGCACAAATAAGATTGATTTTGTCGATAATGATCGACTGTTTGAGTCCAATACAGGGCCTTATTTGTTGATATACAAACATGTGAACGAAAACATTATTATTGCACATGATTCATAATTTCGTACAATGTTGTAATGTGTACAGGTTTATCGTAAACTCATCTTCACCTACGTTACTGTCATCAAGTATGTACCGCAGCAACGCCGCTCGTTTACACTAAAGGAAACATTCTTTTAAAGCGTTGCAGTTATATGTGAAATGTGCAACGCTTTCCACCAAGTGTTGTCTTTAAGCATTAAAATCGTTACACTTTTATGAAAGTGCTGCTTTATATCGTAATATGCAACACTTATTTTTAAAATGTTGCTTTATCACCCAGGTTGTCAAAAAGGCAACATCTTATACAAGTGTTGCTTGTTAAGTGTTGCATTAGGCACATTTTGTTGTAGTGTGCTTTCCAAATGTTAGTTATGCTACTTGTCGCGCAACTGGCCTAGGTAAATTATCATCATGTGCTAAAAATGTTAAATAAAAGTAATTATAAATAGGTTGTTGTTTTATCTGGTTAACCTAATTGATATACTGATTCAAGGTTTTGAATTTGAATTTATAGGTAATCATCAGTCAATGATCTGCTTTTGCAATCAATTTGTATATAGTATTTGATATATTGTGTGATCTTAACATATTTAAATAATTATATCTGAGAATTGTGGTTAAGATACTTAGGGATAATTGGAAGACCACACGACACATGATTTTCTACTAGAAAAGTCTTACCTAGAAATTGATAGTAGATAACTAACAAGTTGATGCAGATGTCTTAACATAGAATTAAGACTACCGGTACAAACTTTACCTACTCTTGTGAAAAATATATACAATGATCAAGTGCATTTCTGATAGCTGAGTCTACTTTATATCCAGATTTAGTAGAAACTTTACCTATAGGCGTGGATGGCTTGAAACATCTACAATATTAATACACAGTGCCGTAGCTGGGTTAATAGAGGCCATGTGCAAAATTGCTTATATGATAACTAAACATGACGAATAAAAGTATATTGTTACAATCTACTATTAATTTGAATGAGTTTTTTCATCACCCTTGTCCACCTGAAGTAAAGTTTCACAAATATTTAGATCAAAATTTCATATATCGTCAACATTTTGATGTTTCAAATGAATTTTAAGGCCAAAACTATACAAAGATTTATATATTTTTAGGCCCCTAAAACTTTGAGGCAATGTGCGGTAGCACACCTCGCACACCCTCATATACGGCTATGTTAATACATATAATGTGACAGAGGCGATTTGTACATCAATCACAAAATTTACTTGACACTAACTCGTACAAGACAGTATGTTTGAAAAGAATTGAGGGTGAGCAAAACAAATCTGGGAATGTATCAATCAGTTGTTAACAATGAGTATACTTTACGGATATCGGTACAAGAAAACTAGGCAAAATTAAACCCAAAATTTTTCCAAGGGACATTGAATTCTAATAACTTTCCAACATATAATTATGAACACAATCATATTGACAGTTTGCTAGCTAGTGATTTCCTAGAAATTAGTGACAGAAAAGTTTTCGTCGCGAATCCATAAGAGTTTTCTGACGATTTCCTAGGAATTTCATATGCATAAAAAGGCATAGCAAAACCCTAGGAAATTAAAATAATTTCTTATTATTTTCCTAGAGATTTCATATGACTAAAATGACACTGGAAATCCGTAAGAAATTCTACTTTCTAAAGGTTTTCAAAGGATTTATTTATAAACATTTATGTAAACATAGTTCATATTAGTATATCTTTGTATTGAATACGTGTTTAAAAACACTTTTATTACGTTTTTTAAATACTTTTAGAAATAGGTAACTAGGAAATGTCTAGGTGAACTACAACTATCACATTAGGATTTCCTATGATTATCTTAAAAAATTGTTATAAAAAATAAAAATGAAGACAATAATTATTATACATATTATCTATATTGGGGTTACAATTTTGATCAGGTCGTCACAAAAATAAATGACTTAGGGTTATGGCTAAACAAACTAAATCCACTAAACGGGTGTAAATGCATGTGTTTACATTTATACGTAACTGTATGTGTGTATGATTGTATATGTATGTTTGAGAATACGTGTAGATTACACTTGTTTGATTTGATAGTGTATATGCATGTGTCTACGATAGGGCGCAAGCATGTATGAGGTTGTATAGAAGAGTGTACGGATTGATATGTGTTGACGTGATAGGCATGTGTTCGTGCACATATATACAATATACGAAAGGCCGTCGTATGAATTTATAAAATTTTGGAGGGCCCGGGACGAAATTAAATAATGGGTCCTTTCGATAATGAATTTATATATAAAGTGTCACCGTTTATAAAATATAATTCAATTATTTATCGAAACGTTCTAACATATTACTCCCTCCGTCCTATAATAATTGTCCACTTTAACTTTTTTGAGTCTTTTTTGTTCAACTTTGACTATTAATATTTTTATTTGTTTTATATGATAATTGATAAAAATTATACCAATTAAAATAAATTTAAAACGTAATCTATTCATATATTTTTTATCAAGTAATATATCAAATAAATAAAAATATTTATGATCAAAATTGAATAAAAAAACTCAAAAAAGTCAAAGTGGACAATTATTATGAAACGGATGTAGTACTTATTTAAGATATTTTCTCATCTAAATACTTTTTTCTTCTTGAAAAATTCGTGTACACATGCATATAATTATTAACGGGACAAATTTTGGGGCCCTTAAAAATTTTGGGGCCTTGAGCGATCGCTCACCTTGCACACCCTCAATGACGGCCCTGAATATACGCATCTAAATGCGAATATGCGCATTTATTTATCATTAGCCATGCGTTTATATTGTGTTTTTTTAATTTTAATATAAATCAGATGGAAATCATTGGGCGATAGTTATCATTTCCAAGAGATTTCCAACGGATTTTAGCTAAGCGTTTCTTAGTGTTCTTTTTCATTTGAAAAACGTCGCAGAAGCCTTTAACTAATAGATTTCCCAGGGAATTAGCGCTAGCTAAAAGCCGTGTTTGTAGTAGTGCGTATCTATGTCTTCTATGGGAGAGTTCATGTATTGCTTTTATTAGAACGTTGTATATTTAATTATCTTCGGCTAACCAGTGAATCCAACTAGTCATCTATCATCTTATAAGGAAACCCATGGCTTCATGCTTACCCACAAATGCATAAAAACCGATTGAACAAACTGGCAACCCATCCATTCTAGATCTTTGATCAGTTGTGGCGGATGGCCCCTAAAAAAGTTGCAAATCTGCGACCCCATTCAAACACGAGTCCTACTTTAACAAAATCGCAAGTTTTACCGGCCCATAGGTTTATGTGTTAAGTAAAGAGTTTTCAATCAAATGGCACTATTTACAAGACCCAAATCAATGTATTTCACCTTTTCATCAAAAACTAACCATTTTGGTCAACTTGGGGGTGTGGCATTGATGTATGTACTTGACCTACTCTTGTGAAATATATATACAATTATTTCGAGCATGTTTTTTTTTTTTGGTATTGTAAAAAATAATAAACTTCTATGGAAAATTAGAAACACAACGCGTAATATATGTATGCATGTCTTTGAGAACTTGTCAAACATTTTTGGATGCGTGTTCATGTTGCCGGTCCCTTGAAGCCACCAAGTATCTTTCTAATTTTGCATTATTATAGATTATAATGGAGATTAATTTCCGTTCAAAGTCTACCATAGACCAAGTTTTTTCGAGATTATACCAGTACATTATATATCTAAGTGAAATTTAAATTTAATTAAATTATATTGCAAGAGATGGTTAAAAATTTGTACGAGAATTAGACTCTAGCGATCTGGCTCATACTTCGTTAAACATCAAGCAATGTATTAAAAACGCCGATAATGTTGAATAATGAAAATCTTGTAGGTTATTATCTTTCATTAATCATATATTTATAGTCCTAATACATAAAACCCTAGAAGCCTTAAACAAACTATAAACCCACACACCAGGCTTGGGGCCTATTTATTAATCATCTAATACTCCCGCAATCCGAGCGGCGAAATCGCGAAAACTTGGATTGGAGTACAAACGAAAAACATTAATTATTAAAAAATAAAAATAAATCTAAAGTTAGTTATCTTGATGAAGAATCAATACATTGATAGGTACGCAATCGCGTAATTCGAAAAAAGAGTGATCATGTTTTCCAAATGCAGCTGCTTGTTCTGGTGCGTGATGGCACATCCTTATAACTACGGTTACGATTCCGGTATGATTTCCTTCGAAATTTAATTACGAAGCCACGATTGCTGACCTCGTCGATTAACTCTTTACGGTTTGGGAGTTATGACTGAAACAATAGGCTTTTTTTTTTTTTTTTTTTTTTTTTGCACGGATAAACAGCGGTGGCTAGGGCTTAACGGGTTGGCATTGAGGCGGCGACTCAAGGTGGCCAATGAGGCCCAAGGATTAGACCTAGAACTCTAATACCATGTTGAATGATGAAAACCCCGTAGGTTATTATCTTTCCTTAATAATATATGTATAGTGTTAGTACATAAAACCCTAGAAGCCTTAAACAAACCCTAAACCCAAAAAATCACAATCTCTTATGGAAAAGATTCAATCAATAAAGTCTTTGGTTATTTTACATGGTAATAAAGCTTTAGGTACAACCCACCACAAAGTAGTTATCTTCTGGTTATCGGCTATTCGCCGATGATTTGGAGGGATCCCGGTCTATTTATCTTTTTTTGCTTCATTGTTTTCCTTTTTAGTATATTCTTTTTATTACATAAACCCTAGCTTACAAATCCCTAGCCATTATAACACACTCATATTATGTTGATTTATTGACCAGTCATCTAAGTTTATCTAATCAACCTAACTCCTTGTTTTAAGGCCGAAGATCATTTTCGTCTTCGAAAATAGTTGATCACAAAATTGCCGCTCATACCTAAGGTAAAGCAAGCCATGACGTAAAAAATAAACGTCGAAAAAAGGAGGAAGTCGTCAACCAATATACAACTTTGCCGCCGAATACAACTCTACCTCCGTGCAAAACAAAAAACAAAAACGGAAGAAGTGCAAAAATCAAAGAAGATGAAAAGCAAGAAGATTTCAACATTCTCTCCAGTTTGTGCGTTCGAAAATCTCCTGTTTAAACTGCAGGGGGTGTTAGATGACTAGGTTAAGGCCCAAGCCTAATTGTAGGCTTAGGGTCCATTAGGTGTAGGTTAGATTACTTGCTCACAAAACTATGTGTTAATTATTGATGCGTTCGCACGAGGTTTTAAATTTATAAACAAGAATTACCGGTTAACTAGGAACACATTCGGGCAAGTATACCGTCACATGTAGTATAGGGGTTGGTAAGTCAAGGTCGTCCCAAGTGACTTGGTTGTACTTAAGTGTCGTTTGTTTGTTTAAGCAAGTAACAAGTTGATGGTTATGATTGTCACGGATCAAACTAACAAGAAAAGCAATATAAGAACAAGCACACGAAGAACATACATGTTTGGCAATGATAATTAGGTAGTAAGGACTTGGTGTAAGCCTTTACTAGTTTTAAGATGGTTAGTTTGGAAAACATATTATCGTGGTAGAACCAATTATAATAGTCTAGTGTTTTATAAATCAAATGTACATAAGTCTTAATCAATTGGTCATATCATAAAACTCATGAATAAACCAACAACAAACAAAGAGTTCTTTCGACCCATAACTTTGATGTCATCAATTTGTGAAGTTCCATTTACTTGAAAAATAATGATTAGAACACATATTCAAAAGATGTCTTTCGACCTTTAATCCAAATTAAACCTTTACTTGTTATGTTTATTAATTCTCTTGCACAATCGTCACAAAGTACAAGATCAAAAAATTTGTCGACTAATAAATTAAAATCAACCACTATTGAGAATCCTTTCGACATATGGACTCAACAATAATTAATCAAAATAATGAACAAGACAAGTTCCAATTTAACCAAATATGAAATTATCATCATAATCCAAACAAACACTACAAATATCCAAACATCCCTTTATCACAAGTTATCATAATATCCGAACAAGTATTAAGACATCATTCACAAGACAAATAAGAATAATCACATCATCAACTCAATCAAAGAAACAAACATGCTTAATATTAAAAGAGAAGATACAACGTTCATAAGATGAAATACATTTGTCCTAGCCTTGCAAACTGAGATGAGGGTTAATCCAACCCCCCAACACCTCTGGAAAAAGGGTGAGGGGTGGTGAGAGAAGTTGGTTAAGAGTTACATGAGAGTTGTATATGAGTTATCTCTCAAAAATTGCCAAAGTGGGTGTATATAAGCTTATGCAAGACCCTTGGCCAAACTTGTCCTCTAATTGTCATTAAAATGACAGGAAATTGAGTTAATGGAAGCAAGTGATCGGACTTGGGCCTTAATGATACATAAATAAGCATTAAAATTAACTTGGAGAAGTCAGATTCAGCCAACCGATCAGATGTGGGGCCATACCGATCGGTTGGAGCTCTCGTAAAAAACAACTTTGCTCCATCCGAATCGGATGCGAACTTCTACAGATCGGATGGAGCCTTCTGGCCAGAAATGATAAAGACCAAAGTTGTAGTTCTTTCTCTTACCTTTCCATGGCCACTTGAATCAACTAAATCCGAGTTCGTATACTCAAGTTATGGTCAAAATGGTGGAGGTGTGTCGGGAACAACGAGTCTTCCATTATTTCTTCGTTTTAGCTTCTTTTCTTCATTTCTTTTCTCGTTTTCCCTCTTGTGATTTATTCTTTGAGTCTTTGGAGTGACTACTTCATGACTTTATCTTCTCGAATATACTCCAAGAGACTTTCATTTGTCGGGAATTCTTTGTACATGCATAAATCTTTGTTTATTGATCGTTTCGTCGCCTTTTTCTCCGTTTTCTTTGTCGTGAGCTTCCATGAACCTAAAATAGAAATTAAACTTCATTAAGTACCATAAGTTCATAAAAGTAACCAAAATATATGCATAAAATCCACGATAACGCTTCTAAAAACATGTACAATTTGAGCGTTATTATATTCCCCCACACTTGAACTTTGCTTGCCCTCAAGCAAATCTAGAAAAAGAAAAATCAAAATTCATACCTAAATGACAAAAACGAAAAGAAAATTAAAAATTTTGAAATTTTACCGACGCATCCATCCGATCGGTTTGCATCTCCATCCGATCGGATGGACAATTTGTAAAAACATGCAACCTACCAACCGAATCGGATGCTCGAACATCCAATCGGTTGGACAGCTCGTTAAAACTTTTTCTTTTTTTTAATAAAAGAGAAAATGAGCGCAAAAAGAGAAAATGAGCGCAAACTCCCCCACACTTAAGGGTTTGCTTGCCCTCAAGCAAATATTAAGAAAAATAGATCACACATGGTGCATGAAAAATGATTATAAAAATTATGATGCAAATCTACCAAGTACAAGTACAAGATACGATTCATCATTTTTAAGCGTTATGGTGAAAAACCAAGACGTATGAAGATTTTCTTGCTTGAGTAACATTTCTAAACACCTCACGAAAAAGAAACGAAGTATAATTCACTCAATCACTCATTTATTTAGGTAATGGAGTATATATAAGAGAAATCACACTCATTGCTCAGTCATGATCCGTTTATTACCATAGGCTTGTACAAGAAACAAAACTCCACCGACGTGGCGTAAGCGCCAAGTGTAAACATCTAAAGAGGCCTTTTATTCGGGTTGTAACGTTTGGCTTAAGGGCTTTTACCAGGCTTATGTTTAAATATTTTATACAAGAATATAATAGCTCGCTGGCGCGGATTTTTGTCTAGCTAAACAACAGATGGTCACTAGATTGTACCTTGGTTCGCTGGCGCGTTACTTGCATAACGAATGGTCACCGAAATACGCACTAGATCGCTGGCGCGTTTTTCAACTATTCAAAAACCGGATGGTCACTAAAATATCCATGCACTACATATTTTCACAAAGCCATCACTATATCCGGATGCTCGAAAGCTAACAACGAATAAAGTAATTTGGTAAGGATAGGGATAAGGCATGGGAGTATTTATGAAATTGGTTTTAAAAGAAAAATAAAGTCAAGTCTAAGTCCCATTGTTGCTAGTTACCGAATAAACCGCAAGCCCGTAAATGATTATAGTTATAATATTCTCTTCTTCACATATCGATACATCGATTCGCCATAACAATATTCTTCATTCATAGCACATTGGCTAACAACATATCACATAACTTTCTTTCTTCATCTTCATATATAGCACATTGGCTATAATTGTCACCTTATAGTTGCGATGACTTATTTTCATTTTTTTCCAACCTTTCTTTCATACATCACATCTCCCTCACACTTCGCATAAGCATACACCACAAAAATACAAAATATGAAGCGGGCCCTCTCCATCTTCGTCGGAATGGCACACACGAATGACAAAGTGTGTCTAACTAATAATCATAAAAAACAATCCAACAACTAAGCAACTAGCAACCCACCGTTTAGACTTTGACAAGTGGTAAGGCTAAGGTTTAAAGTGTAAAATATTTTTGTTTTTTTTCTGGATTTAATCAAAAATGAAAAGGATGGCTCGGAGGGTGAACTAAGGGTACCTAGCGCTAAATATGAACGCTAACAAATGGGTTCATATGGGTGGTTAACTAACCGATGTGGTTAGCTAATATATCATCAGATGTAAAATGAAGGCCATTTGGTTTTATTCCTAAGGTGCCTCTTTATCACACGAATATACTTATATCACACGAATACGATCTTACTGCGGTCTGGTAATGATTTACAAGTACAAGTTCTAGAATAAATAAAATCACCGGCACACTCATAGAAAAAGATCCAAGCATAAAAGATGTATGCTATATACGAAATAGGCTCAAATCCTCACAATTTAGTGGAAAGATCTATAATATGTGCTAGCAAATGTTATCGATTCCAGAATGGATTGCAATATTAATCGGGACACATCTCATTTTTTTCAAAATTTACATATTTCACCAGTGAAATGATCCAGTTATTCTAATATATTATCCTAAAAGCGTGAAAACAATTTGATCACAAGGGCAAACAAGTATACAAAATTTTAAATTGACCCCAAAAATTATAAATTTGAAAAGTAGTTTCGTTTTTTCTATTTACTTCCATCTACACTTAAGTTAAGCATTGTAGTCAATGTGAAAAATAAACTTCAAAGCATGTGAAATAGGTGATGTGCGTGTGTATTGCTCTAATTTTTATACCCACGGTATGTCGTTGTGGTTTTAGCAGTATTCAAGTTTTAAATTTATATTTAGCCGACTTATCAATAACACACATTTTAACGAGCAGTGTACTTGGTCAGTATGAATATAATGGTAAGTAGAGTGTCGATCACTAAGAGTGGAACGTATTATCTAGTTATCCTAATCAGTATTTTAATATATTAAGTTATCTATACAACCTAATCTAACACAAGGGGGTTCAGCCTGAGAGACTGGCACAGTTTGATTATGATTAAATATAAACTAAACTAATAAGCACGAATCAGCGATTAGCACACACGTACACATATAAATACTTGAGACAATAAGAAGACCTGTCCTGATAGTTAAGTAGTTTGTCACTTGTTTTATTGCTAGTTTTATATGAAGTGTATAGTTCGATGCAACGCACCAAGTTTAATCCTTTCTCGTTGGCTCTAATCTTATCGGCGAGTAAACCCTTAATGATTACTTGTGACTATCCTACTTATCTTTTCTTCCTACTTTTCTACAGACGATAGAATGCATAGGCGATATAATAAATAGGCGAGGAAGGGGCATGGCGACCCAAGCAATGCTCAGCTAGACACAGAGGTTATCAATGCACTAATAAAAGTCACCAAAGACATCAACATATAAACTTTAATTAATGGGAAAGCAATTTTAAGGGGAGTTGAAGTGCATGATTAAATCAATGACACAAGCCCATCAATCCTGACCAATTAAAGTGTACTAATACAATAAAACAAAACTACTTAATGAATTGAATACATGCAGGACCTTCTTACAGCTCTTGTATCTTCGTTCAAGGTGTGTCTTGTGCTGCTACTTCGTCTGAATTCGGCTTAGGGTTTCTGTGATCTTCGGTCTTCTAAAAACTAGGCTCTCTGAAATTCGTCTGACTTTGGGGTATTTATAGTTTCTGTCTGAGGGCTAGATGCGGCGCATAGGATAAGTAGATGCGGCGCATTGACTTAACTTCGCGTGGGGTCCAAGATTAATATATTCAGGAATATTCGTACACCGCCAGAAGATGCGGCGTAACTCCATTCTTGGATGCGGCGCATATCCTTGCTGTCTTGGATCGTAGCTTGTGAAATCTTGATAGTGATGCGCCGTATATAATAAGTAAGATGCGGCGTATCTGGAGCAGAATGATCTTGATCTTGTACATTTCAGTAGACTCTTAACTTCTTGCATGTTTTGCTCCATAATTAGTCCAAAATCGCCAAGTTTCACATAATACTTGTTTTTACCTGAGAATTACAAAAGTAAACATTAACGTATCAATTCTCACAGATAATATAATAAAACAAGTCAAATAAATAGGATAAATGATGGTAATAAAATTTACTTATTTGAGTTCATCAAATATCCCCCCACTTGAACTTTACTTGTTCCCAAGTAAACCTTAGAATTAATCTTATGAAAATGTATCCTAAAAGATATTAGGATTTATTTTTATATTTAAGCATGTATTCATTTTTGTCATAATCACACAACCAAACACTTAACGAATTAGAAGTAAAATAAAATATATTGATAAAAGCAAATCTAATCGTTTAACTGTCCAGTCGTGACGAATATTCTATCATAAGCTTGACAAGTATACGCATCTCCC
Organism: Artemisia tridentata subsp. tridentata; assembly: GCA_021014915.2. NCBI lineage: Eukaryota > Viridiplantae > Streptophyta > Magnoliopsida > Asterales > Asteraceae > Artemisia > Artemisia tridentata. The sequence goes on from CP139507.1 coordinate 43,486,674, forward strand.
CCACTAAATCCAAGGAATAACAAGTCTAAAGCGGCAAAAAGGGTTTGTAGGTTAATGGTTAATCATTCTTCTTAATCTCTATCGATCTCAAATTCCAGAAAAGGCGACAAAATCACAAATACATGATCGAATCCACGAACACGATACTTGCAATTGCTCAAATCCTTAACTCGAATAGGCTAAAGATAGGACCAAGTAATCTTCACCAATAATATTATATCAAAAAGGGCGACAAAATCATAAATACATAGCCGAATCCACGACTACGATACTTAAGATTGCTCAAATCCCTAATCTCAATAAATCAAAGGTTTGGATAAAGAATAATATAGGGTGTGGATAATATTTGGGATATAAATTGGTGTAAAATGAAAAATAAACAAAACAGATAAATTAAAATCCTAAGTGTGGCAAATTGCTTTCCCAACCATCCCATGAATAAGACTCATATCATTGAATAACTCACGCTTTAACACTTGAAACACACGCTTTAGGTAGACACGAATTATACTCAACAAGATCTCAATCAAAGAATAAACCTTAGTTGGCGTTCCCATAACGGCCAACTCCCATTCAATCTATAGATATAATATACAACAAATAGTGGTGATATCGACCACTTAATACAAAACTTTACATAAGTTGGTTAAAACAAACATCCAACTTTTCCTTTTTCTTTTTCTTTTCTGTCTTTTCGATTTTTTTTTTTTTTTTTTTTTTTTTTTTTTTTTTTTTTTTTTTTTTTAACTTAAAACATAAACATAGATGTGTGAAATTTCACCACATCACTATAACGATAACTCTGGATAATTTTTCCATACTTTTCATGACTTCAGAAATAACGGTAATAGTGAAAGTAGTAAACACATGAAAAATAAACTCAAAGATATACAATATTTTCTTTCACTCCAATTGCATTGTGCAATTTCCCAACTCAACCAAAGATAATGAATTACGCACGCGAACACAGGTAATGTAAGGAAACACACTTTGCCTAAAGCAATTAACCAACCACGGATTTTAATCTACAGGGTAGGCTAAGGTGTAAGGGTGTAACGAAACATTATAACAAAGGTGTAAGAAACGAAAGGAATGGCTCTGAGTGTTTTTCTAGGGGTATCTTACTCTAAAAATGAGAGTAACAAAAGGGTTTATACGGGGGTTAACTAACCAGTGTAGTTAGCTAATATCACATAACATATAAAGGCTATTTGGGTGTAATTCTCAAAATTTACCAATTTAGACAAGTCATTCCAATTATGTAAATAATACTTATTATGGTGGTCTCGAATAGTATACAGGCCAAGTTCTAAAGTTTACAAGTCACCGGCACACTCATAGATTTGTGAATTTTGAAAAGTTCACAATTTTTGAAATTAACGTCATGTGTGCAGCTATGTAATTTAGACTTTAAACAAAAACATGCTAAAAATTTTTAATTTTGATATATTAAGCACATTTTAAGCATATTTTGAAAAAATTTAGGACAAGTAAGTGTTCTAATTCTCCAATCCCCCTACTTAAGTTAAACAACGTCCTCGTTGTTTGTATCAAAGGTTAAAAACTGGAAAATAAAAGAATTAGAACAGAAAAACTCCTCTGAGATTTGCTCGGTATGATCCTCCATTATTTGTATAAGAGCAAAAATCATCTTTCTTGTGGATGAGAACGTTTAATCTTCATATTTTATGTATCCACAGGAATTGCAGGAATCTATAATACCATCAAGACTCTAACACACCTAAGTTAAGAAGGTTCAAACTTGCATAATACATTAGTAGTTAGTAAAAATAAAACTTAAAAATTAACATGAAAATCATCAGGTCAGTCGATACGCCGTATCTTATAGAAGAAGATACGCCGTATCGAGCCTGGAATAAATACGAATCAGAATAGAAGATGCATCGCATCCTTAACCAGGGATGCGCCGCATTAAAATAAACTGACAGAAAGTTTTTAAAGTTAAAAATAGAAATGCAGCAAATAAAGTAAGATATGACCATTGCAGGAGATGCGTCGCATCTCAGGATTGAGATGCGCCGTATCTTCTGCGGGCCTGACTGACTCGACACAGAACAGAATAGTAAAAATTTTCTCCGGGTTGTCTCCCGGTCAGCACTTGTCTTTATTCCAGAGTCTTCAAGTTAGACTCACGTTCAGCTCTTTATTCCGATCTATTGATCCCCACATGTCCGCGCACGATGTAGTTGGAATTACTTCGTCACGAACATATTCCAGCCCCAATTCAAGTACACCTTTGTAGAATCCTTTCATCTTTTGGTACGGATACTCGATCCCTTTCTCAGCATCATTTTCATCTACAAAAAGAAATGGTGTATATTTGTAACAAAATTTGTTAGGGGCATGTTCAAACCTTGGGTGAGCACGAGGCATCATGTAAGTGATAACGTTGCTTCCACTTTTAAAGGTGAACTTTCCTTCAAATCTTTTAGCGTTAATTACGACCTCCTTACAGAATGGCTTCCCAAAGATCACGTCACCCATCTCAACATCAGGATAAGCATCCATGTTTTCCACCACAGTGAAATCTGTAACAATAGTTAAATTCCCAACAAAAATAGGTACATTCATGAACATTCCAACTACGTTTTTCCCTCTATACTCAATTTTGTTTTTCATTATAGAATTATTGAAATCTTTTGACATTACATTAATTGGTAAAATAGGGAAAAAGTTGGCACTAATTTGTTTAAATCCTATCATGCAAGGAAATTGTAAATTATAAGCACAATCTACATGGATCTTTCTACCATATTCACAAAAACTAGGATATCCTTCAAATTCATCATAATTCTTAGTGTTGATCATATTGACTCTAGGTATATCCATAATTTCTCCTTCTTCAATTTCGGGTTCAGAATCCTCCATAAATTGATCATTGATTCCTAATGGTAGATTAAGATCATTTAATTCAATGTAGTCTCCACTATAGGTCTCAAGTAATTCATTATTTACCAAGGTTTCTCCCATAAAACTGGCTTCTAGATCGATGTCCACATGTTCTCTTAATCCTAGCACATAGACGCCTCTAATTATTCTTTTAACAGGATTTTGGCACTGGTAGACTAGTTTATTATTCCCTACCCTTAATGAGATTTTTCTTTTAAACACATCAATCTTAGCACGGGCAGTAGACACGAAAGGTCTTCCAAGGATTAAAGGAATCTTAACATCCTCGGGCATATCTAATATAACAAAGTCTACAGGGAAAACAAACTTCTCAATCTTAACTAGCACATTATTAGCAATCCCTTCAGGTTGTTTTACCGTTTTATCAGCCAATTCAATAAGCAACTTAGTTGGTGCTAATTTTCCTAGTCCTAGGGTAGTGAATGTCTTAAGGGGCGTTACACTAACACTAGCTCCTAAGTCAGCTAACACATTATTGAAAGATATATCATTAATTGAACAAGGTAAAGTAAAACTTCCTGGGTCCTTTTCTTTATGAGGCAAGGCATGTAAGTCGGTTGCAGAGCTCTCTTCTTTCATTGTAGCCTTGATCTCCTCTTCAATCTTTGTCTTCTCTTTGAGTAACCTCCTTAAACTGATTGAAGAATTAAAGAAAAATTCGGGTCTTGCACCATCATTACCATTCATCAGTCTTCTAGGAAAAGGAATGTAAGGAGTGACTTCCTCAGTGGTGCTTATGGCCTTGACATGATCTCTTGGGTTGGTTTCAATTGAGCTAGGTAAACTTCCGTATCCCCTTTCTTGAAGAACTTTGCTCATTTGACCAATTTGTTGTTCCAATGCTTTGATCGAAGCTCCTTTATTTCTTGTAATAGTATCTGTTGAAGCTCGGATTTCCTTGATCATAGCAGTGTTCTCATCATGTCTTTTAGCAGCATCGGCCATAATTTGCTTTAAAGTGTCATCTAAAGTCTGCCTCCTTTCTTGATAAGCGGGATTGAAGTTGTTCTTTTGATAGAATCCCGGAGTAGCTTCCCTAAATCTTCCTGAAGGTCGGAATGGTTGTCCAGATTGTGTGTAGTATGCTTCTTCAAAAGTCTCACTTTCATTCTTATTAAGGCAATCTTTAGTGTAGTGAGGTCCTTCGCATTTTTCACATCCAACTTGGGCAGCATACACTTTCTCATCACGCTTCTTCATCTCTCTACTAATTTTATCCAATTGAGCTTGAATTGCAGCAAACCCGTCAAAATTAGTGCTGCTCTTAGATCTAGTAGAGGTCCCATCGTGCCATTTTTGAGAATGATCAGCAGCTTCTTGGGTAGCTTTCCTAGCATTGGCTGCACTCATTTGAGGCACAGCTCCCTTAGCATCCAAGATTTGTCTAGTAGGCACGTCTAATCCTTGATAAAACAATATTATCTCCTGCATTTCACTTAGATAATGTTGAGGGCATTTCATCAATAGGTCTTTGAATCGTTCCCAAGCTTGATAAAGAGTTTCATCGGGCTCTTGCTTGAAATTGTTGATAGCCTCCATCTTTTTAGCGGTTTTAGCAGGTGGACAATATCTCTTCAGGAATTTGCTCTTCAAATCTACCCATGTAGTGATTGAACTAGCAGGTTCATTCCTTAGCCACTTGTTAGCAGCTCCTTTTAGTGAAATTGGAAAGATTCTTAGCATGAGTTGATCGTCAGAGAGTCCTTCTGTAGTAAACAAATTTGCAATCTCGAGGACCTTTTCAACATGTTCATTAGCATCTTCATGTTCCGATCCACTAAAAGCATTTTCTCTTAGCTCCTTGAGAAACTGACCCTTCAACTCAAACTTAGACTTTTCATCAAACTTTGGTCTAGCAACTCCTGAGGTGTAATCAACACGGGTTTTGTTCATGTATTCCTCCATAGTTGTGTTTTCCGCCATTGTTTCTGTTTCTACTTCCTCTTTCTCTTCAGAAAAATAATCAAGCTCGAATGAACTTGAGATATCAAAGCTTTTTGTGTTTAAAAGCCTTTTAAGCGAATGAAAAGCTCGTTCAGGATCTTCGAAAGGTTGAATCAAGTTCTTCGTAGAACTCCTAGTCATGCACTTCCTGAAACTATCACAAAAGCATCAGTAGGGTATGTTCAAGAAAGTAATATATCAGAAAATCAACAACGAAAACGGAATACAAAAAATTAAAGTTACCGATATCTGCAGATGATGCGCCGTATCCAAAAAGTTGGATATGCCGTATCTTATAATCGTTAAAATTTAATCAGACTTTATTCAGAAAATAGATACGCCGCTTAGAAATTAGAATGCGCCGTATCAGTATTAAGTTATCAAAAATCAATATTTATTTAAAATTAAATGCGTCGTATTAACGAAGGTTAATGCGCCGTATTTTCGTTACGTTTCAAAATACAAGATTTTTGATTCAGTAGATGCGCCGTATCGATAAAAATCGATGCATCGTATCTGTTTAATAATTCGAAAACTGTTTTTAATTAAAATAATAGATACGCCGTATCTGCTAAAGCAGATGCATCGTATGGCATTATCGTTTAGAAAAAAAAAAATTATTAAAAACAGATACGCCGTATCTTGGGGAAAGATTCGTCGTATCGAATTTATTAAACGCGTTGTATTTTATAAAAATTAAACGCAATACGCCGTATCTATGAAAATAGATGCGCCGTATCGTTTGAATTAGCTCAGTACAACGATAGCAGAATACAAAAAAAAATACGAAAAATAAAAACAAAAATAAAAACAAACAAAAAGAAACACAAATTAAAGAAAATAAAAACACACAAAAACAGAAAATATGCAAATAATACAATGAATGCAATTTAACTAATATACAACAGAGTTAATGGTTAGAATAAAAATTAAAAAGAAAAACCTAATTAAAATACTAATCAAATTAACAGATAATAACAATTCACTCCCCGGCAACGGCGCCAAAAACTTGATGTGCGTTTGTATTGCTCTAATTTTTATACCCTCGATATGTCGTTGTGGTTTTAGCAGTATTCAAGTTTTAAATTTATATTTAGCCGACTTATCAATAACACACACTTTAACGAGCAGTTTACCCGGTCAGTATGAATATAATGGTAAGTAGAGTGTCGATCACAAAGAGTGGAACGTATTATCTAGTTATCCTAATCAGTATTTTAATATCTTAAGTTAGCTATACAACCTAATCTAACGCAAGGGGGTTCAGCCTGAGAAGACTGGCACGGTTTGATTATGATTAAATATAAACTAAACTAATAAGCACGAATCAGCGATTAGCACACACGTACACAGATAAATACTTGAGACAATAAGAAGACCTGTCCTGATAGTTAAGTAGTTTTTCACTTGTTTTATTGCTAATTTTATATGAAGTGTATAGTTCGATGCAACGTACCGAGATTAATCCTTTCTCGTTGGCTCTAATCTTATCGGCGAGTAAACCCTTAATGATTACTTATGACTATCCTACTTATCTTTTCTTCCTACTTTTCTACAGACGATAGAATGCATAGGCGATATAATAAATAGGCGAGGAAGGGGCATGGCGACCCAAGCAATGCTCAGCTAGACACAGAGGTTATCAATGCACTAATAAAAGTCACCAAAGACATCAACATATAAACTTTAATTAATGGGAAAGCAATTTTAAGGGGAGTTGAAGTGCATGATTAAATCAATGACACAAGCCCATCAATCCTGACCAATTAAAGTGTACTAATACAATAAAACAAAACTACTTAATGAATTGAATACATGCAGGACCTTCTTACAGCTCTTGTATCTTCGTTCAAGGTGTGTCTTGTGCTGCTACTTCGTCTGAATTCGGCTTAGGGTTTCTGTGGTCTTCGGTCTTCTAAAAACTAGGCTCTCTGAAATTCGTCTGACTTTGGGGTATTTATAGTTTCTGTCTGAGGGCTAGATGCAGCGCATAGGATAAGTAGATTCGGCGCATTGACTTAACTTCGCGTGGGGTCCAAGATTAATATATTCAGGAATATTCGTACACCGCCAGAAGATGCGGCGTAACTCCATTCTTGGATGCGGCGCATATCCTTGCTGTCTTGGATCGTAGCTTGTGAAATCTTGATAGTGATGCGCCGTATATAATAAGTAAGATGTGGCGTATCTGGAGCAGAATGATCTTGATCTTGTACATTTCAGTAGACTCTTAACTTCTTGCATGTTTTGCTCCATAATTAGTCCAAAATCGCCAAGTTTCACATAATACTTGTTTTTACCTGAGAATTACAAAAGTAAACATTAACGTATCAATTCTCACAGATAATATAATAAAACAAGTCAAATAAATAGGATAAATGATGGTAATAAAATGTACTTATTTGAGTTCATTAATAGGGAAAATAAATAAATAAATAATCCAAGAGAAACGAAACTTCCCGGGCTAAGAAATCGCGATCGAACTCTATATGATAAGGTGCTAAGCAATTGCTAGCATAAGCTTATGAGATCAATCAATTTCTCATTCAACAAAACATCTCCACACCAAGTATAATATCACCAATAATCCAATCTCCAAGAGCTTATTAAATCTGCAAAAATAAACTAAACTACAAAAAACATGTAAAATCCTAAAACTCACTTTCGTAGGCATCACGGTTGCATTTAGCGTATGCAACAAGCCTTTTAAACCCCTCGATGGCCCGAGTGGACGAGTGAAGTCTCGTGAGGGTTTCCAGTGAACATACACACAAAGTTCAAAACATTTTGATTTTTAAAACAAGTACTTATTTATTCACAATGTACTAAATTAACAAAATATAAAATGCAAAAACCAAATTTAAGTAGAATAAAGGAAATGATGCTCTTGCAAAAACACAAAAAAAACATTTAAACTTATTCGATCTAAACACAAACACACAAGAACAAAATACAAAAAATGAAAATAAAACTTTTTTTTTTCTTTTTTTCTTTTTTTCTTTTTTTTTACCGATTGGTCCATCCGATCGGTCAGGGTATCCATCCGATTCAGTTGGGAATTAACAATATGTAAAAAAATTTACCGAGATCTCCATCCGATCGGACAGGGTTTCCATCCGATTCGGTTGGACAATTCGTAAAAACTCTTTTTTTTCCTAAAACAAACAAGTTTTACTTAAAACTTTTTATTGACAAAATAAAACAAGAACGCATAACGTAATGAACATGAAAATAAACACAAGTAAAACACATAAACACATATATACTAGAAGAGCACCAAGAACATAAAACAACACTTAAAACAAAAATAAGCAAATAAAAGCACGATCACAGAAAATGACAAGCACATAGACACAAGCAAACACAATTAGTCACGTAACACAAATCAAAACAAAACAATCTAAAACAAGATAGTCTTATTCCAAATTAATACGAGACTAATCTAGACAAGAAAAACACGAACAAAAAGAAACACAAAAACATGAAAGAGATCATAAAATATAAACTCACAAAACAAGAAAAACAAAAAGTAAAAAAAATGGGACAGAAGCCTCCAACCGAATCGGTTACGGGTGGTGACCGATCGGTTGAGATGGTTTGGGTGGTCTAGCTGAACGGTTGGAGTTGCCATCCGATCGGCTACATGATTCTGGTCATTTTTTGTGGTTTTTTCGCAAACACTTTCGAGCAAACTTATGAAGCAAACATTTAATTAAATATTTTTAGAACACATGAAATCAAATCCCAACACCAAAACACTTGATTTTGATGCCAAGATCATTTAAGCAAAGTATGAGAATTTTTGGAACAAAACGCAAGAGAGGCAATTAAGCAATTATCATGAGCAAACAAGCAAGCAAGCAAGAGAAATCAAACAATAGCAAAGAAACTTAGTATTCAAATGAAAACATCACGAACAAGCATAGCAAACAAGCAAACAATTCAATAAACAAACAAACAAACACGAAAATACAAACGCAAGTCCCCGAAAGCGGCGCCAAAAACTCGATGCGTTCGCACGAGGTTTTAAATTTATAAACAAGAATTACCGATTAACTAGGAACACTTTCGGGCAAGTATACCCTAGTCATATGTAGTATAGGGGTTAGTAAGTCAAGGTCGTCCCAATAGACTTGGTTGTACTCAAGTGTCGTTTGTTTGTTTAAGCAAGTAACAAGTTGATGGTTATGATTGTCACGGATCAAACCAACAAGAAAAGCAATATAAGAACAAGCACACAAAGAACATACATGTTTGGCAATGATAATTAGTTAGTAAGGACTTGGTGTAAGCCTTTACTAGTTTTAAGATGGTTAGTTTGGAAAACATATTATCGTGGGTAATCCTTTCGACCTATAGAACCAATTATAATAGTGTAGTGTCTTATAAATCAAATGTACATAAGTCTTAATCAATTGGTCATGTCATAAAACTCATGCATAAACCAACAAAAAGCAAATAGTTCTTTCGTCCCATAACTTTGATGTCATCAATTTGTGAAGTTCCATTTACTTGAAAAATAATGATTAGAACACATATTCAAAAGATGACTTTCGACCTTTAATCCAAATTAAACCTTTACTTGTTATGTTTATTAATTCTCTTGCAAAATCGTCACAAAGTACAAGATCAAAACATTTTTCGACTAATGAATTGAAATCAACCACTATTGAGAATCCTTTCGACATATAAACTCAACAATAATTAATCAAAACAATGAACAAGACAAGTTCCAATTTAACCAAATATGAAGTTATCATCATAATCCAAACAAACACTACAAATATCGAAACATCCCTTTATCACAGGTTATCATAATATCCAAACAAGTATTAAGACATCATTCACAAGACAAATAAGAATAATCGCATCATCAACTCAATCAAAGAAACAAACATGCTTAATATTAAAAGAGAAGATACCAACGTTCATAAGATGAAATACATTTGTCCTAGCCTTGCAAACTGAGATGAGGGTTAATCCAACCCCCCAACACCTCTGGAAAAAGGGTGAGGGGTGGTGAGAGAAGTTGGTTAAGAGTTACATGAGAGTTGTATATGAGTTATCTCTCAAAAATTGCCAAAGTGGGTGTATATAAGCTTATGCAAGACCCTTGGCCAAACTTGTCCTCTAAGTGTCATTAAAATGACAGGAAATTGCGTTAATAGAAGCAAGTGATCGGAATTGGGCCTTAATGATACATAAATAAGCATTAAAATTAACTTGGAGAAGTCAGATTCAGCCAACCGATCGGATGCGGGGCCATATCGATCGGTTGGAGCTCTCGTAAAAAACAACTTTGCTCCATCCAAATCGGATGCGGGCTCCTACCGAACGGATGGTGCCTTTTGACCAGAAATAATAAATACCAAAGTTGTAGCTCTTTCTCTTAGCTTTCCGTGGCCGCTTGAATCATATTGCCGCTTGAATCAACTAAATATGAGTTTGTATACTCAAGTTATGGCCAAAATGGTGGAGGTGTGTCGGGAACAACGAGTCTTCCATTATTTCTTCGTTTTAGCTTCTTTTCTTCATTTCTTTTCTCATTTTCCCTCTTGTGCTTTATTATTTGAGTCTTTGGAGTGACAACTTCATGACTTTATCTTCTCGAACATACTCCAAGAGACTTTCATTTGTCTAGAATTCTTCGTACATGCTTAAATCGTCGTTTATTGATCGTTTCTTCGCCTTTTTCTCCGTTTTCTTTGTTGTGAGCTTCCATGAACCTAAAATAGAAATTATACTTCATTAAGTACCATAAGTTCATAAAATTAACCAAAATATATGCATAAGATCCATGATAATGCTTCTAAAAATATGTACAATTTGAGCGTTATCAATTATAAATACATATGCAGTCCTTCTTATGTAATCACCAAAAACACAATCAATAATATCAATTTGTTATTTTATATGATATCGGAGCTTTAGTTACAACCCACTACAAGTTTGTTATCCTTTGATAATCGGTTACTTGCCGGTGATTCAGTGGGATCCCGACATATTTATTTTCTACCTCTTATTTGTTTTTTTAGCCTTTTAGTTTCACTTTATTCCATAAACCCTATCCGTCAAAACACACTCATATTATGTTGATTTAGTCATCAATCAACTACTTTTGTCTTATCTAACCTTGTTTTAATGACGAAGATCGTTGTCGTCTTTGAAGAAAGTAGTTGATCAAATACAATTGTCGCTCCTACCTAAGCCAAAGCAAGCCGTGACATAAAAAAAGTCACAAAAAAGGAGGAAGTCGTCAAGCAGTATCTAACTTTGGTGAAAAATACAACTCTACCTTCGTGCAAATAAACAAAAAGGAAGAAGCAAACAAAACTCCAAAGACGAAAAGCAAGAAGATGATTTCAACATTCTATCTAGTTTGATTGTTCAGTTTTCTCCCGCTCAAACTGCGGGGGAGTGTTAGATGACTTGATTATGGCCCAAGCCTAATTTTAGGCTTAGGGTCCATAGGTTTTAAGGTTATGATTGTGTTTCTAGTTTAGGAAGTCATGTATCTATTATAAATAGATATCACAATCTCTTATGAAAGAGATTCAATCAATAAAGTCTTTTCTTATTTTACAGATAAATAGAGACATATCGTGTTATAACTAAAGCTTGAGAAGGCTATCTTTTTAGTTCTTGTTAAGTGAAAACTGAAACTTGGTCTGAATACTTGGTGGAAGATTCCCCTCCTCACTTCTTCAACCCTCATATAGCTTGTCAACCTAGTTGATCGGGTCTCCTTACCGGCGAACCACATGATTTACTTTGATATGATGTTTCAAACAACCCTTTGCGTTCTATGGAACTTCAGAAACGAGATGCATTTCTCCCCTAACTAGCTATCAAATAACTTGATTCTCATTGAATATCAAATTATCTTCTTTCGATTGAATACTTTGCAGGGCTAAAAAAGCTCAAATAGATTGTATAGTTTGGTTTGATAATCCATGCATGGCTGATGTGAAGATCGCAAGACCTCACAAGGAAGATATACAATCCTCTAGGCAGTGTACCAGATCGTTGTAGTGTAGTATATGTTAATACAAATAAACCTTCAAAACGTTTATTTATATTTTACGATCTTTCAATGTTTTGTCGATAACAAACGTAAAATCATTTTAACGAGATAAATAAATTACGTAATGCTTTGAGCCAATAGTATGCTAACTCATTTTTTAAAACAAGTAAACCTTAAACATATCTTGTTAACAAGTTTACATGAAACCAAAACTATTTTATAAAAACACTTAAGTAACATTTGTTACTTACATTTTATAGAATACATGTTAAGAAAAACCTTGTAAACACTTGGACTATCCATGGCCCAAAACCAAGTCCATAAACCATAAACCATTGAGCTTGACCCATAACCCATGACCCATTGCATGACATCATGCATGACATCCATAATGGGTAAAACCCATGACCCATGACCCAAAGTCCATAAACCATAACCCAAAGTCCATAACCTATGACCCAAGATGTCTTTGACATCAGGTATGACATCATCTATCCATGGATCATAACCCATAACCCATAACCCGGTTTGTAACCCAAAATCCGGATTTGTTTACCCAGTTACCCGGATCCCTCGGTTTACACTAGCCGGATCCCTCTGGGAAGGCATCTGGTGGAACAGGGTGAACTGTAGGCAGTTTTGCCTATAAATAGGGAGTCATTTCTCTTTTATCTCTCACCCCTTTTAGTGTTTACTTCTTTCTATACTCTAAACTCTCTAACCTCAGATCCAAGGATCTTTCTATGTAGTTTCTCTTTGTGATTCTCTAGGTTCCTTCCATAAGGCGAGATCACAACCTCTCGAAGACATGCAAGCTCGTGATATGGGTTGCTTTAATTCTTCTCTTCCAAGATCATAGAAGTGATTCTTGTTCTTTCTTTCTTCTCAAAGGGTGTTGTAGATGTGTTGAGTCGATAGGTGTAAAAGGATGTTGGATCCCTTAGTCGAGTCATATTAGGTGTGTTGGTTTGGTCCGCCGTGCTAAGGACCTGGTATCTAGCCTTGTACCGGATAATGTGTAAGTGATGAAGGTTTGGTCTACCTTGTGTGAAATACTCAGTATCTAGCTTTGTACCGGATAAAGTGTAAGCGACGTTGTGAAGGCTTCTCCGCCATATGAAAGTAGTTTGTGCTGTGAAGTGATAACGAACTCTTGAGTAGGTGACTTGGGGAGTGGAGTAGGGCAAGGAAGGTGTCCTTGTAGCCGAACCACTATAAATACTTATGTTGTGGTTGTGTCTCTCTAACTCTATCTCCTTGTTTAGTTTATATGTTTTTATTTCTATCAATATCCAACACGTCAAAACTAGATTGACATAAGTCGATCTATAAGTTTTAATAAGTGATTTTAATCGGTAAAATTATTCAACCCCCCTTCTAGTTTTCTACAATTGGCATCAGAGCTTCGTTACCAAGTTTCTTAGAGTATATTGTACTTTAAAAACTTGATACGATCCGTGCATGTTTTGAAAATTACAACGAAGGAAAAACCTTTTGTAAAAGTTGACATCTAACTCATTTTTACAAAAATAATAACACTAACTATATTTGGATATTGATTAAATTGTTATAACATTTAAGTGTTTCTAACATACCTCTTTGTAGAAATCTTCATGTTGGAAAGCTCTTTTATAACTCATGAAGTATTGCTTATCTAGGAGTATTCTCACCCTTGAGAATAATATGGCAAAGGTATGTTTGTTTTTCTTTTTAAGTGATTATTTGTTTGTGATTAAAAGTGTTGATCTATCTGGTACACAATTACTTGATATACTTGTGCTTACTTGTTTTGTTCTTCAAAATTATTTTGAACATTGTTGTTAAAAGAGTCATATCAACACAAAACTCTTAATCTAAATCCCAACTTTTAAAAAGTCTCTCTTCACTAATCTTTCAAACTATAAGGAATTGTATTCCATCATTCCTTGGTCAAGTCGACACAAGAAAAAGTTTTTCAAGTCTTGATCATCATCTCAAACTCATAAACATTCTTTCTCATCTTAAAATAAGTATTTCACTCTTCAAAAATTCCTCACTCTTGCGACAAACTTTCTTACTCCCATAACAACCACCTCATCAAAAGAAGAAATGAAGACAACACAACTACGGTCTTTCATACGCTTCCACTCTCGTTTCAAAACTAACCAAACTCTCACTTTTGAAACTTATTTCTCGTTGCGATCTATATTCTAATATGCCGCATCCAAACTTCGTCTAAATCCTTCAAATTAATTCTCTAATCTTCTGATTCTTACTTAGGAAAATTAGTCATAATCAAACGCTAAAACAAACTGATTAAAAGGACTAATACACAAAACACCATCCTTGTTTTTTCGACTGTCTTCCCGGATCCTTCTATTATAACCTACCGGATCCTTTTTTCAAAGGATCCGGCAGAACCGGCACATCAGATAGCAGATACGTATTTCAAACATAAACAAACACTAATTTTCCCTCTCACTACACAAAAAACGATCAAAAGCAAAACCCTCTCATCTTAGCGTTCCATCCTCTTCAAACTTAATCTTCTAATCATCTTTTGTAAGTAACTACATCATCCCCTTTAGTTTTTATTTCTAATTTAAATTTCTAGGGCTTTGTTTATCAAAAACTAACTCAAATGGGTATAATTGAATCATTCAAATATTTTCTAATTAAAAGAGTTTATTAAATTATTCTAAACTAATCAAATGTTGTTCTTGGCATTGTTAATAAAAATGAAACCTTCATCTTAAAACCCATTTGAGTAAAGATAACATAGTTAACCAAATTCTTACAATGCTTAATTTTTTGTTTAAATTTTGTCTAGGATCAAAATGCCTAAAAATACCCAACAAGACCATCATGATACCACCTACTATATCCCTAGATACTACCACAAAGACAGTCTCTCCACCAATGATCGTAAAATCTTCAAAATGCTCTATAAGCGTCTTATTCATGAAGGACGTGTTGTTGAGAATTCCTTCCTTGAGGATACCAACATTCCTCAAATATTCTCCGCAATCAATTTTGATTGTCTTCTCAAAATCAATGAATAAATTTGTCCGGTGTTCATTTTTGAATTCTACAAAAGTGTTCAGATTATTCGAAATAATGATGAAACTATTTCTCTCTCCTTGATCATAATCAACCAAACTTTCATTCTCCCTCTCACCGTGTTTGCCGAAGTCCTACACATTCCTTGTAAAGGAATTTGTATGTACTCCAAGGATTAGTCCATCACCAACCAACACCTCGCCTTGGATCCTAGTCCTATTTACCACACACCTCTTGATGACCCTATCTTAGTTCGAGACACCATCTTCACAAAAAGAACCGATCAATCTCGCTCAACTCGAAACAAGGAAGTCATCCACCGTAACCCCTTTTAAATGGAACTCTTTGAAATGCTTCCAACTTACAAAAAGTGGGAAGAAATTCTAAGGGAGAATGTCATTTGTTCGGTTGGTAACAAAAACCACCCAAACACCTGTCTTGTCCAAATGATCTATTGCCTCATTCACGAAAAACCTTTTAACCTAGCATACTATATCGCCAAAAGAATGGTTGGTGTCTACAAGACCAACTAAATGGTTCTTCCATATGGTATGCTCCTCACTCGTCTTTGTAAATCTAAAACATCAAGTATAGAAATTGTTCTTGAAACAATATTAAACACTATGCCGAATCTAATGTTTAATCTTAAGAAGAAAAATTAATGAAACAAGTATAATTCTCAACAAACACTTCAATATATTAATAAGGTAACTCAACAGTAACAGGGTTACAAAACCTTGAAGTGAATCGACTATAACAATGATACGTGCTAATCTCTAACCCTAGAACATCCTTTTATAGGCTAAGGAGTCCTATACAAGATAAGTATTACATCATATAAATCTAATTAAATAGGATATACACAAAATCCTTTCTATACTTATCTAACCGACTTTACAAAGTTATCACATCAGCAGTAGAATACTAACTCTAGTAGTAGAATCTTTAAGCCTAGCAGTAGTATCTACTTGGTGTATTTTCTTCATCTTCTTAACATCTCCAACAGTAGTATGAAATACATCAGTTGTAGTATCATTATGCCCAGCAGTAGAATTATACTTAGAGTATTTTCCATTATAATCCATGAGCAGTTGTATCTAACCTGAGCAACAGCATCTCAAAACCCAACAATCCTCCCCTAAACTTGATATTTTCTCCCAAAATCCTCAAGTTTCTTTTAAACTTTAAACCATCACCAGGAGGATGCTTCCAAACACATTACTTCCTCATCTTTGTCCTATAATCTGGCCCATATAGTTGTCTTTGCATTTTTTTAATAGATCAACAACCATTTGACTCCAATGATCAATGTGAAGTTTAATTGTTCCATTAACCATCAAATCAAGTGTAGGCTTAGACAGAGGGTAATCCTTCTCTACCAGCATGTAAAGTTAAAGTCCTCCCTACATTATTATGTTGTGAACTCCACATGACTGATACAATCTCCAAAGAGTAATTTTAGCGCATTTCCTTTCTTCATTCCAAACTCTGTCTTCAGGATAAACTTCAAACATAATTTTTAAATCTCCCTAGAGCACTCTATCGAACTCATTATGTGGCCTTGAATTTCCATACTTGTTCTTGAATAGATTCCAGGGATTCTCCAAATCTTCTATATCGAAATTTCTGAGCATTTGAGAAAATTTTGGAAACCTTTAAATTCTGTCACCAATTCTGATTATCTCAAACCAAGGAGTTTTACCATCATAACCAGCTTTCCATCCAATGATAGCAGGTTTAGAGTGCAAAGGAGCAGTATCTACAAATGTGTCATCATCATTGTCTACAACTCTAGTCATTTATTGTAGATAAGTTGTTTCCTTTTCATTCTCCTCTTTTGACTGTTCTGATTGCTCTTTTTCCTCATTCTTAGAATCTGACTCAGAACTACTCTTCTCAACTGCTTTATACTTTTTACCCTTCATTTCCTTCCTTCCAACAGATTTTAAAACTCTGTCAGGTCTCTTCACTCCAATACTAGAACTTTCTTTCACTTCCTCCTTCACTTTTGCTTCTGCCTTCTCAACTTTTTCCTCTGCCTTTTGTTTTTTAACCTCAACCACTGCGTCATCCATCTTTACTTGCTCATCTGTTTCCATAGGTACAAATGTTTCAACTTCTCTTTTAGCACTCTCAAACTTCTTTTGAATTGATTCATCAGAAAACCAAGAAAGATGCTTAAGTGTGTATCTGTTCATATTTTTCAAGTAACTTTCTTGAAACTTTCTTCTTTGTTTAACAGTTGGAGGTTTAAGCAATTTCTTCTTTCTTCTCTCAGCAAGATACCATTTCTTTCTTTCTGCTTTGAACTTCTTCAATCTTTCTTCTATAGATTGTGTATTTTTTTATTCCTCCTTAATCATCTTTGAAAGCTCAAAATCTGCATCACCTGATTCTCTCCTCATCCCAAGCCTCTAATACTGCTTCTGTTTTGGCCTCACCTTCTTTATGTTTTCTTTGAAGTTCAAGAACCTTATTGATTTCCTTTTAAAATTCAGCAGCTAACTTCCTTGCAGCTTCTTCATTAACCTTTTCTTGTAACTCTTTTGGCCAAAACTCAAAGGGTATGTCAGGTTGAGGTTTAGGCTCTTCAACAAATATGCCTTTAACCTTTCCTGAATATTGATGTGTAGGAGCAGGTTTCTTGGTTGGGATGGGTTCTCTAATTGTAACTCCTTTGACAGGTGCCTTTGTTGATGCTTTTGGTGGTTGTGGTTATGATTGTGATTTAGGTGGTGGTGGTGTTTTCAGTTGGATTATGGCTTCTTCTAGACTCACATCATCATTCAAAATCCTATTAGTAGAATCCTTCTCTGGTTCAGCAGTAGAATGTTTAACATGAGCAGCAGAATAACCCTTGGCTACTTTTCCACTATCACCAGCAGCAGATTCAACCTGAACTTTAGCAACAGCATTACCCAAGTTTTTAATTGACTCCACCATTACTTCTGAAGCTTTAACAAGCTGCTCAGCATCCAAAGTTTTCAATTTGTCCCCTAGATGCTCAGCAGTAGAATCAACTTGCTTTCTAATACTTGAGGCAGTATCTAGGATCTCTTCTTGAGTTTCCAAAACCACAACCTCTGTATCATTATCCTGGGCAATTTCCTCAGTTTGTTGTTGTTGAACCTCTTTTGTACCTTGGTTTTCACCCATGTCCATATCCACAGCAGCACTTTCAAAATTAGTTGAGGCCTTCCCTAAAGTCTTTGTCTTATTCCTCCCCTGTTTGGGAGCATCCTTCCCCAAAACTGTGTCTTCAGAAGAGCTTACTCTTTTTGCTGTTCCCACCTTTTTCAATCTCCTAAATGCCTTGGTTCTTGACCTTCTCTGACCCTCCAAATGCTTTACCCTTAACTTCAAACTTTTGATTGTGTGTTGAAGGTCAAGAACCTGTGTCTCCAGAGTGGTACATCTAGCCATCAATGCTTTAATTAGTTTCATATTATCCTCATCACTTCGGCCTATGTTACCTGGCCCGAGGGGTGAATCATTGGAATTGTCATTTTGTACATTGGTTGTGTCCATTAATTCCTCAGTTACATGCCTATCCTCATCACTTCGGGATGTATTACCTTCCCTGAGAGGTGAATCATGGGATTTGTCATGTTGTACATTTTGTTCCATCAATTCATTTGTTTTGTTTCTACCCTCATCACTTCGGGATGTGTTACCTTCCCTGAGAGGTGAATCAAAGGGTGAAAACTAAGTATCAAACCTAGTTTGATCAGCTGAGCCCCCCATATTAGCCATTTGGCTGGGGTTTCCATCACATGTACCAGGTTCATGAGAACCAGATATATTAGATGTTGCCTTGGTTGGGGTCTTATTTATGTTGCCACTGACCTACTCTGCTTCTAAGCTAGCAGTAGTAGTGGTAGCCCCTTCCAACAATTCACCTCCCACACCTGTGACAGCCTCATCTGCTCTAACCATCCAAACACTGGCCTGAGGAAGCTCAATGTTCTTGTTTTGTGAATTCCTAGGGTTTTATGTATATTGGGGTTGTGTAGATGAAGTATCCAAAACTGTGGGTGTGTGATGGGTAGCTGTTGTGATTTCTGCACCTTCACCCTGATCATGAGCCAATGACAACATATGTGGGAATAAGGGTGTCATTGTCCCAGAGAAACCTTTACCATCCTTTTTCAAGTAAGAAAATAATTTCCTTTGAAGTTCAGGGAAAAGAAATGTCTTTTTATGTACCTTAGGTTTTGTAAGTTGATTATTCAGAATTAATTGCAAAAACATCGGATAGATATAATAATTACCTTTTATATTCTTTTTCAAACCATCCATTATCATATTCAAAAAACTAAAAGGCTGTCATTTGGCCAGACAAATCATAGCCGAAGCTTGATTTGAACTGAATTCATTCCAACCTGAAGTTTTTGGACTAAGACAATGGAGAATGGTATTAATAAAACATTTTCATTGTGGACAGAGAAGACCCTTATAAAACTTTAAACCATCAGTTTTCTTCTCATATCCCATATTTTTAAGTTCCTCAAAAATGATAGAATTTTCAAGACAAGTTATTTCTTCAGCATCTGCAAAGTGAAGAGTTGCTCTCACAGATGATTCAGAAACAACTATCTTGTGACCATCTACCTTAGCCTTTAAATATTGTTCCCCATTTGTAGTTTTGATCTTAACAGTAGACCAAAACTTATCAATGTGGGAAACATATATAGTAGGGTTTGCTGTTAATGCGTACCTAATATGAGTAGCATTAAGAAAGTCTATTACCTCAATAAACCTTCAGCTTATTTAGGATTTTCAATAAAAGCAACTTGATTGTGGCTATCGGAAAAGATTCTTGTCGTCATTGTGAATTAGGGTTTTGATTTTGGGGGTTTTGAAATCAGATGTTAAAAAGTGTGTTAGGGTTTGAATTAGAATGAATTTTGAGCGCACAAAGCCAATTTTGTGATCGAATTAGGTTTTTAAGCCGTTCAGATCTAATTAGGTTTTTATTGGCGCCAAATTTACATATCCGTCCCTGTACTTTCAAAACAATCAGTAGAATCCCAATAATTGAAAAACAGAGCAGCAGAACCCTAGTAGTAGAAAGTTTTGCCCAGCAGCAGAAACTTTGTCACTAACAGTAGAATGTTTGCTGAGCTATCCAAACACCTATTTCTCTTTAACCTAGCATTCCCCATTGACTTTTTCTGAAAAAGATTAGTCCAAAACTACAAAAACACAAGAAAGAATATGCCACAATATTTACAATCCATAGTTATACTTAGCAGTTATATAAGCAATAAGCAACAGAACTAAATATAACTTAACCACACATATCTTAGCAAGCAGTAGAAACAACTTATTGACTAATAACAGTACAAATCCTTACAAAACATTACAAATACACAAAGAGATAAGAATTTTTAAAGATTTATCATTCCAATACTAGCAATTAAGAATTGAAATCTAGCCACATCAAAACCCTTTGTGAGCAAATCTGCAACATTATTTTCAGTATGGATTTTAGCAATTTGAATTAATTTCTTTTCATGACAATCCCTTATAAAATGATGTCTTATCTCAATTTGTTTTGTTTTAGAATGAAAAACAGGATTTTTATTAATACACATTGTACTGTTATTATCAATATAATTTTGGTGCGCTTAAAATTATACCCATAGTCCAGTAATTGATTCTGAATCCAAAGTACTTGACCACAACAACTTGAAGCAGCTACATACTCAGCTTCAGTTGTAGAATTTGCCACCACAGTCTGTTTCTTGCATTGCCATGAAATCAACCTATGTCCAAGAAATTGACACCCTCCAGTTGTTGATTTCCTATCTAAACATGCTCCAGCATAATCACTCTCTGAGTATGCCACCAGATCAAAAGGTGAATCTTTTGGATACCAAAGGTCCAACCTAGGTTGACTCCTCAAGTACCTAAAAATTCTCTTTACAGCATTCAAATGGGGAAACTTTAGGGGAAACTTGAAATCTGGCACAGGCACACACAGCAAACATGATATCTGGCCTAGAAGCTGTTAGATACATCAATGAACCAATCTTTGATCTGTATAAATGCACATCAACCTCTTCATTATCTTCATCTTTGATCAGAGGTTTGTTGGACTCCATGGTTGTCTTTGCAGGCTTCACATCAGAAAATCCAAACTTCTTCAAGATATCAGCCACATACTTATCTTGACTGATAAATATGTCATCTTTCTTTTGTTTGACCTGAAGCCCCAAAAAGAATGTGAGTTCCCCCATATAACTCTTTTGAAACCTGTTGTGTATTAGCTTCTCAAAATCATCACATAAAACCTTGTTGGTTGACCCAAAAATGATATCATCAACATATACTTGAACTAATAAGATATCATTTTGTCTCTTTTGATAAAAAAAGTCTTGTCAATTCGTCCTCTACTGAACCCATTGGTCAACAAGAACTTTGATAAAGTGTCATACCAAGCTCTAGGAGCTTGATGCAAACCATACAATGCTTTCTCCACCTTGCAGACTCTATCAGGATAATCAGGATCCTCAAAACCAGGTGGTTGGGAGACATAAACTTCTTCATCAATTTTCCAATATAAGAAAGCACTTTTTACATCCATTTGATACACTGTGAAGTTCTTATATGAAGCATAAGCCAAGAACAATCTGATAGCTTCTATCCATGCAACGGGTGCAAACACTTCATTATAATCAATACCTTCTTCTTGAGTGTATCCTTGAGCTACTAGTCTTGCTTTGTTCCTGATCACAATGCCTCTTTCATCTCTTTTACATCTAAAAACCCATTTTGTACCAATTGCCTTTTTCCCATTAGGCAAATCAACCAAAGTCCATACTTCTTGAAGCTTAAACTGCAACAACTCTTCCTGCATAGCTTCCACCCAACTTTCATCTTGTAATGCATTATAAGCATTCTTGGGTTCCACTTGTGACAGAAAACAAGCAAACATGCAATTCTGAAGGTCTTTGTGGCTATTTCTTTGATGAAGAGATTAAGCAAATAAATCTTGATTAACCAAATCACTCAATCCTTTTGATTTACTTCTAGTTTGAACAACAGATTGAACATCTCCTACGATTTACTCCTTTGGATGATTTTTGTGAACTCTGGTGGTTGGAATAGGACTGACAGGTATTACATTCTCCATATTGTTTAAGTCAGCCTCTGCACTGAACCCATCCAAAGCTTCATCATTAGTATCTTCATATATATTAACCAAACCAGGAATATCATCAGGAAAGACATCATCAATAAAAGATCTTCCATCTTAGTCAGCAGCAGGAACTTTTGGTGCAACAGTAGAAACAAAAGGCTTAGCAGTAGTAGCTTTTGGCTTAGCAGTAGAATCAAAGTTACTGCTGCTAGTCTTATTTTGCGCTTCATCAACACTTTGTGGTTCATCATTAACCACCTTGTCAGCAACAGAAGGTTTATCCCCACCTTTTGTACTCCTTTTGGTACATCATCAACAGCATCATCCTGTAAACTCTTACTCTTTTTGTCTTTGGCTGTGAAAGTTGGATCAAGCTTCCATTTCTCAATCAAGATAAACTCCTTTGCAGATTCATTCACCTTAGCTTGTGTACCTGCATTAGAATCATCTTTTGTACCTACAGACATGTTAGTTGTACCTGCATTCACTGGCTCATAATTCATACTTTTGGTTAGTGAATCATTATCAAACAACCAATCAGGTCCACTTCCTGCAACATTAGGTGTGACTTCATTAAACCTAACATGCAGGTTTTCTTCCACATGCCTAGTTCTTTTATTGAATACCCTAAAAGCTTTACTATTAGTAGAGTATCCAACAAAGAATCCTTCATCAGCCTTCTCATCAAACTTGCCTAGGTGATCATTGGTATTCATGATAGTAACAGGACACCCAAATGGTTTTAAGAAATCTATCATAGGTTTCCTACCATGTAACAGTTCATTAGGGGTCTTGTTATGAGGCTTAACTACTTTACTCCTATTTTGCACAAAACAAGCAGCATTAACTGCTTCATCCCAAAAAGTAGTAGGTAATTTTGATTCAGACAACATAGTCCTTGCAGCCTCAATAAGTGTCCTATTCCTTCTCTCAGCAACACCATTTTGTTGAGGAGTTCTAGCTACACTAAACTATCTTAAAATACATTTTTCCACAAAAAATTGATTCATAACACTATTCTTAAACTCAGTTCCATTGTCACATCTTATCACCTTAACCTTGTAATTTACTAGGTTTTCTATTCTAGTTATGAATGCCTTTAGGATGCTAGAAGTCTCATCCTTAGTTGCTAAAAAAAAACCCAAGTGAACCTACTAAAGTCATTTGTGACAACTAGGCAGCACATTTTTTTGTTCAAACTTTTCACATAAGTTGGCCCAAATAAATCCATATGCAACATATATAAAGGCTCAGAAATAGTGTTCACAGCTATGGACTTACAAGAAGCTCCGTGTTGTTTTCCCATCTGACAAGCAACACAAGTTTCAGAATTTCAAAAACTTTTGAAGGTAAACCTCTTACAAGGTTTCCCTTAACCAATTTATTAATAGTTTTGAAATTTAAATGGCCAAGTCTTCTATGCCAAAGTTTGGATTCATCATTTGTAGCCCTTGCAAATAGGCAAGTTAAAGCTCTTTTGGGAACTATGTTCTTTATATCAACACTGTATATGTTGTCTGTTCTAGGGACTCTAAGTAGCACAAATTTATAATCAGGCAACTTAAAATCAAGAGATAAGACAAGCCATTCAGTATCTGTAAAAAGAACAAAGTTCTTTTTGTCACATATTTTTGAGACACTAAAGAGGTTAAACTTTAACCCTTTTACAAAGTACACTATTTCAAAATCCAAGTTTCCTGTTCTTATAGTACCTTTCCCAACAATTTTACCTCCTTTAGGATCAATTCCAAAGGCTACATATCCACCATCAATTGCTTCAAAATCTTCAAGGTTGGACATGTCTCCTGTCATATGTCCAGAGCATCCACTATCAAATATGCATTTTTCCTTTAATTCTTCTTGTAGATTGCCTTGCACATAAAGTAAGAGAATTAGTTTCTCTTCGGGACCCAAGCCATTACTGACTTGGATCTGCCTTGTGCATCAACATAGTCAAATTTCTTTAAATCCATTGATGCACTGCTGTATCTGAGAACATGATCTAAAACCTTTATTTTTGGCTTCCAGACCCAGCAAGCTGAGGCCTTAACAGCATAAAAATGGTTGCCCAAAACAGCGTCTGTTATCACTTTCGGCTCAGCAGTATAAACTGCTTTTGCCTTAGCAGTAGAAACATCTGTATTATTTTGAAAGGGCCTTTGTGGTGGAGCAGTAGTAATTGACCTAGTTACACTAGATCTCATCAATACTGCCCTTGGAACCATGTTTTTGTTAGCATGAGGGTGAGTCTTTTTAGAAAAGTTTTTGTGGTTCACCCTTCTGTTTTGGTTCAAAACAGGTTTTTGGTAGTAATAACAATCTTCCTGTAAATGCTCAAAACTGCCACATTGATAACAAACCTTTTTAACTAACTGAAAGTCACTACCTAACTTGTGAGAGATTAGGTTGTTCCAGTTTCTTTGATTTCCTCTAGGCCAGTTATACCTTCTTTTAGATTGTTCTCTAGGTTCCTCATTATATTCAACCATTTTTCTAGACATCCTATTACCTAACACAGGTTTTACAAACTCAACATTTTTAGCCTTAGATTCAACTGTTTTAGGAATTTCTTCCTTTTTAATCTTTGGTGTTGAATCAACCTGTTCATCATCACTATCTGACATCCAATCTTCAATAATTGGAGCATCAGAAACCATCATTTCTACCTTATGTGTTTCTTTATTATCCTCATTAGATTCACCTACAGGTTTGCTATCAAGTTCAGTTATAAAAGACAATTCTCTCTTAGGGGGTGCAAAGGCACTCTTAACTGGAGGAGGAACATCATTATATCCTATGCCACTCCCCTTCCTCATTAACTGACTCTTAATAGTCTTATGCACAAGATCAGATGCAAATTGCTGTTTCTCAACTCGAACTACATGTTTTTGTTTGTCAGTTAAAGCAGCATCCTTTTCTTGTTCAGCCTCTTCTAGCCTTTTATTAAGTACATTAATCTCACCATTTTTAAGAAGAAGCTGTTGTTCTAGAATATTAATCGTATCAACATATTCTAGCTCATTCTGTTTGAGAAAGTTAAGTTTTTCTTCAATAGATTTCAGACCATATTTATAACCTAAGTTATCAAGTTTTAACTTTTCAATTTCAACTCTAAGACTTTCATTCCTAGACTTAAGCTCTTCTATAGTATCTAAGCAAGATTTAAATGAAAAACTAGATTCATTAGGTACCTCTGAATCAGAACCAGATGATGAATAAGCAATAAGAGCAAAATTACGCCCTTTGGGTCCTTCTTCTATCAAAGCAAAGTTGGGTTTCCTCAATAGGAACATTCCTTGTATTCTCTCTATTCTTCTTGGGTGCTCTGCATTCCCTTGCAAAATGGCCCTTTCTCTGACAGTTGTAGCACTCAATCTTGGACTTATCAAACCCCACATTGTTTTGTCCTTTAAACTTGAGCTCCCTGCCTGTCTTCTTCAAAAACTTTCTGGCCCTCATTGTCAACATAGACATTTGCCACTTCAAATCAATTTCTTCAAGATCACCAGGATCAATGTGTTCCAAATCCTGATGTACAACTGAAGTACTGGTAGTAAGGTCAGCCAAGTAAGCACATATAGCAGCATCACTTACATTATCACTGTTTGTAGAATCAGCAGTAGAAACATTTGTGCTAGCAGTAGAAACTCCATAAGCAGCAGTAGAATGAGTTTCCTGAGATTTGCCAGAACTATTGTTGTTGTAGGACACAAAAGCTAGGTTTTGTCCACCAGAGGATGAACTGGATGACCCTTTCACTTCAGATTCATACACTTTCAAGTTGTTGTACAAATCATCCAAACTCATCTTTTCAAAATCCTTCTTGTTTCTCCAGACCATAGTATACATGCTTCATTCAGATGATAAGCTTCTGAGAAACTTGAGATTGATGTCTTCTTGAGGCACTGGAACCTGCATAAGTGCCAACTGACTTACCAGCTTCTGAAGTCTGTCATAAGTAGCATTAATGTTTTCAGAACTTGAGGCCACAAAAGTCTCAAATTGATGCTTCAATAAGTTCTTCCTTGACTTCTTTGTTGCTGCATTCCCACCAAATCTTAGTTCAATGGCTGCCATCAATGACTTAGCATCCTGTATGTGACTAAAGCTCAATTGATACTCATTAGGTATCCCCATCATGAGAATACTATGATTCTTAGTCTCCAACCTTCTTTGAGCCTTGTCATCAGCAGATCTAATGGGCAAAAGTGTCCCATCAGCAGCTTTTGCTGGTAAAGTATCACCATTCAGAATGACATCCCACATAGAGTAGTCAAGCATCTTGATATACTGCTGAATTCTCATCTTCTACAGCTCATACTCACCAGGCTTGAGCATGGGCACTTTTGATGCAGTCACAATATGAGTTGATTTGGATTCCATTACTTCAGTAGATGTTAAAGAAAACAGATCACAAATTCTTCTTGATATTAGTTTCTAGATCACAAGCTCTGATACCACTTGTTGATCCTAGTTGAGCAATGATCTTATTATTTATCTTAGATGTAAATCTAAAACAACAAGTATAGAAATTGTTCTTGAAGCAATATTAAACACTATGCATAATCTAATGTTTAATCTTAAGAAGAAGAATTAATGAAACAAGTATAATTCTCAACAAACAATTCAATATATTAATACGGTTACTCAACAATAATAGGGTTACAAAACCTTGAAGTGAATCGACTCTAACAATGATACGTGCTAATCTCTAACCCTAGAACCTCCTTTTATAGACTAAGGAGTCCTATACAAGATAAGTATAGAAAGGATTTTGTGTATAACCTATTTGATTAGATTTATATGATTAAGTATAGAAAGGATTTTGTGTATATCCTATTTAATTAGATTTATATGATGTAATACTTATCTAACCGACTTTACAAAGTTATCACTTCAGCAGTAGAATACTAACTCTCGCAGTAGAATCTTTAAGCCTAGAGTAGTATCTACTTGGTGTATTTTCTTCATCTTCTTAACATCTCCAGCAGTAGTATGAAATACACCAGCAGTAGTATGAAATACGCCAGCAGTAGTATCATTAAGCCCAGCAGTAGAATTATACTTAGAGTATTTTCCATTATGATCCATGAGCAGTTGTATCTAACCTGAGCAACAGCATCTCAAAACCCAACAGTCTGTTTAAGTACGTTTGTGCAATCCAACCTTCCCCAATCACCAACGATCATACTCTTGCAAACTGTAACACCCCCATTTTAGATATTCGCAGCGGAAATATAAGTTTGGGGTGCTACTTCAAGGTTCACAGTCATGAGTATAGAAAACGGCTCGAAAAGAGACGTTTTAAATAAATTGTTATCATTCATTTATTAAATCAGAGTTTACATATAGAGGTCCCAGCGGGAGGTTTCGAAATACGTTATAAATGTTACATTATTCATTTGAATGATAACAAAATGGACACTCTTTTTAAAAGAAAGTCCACCGCCACTCCGTGTCAAATCGTACTTCTAGTTACCTGAGATAAACATGCTAAAAAGTCAACACAAAGGTTGAGTGAATCCATAGTGTTTAAAGTTATAATCAGTTTGAACATAAGCTAAATAGAAAGTAATTCGGAAATAATCATATTGCTCTAAGTCTCGTGAACTCAAACGTTAACTCTGTGTGTGTTGGTGTGTGATATCATAAAATGATATAAATAATGGTGTATTTGGTTATCAATCCGGCTAGCACAAAGTCTATCCATCCGGCTAACACAAATAAGGTGCATTTGGCTATCAATCCGGCTAGCACAAAGTCTATCCATCTAGCTAACACAAATGGGGTGTCTTAGGCAACATTAATCAGGAAAACATACAGAAAAATACTTATGTTCAGGTTTGTAGCATGTATCTCCCCACATATTTAGAAAAACGTATATAAAAATTGGGACTATGAACTCACCTTAGCAATCTGGACGGAAAACAAAATGAAAGAAAGTTGATAAACGTCTTCGGACACGAAACCTAGGTTGTTATGCCAAATTTCAGTAATCATTTTTAGATGATCATAGTTTATTTGTTCGATTCGTTTCGGTTGTTTGGTTGTTGATTAAATGTTATAACGAGACAACATGAAGTCTCTTAAAAAATAAGATTTTATCTTATTATTCATTCTTTTGTTTTCCGTTCGTTCGTTCGTTAAATATATCTTTCGATCGTTTGTTTGTTAAATATATCTTGCGTTCGTTTGTTATTGAAATAAACGTATTACGTTAGTAATTTCTATTAGATCGGAGAGTAAAAATGATAAAAATAATAGTTATGAAAAGTTAAACTTTAATCCTTAAGGTTTGGTCAAATGACAGTTTATACCCTGAACTTTGGAAAATGACAGTTTTTACCCTCTAGTTTCAAAAGAGACATTTTCTACCCCTTTTTATTTGTTATTGTCAAAAATAACCCTTGGTATAAAATATTTATAAAATCAGCCCATGAAACTCTAATTTATTTAGAAATATTACGTATATATTTAGTAACTTTGGAAGAGTTTTGAGATTTAATAAATTAATCAATATTAAATTATTTTATGTACTCTTTGTTCCTATAAAAAGCTAGCCAGGTCGTTTTTAAATATACTAAATTTCAGAATTTATGAAAATCATTTGTGGGTCGAAAACTATTGTCAAAGTCGATCGGTCGAAAACAATACTAGACAAGGTTTTGATAAAAGTCTGGAAAAATAGTTTTATGTCTAGCGATTTGAGCAAAATTTGAAAGTTAATATCTTCTTACTCGTTCGATCAATTTACTTGTTTCTTTTTCCTATTATAACTTAGCTAGGTGATCTTAAAATATACCAAGTTACATGATTTTTGAAATTCATTTGATACTCAAAAAATAGGTCCAAAGTCGACTAAGTAGAACAAGTTTTAATGAAAATCTGGAAATTTGGGTTTTAGGCTTAGCGATAGGGAAATCTTTGGACTCAAATAACTTTTCATTCCTTTAATCATTTTCCTTGATTCTTTCTTCTAAAATTTCTTTGCTAAGTGAACTTTGACATGTCAAAAAGATAGAATTTTTAGGGATTATACAGGGGTCGAAAAATAGGTTTAAATTTAGGTTATTGGTCGAATAATATTGAAATTAAATAACTGGAAATATCAAATTCTATTTTTAGCGATAAAGAGTGATTTTTAGGGCTCAATATCTTGATGGAAAACCGATCATTTTTCAAAATTCTTTTTCCTATATTGAGTTAGCTGGGTAAACTTTAGTTTGGCCAAAAATCAGATTTTATAGAGGTTATTTGAGGGTCGGTTTTTAGGTTGAAAGTTAGGTGACTGAGATGGTTTTTGGCACGACAGAACCACAAAAACTATACCCGATTGGGTTTTTAAGGTTTTTAAAGATTGTGTAACTAATTTTTATGCATGTTATGATATTGTTTGATATATGTTAACATGTTTTACAAGTTATTAATTTGTTTTAACAAATATTCGAATACGTTAGGTGTGTTAGTTTACTGATCGAACAGACAAGGAAAAACAAAAAGAAAACTTGTAGTTTTTGATTATGTTTATTATTATAGGTTGTGTTTTAATGTTTTTAAAGATAAATAATGTAAATAAACTGAAGTAAAAGGGATTATATAGACTTACTTAGGGTTTGGATCGAGTAGGGTTTTAGAAAGACTTGGTTCGACTCTTGATCACAAGGGTTACTCCATCTCTTCTAACCTCCTAGTGATTCTGTTTAACTCTTATATTAGCTGGGATCAGTAGGGAAATGGAATGGGGCCGTGTTTGATGGTTGGTGGAATTTAGTGTGTGAGTAAGGGTGAAGTTTTAGGCTGCTATTTATGGAGTGGGGATTAGGGTTTTCTAGTGTTATGATAAGGAGACAAAGGGCTGACAGAAACTGAAGGTTGTGACACTTGGGAAGAGGAGGGGAGAGTGTTGATGTGTTCTAATATTGTCCAAGGCATTTTCTGTTAGTGGAGGAGGGTTTTGGCTACTAGGAGGGGACATGTGGAGTGCTTAGTTGAAGAGAAGAAAGGAGGGAAGAGTTGTGTGTTCATGGCTAGGGGGAATGTATCTAGTGTAGGTTACATTTAGAAGTAAAATTTAGTTTGGATAGAGTTGTGTTCGAACCATGTTTTTGGAGGGGAATCGAATGGAGCTTGAGGGTGTTGTAACATAAGCTTTAGGGAGTTGTATTTTGGGTTTAAGAAAATTAGTTAGGCTAGTTCAAGTGTTTAGTTATTTAGGATTGTTTATATTTTATATAAACCGAATTTTTAGAGAAATAGAAATGAAAATGATTTAGGCTTAAGAGAATTGTAACACATGCTTAATAGGGTTGTACTATTATTTAGAATATGAGAAAAATATAGTTTTAGTAATTTACTAAGTTATAAAAATTATTTGTTAATTTTTATTAAGTTTAAAAGTAAATAAATGGGATTTTTAGTTTTAGTGCATCAGGTACTTGTACATTAGGTTTAAAGACTTGTTAAAATATTTAGTGGGTTTAGAAAAATTAATTTTTAAGAATTATGCATATATGGTTTGTAAATCATGCTTTAAAATAAATATATATAGAGTTTTATTATGGATTTTGGAAATATATGGTTTCATGCATAAAGGACTTGTACTCTAGCTTATATGACTTGTACATTTAATATTTTGTAAAAATATTATATAAATAATTTAGGGTTTGTGAAGTGAATACATAAAATCACAGTTTTATGAAATTAGGGTTTTACCGGGAACTAAAAATAGAATTAGAGTTTCTGGTGCTTCAGTAACTTGTACATTAGCTCAGATGGATTCTACTTTTATGTTCTAGGGTTTAGTTGTTCATATTTGGGGTTGTGATAAATTTTAGGGTTTCATAGAACTTATATAGATAATGAATGTTTTGTTCATACTTTTGTTAAGCAATTATCATAAAATGGTAAATGGTATTTTGTAATGTTTTCATGTAGATATGTTTATGAAATAAACATTAGGTTATTTAGGTTGGTCTGTACGGGAGCACGTTTATCGGGATGTGAGTTACGTCACATGAGATATGAGATACAATCAAATAAATAAATAAATAAATAATTACACATGGAAAATGGATAATGATTCTGTAAAGTAATGTGTTTAAATGGGAAATTTTACGAGTGGTTACACAAACCAAGTCTTGGTACCCCTCACTCAAGATCATGTCAAAAGATTTATGATCAAAGGCAAAAGACCTCACCCTCTTTCAGACTACTCAGATGAAGCTGAATCCGATGAAGAAAATCCCATTTCAACCTTTCAACTTCATCCTATTTTGTACATTGAACAACTTCCCAAACTTCCCAAAGAAACTGAAGAATTCAAGCAAACAAAGGGAATGATCAAGTGTCTTGCTCACTTCATCACAAACAATGGGAAAAAGAAAAAGTGAAAAGATTGAGAGTTGTGGTTTAGTCATCTTTTGAATATTTCTAAAACTTTTGAAGTCATTTATCTCTTTTGAACTATTTGTCTAATGTGATCTTCTCTGAATATTTTATTTTTGATCATACTCATGTATGTTTGACATATTTGATCTTTTTTTAATAGTACTATGTGCTTCTTACATGATCTTATTAGTATATCTCACTTACACCTTTGTGTAAGTGTTGCCTAAAATGTTAGAATCTCTTTTCAACTAATAAACTAAACTATGCGAGCCTACTGTAAACATATTAGTCACAGCAGCCGGATCCATCAGTTATAACTGACCGGATCCCTCCTAGAAAGGAACCTGAAGATCCGGGTACACAAAGGAAGAATTATACCATATTTCTTCACACTTAGCCATTCTAACCTTAGTACACTGGTTAGTCATCTCCTATTAGTCATATTTGAGCTGACTTTGAGGTTAGTAGTATTGTTGAACTCTTAAGAAGGACTTAAGTATCATCCTAGGTGTTTTTTATTTATCATTTCCATAATAACCACTATTTTTCAGTTCCACTATTTGGATCACCTCTTTCTGATCATTTTACACTTACATATAATTTAAATAAATTTTTGACAAATTTATTTCCACCATCTCTACCTCAAAATACTCTAAAAACAATCTTTTAATTCTTTTGATTTTTAAAGAATTTTTAAATTTTTCATACTACCTTTTTCTGAAACCTACAAATATTTAACACTTAGTGATATGATTATCTTAATCAATATTCACTTAATGGCCTCCTTAGACCTGTTTCTCACCTCTAAAGATCATTTATGACAACCCCTCATCATTAGTCTTAGAACACTCAGAGTTGCCTTCACTAAAACAATATGTTACACTCATTACATCAGGAAATATAGGGCTGCAATAGCTAGATGACCATCATTTCTCTTTATATGATCTATTAGCCGGTTCCCTCAGCTAAAGCTAGTTAGATCCCTTTTGGGAAGGATCCACTGGAACCGGGCAAACAAACACAGATTTTATCACCTACAGCCTTCCAATACTCAACTTTATCCACTCAAGCACTCCACATTGCCTTTAATATATCTCATAGAAGAATGTATCACTGTAATTGACCTTGGTGCATGCATATCATTGCAATTCAAAGGATTTTAGTGGTTTAGGCATTAAATTCACTTGCTTGATCCTTCACTATTTAAGCCACTTGTGTTTGTGCTTCCAAACCACACCAAAACAAACCATCTTCTACTACAAACTTACACTCTAAACCTACCAAAAAACATGACTAAGGCACCAAGTGCAAGATCATCCACTAGGAGCCCTCCAAGAAAAACCGGACAAATATTGTATGAAATATCCTCAACCGAAACCTCACCCATCAAAGCACCCTCTACTAGAACACCTCTCCCAAACTACATCCCAACTCCTCCATCTAATAAACCAACTCCACCACAATTAGCCTCAAACAAACCAACCTCACCACAACTTCCATCTCTTGAACCATCATCACCACAACATGCTTCCACAAAAACAACATCACCACAATCAACTCCTCTTGAACCTACACCTACTAGTGAACCGACATTACCAAACACTCCTATATCCACTCAACCAACAAAACCTTCTCCTCTTAAACCAAGACTTCTTTCTTTCACCACACCTCATTCATCACCTCACCTCTACTTCAACTCATTGGAGGACTTACCTTCTAGACCTTCTAATCCACCACCATTACCAACATTCTCATCCATTGAGAGAATGTCAACACAACCACCATCTCATCACCTAAAGGTTGACATTAACATACAACCACCTATAACAAACTTGGCTTCCTCTCCTCCACCCTCAAATGGCCCATTTTGGGTAATGAAAAGATGTCAACCATTACAAACACCTCAATTACCTCAACCAAAAATAACACACTTCCTCCCACACATACATCTCAACCAACACCCATGGTACATCCACAACCTTTCAACCAAAGTGGTTTCACCTCAAACATACCTCAACTACCTTCTATCTTAACCTCACAACAAAAATGCCACAAGTGGTCTCACTATTCTAGCTTTAGGCCTAACCTTAGTTCATGAACTATGTGATGAAGTACGTTTCATGTTCTACCACCTTCTTGAACGTCTTGATGACGTCAATAAACCTAACCTTCCCTAAAAACTTTGTAGTACAAGCACAAGTGGTCTCACTATTCTAGCTTTAGGCCTAACTTTAGTCGAATAAAAATTTTTGCATGCTAAGATTATATTCTTAGTTTTAGAGATTTGACCAATGTGTGTATCATTTCTCTTGTTTTATTAAATGAATCAACATGATTATGTGCTTCTTGTCTATGTGAACATGATTTATGTGATTATTACTTATCTTCATACCTTTTTAATTATGTACTGCTGCTAACAAGTTGCAGGTAAGCCGGATCCTTCACTTTGTACTAACCGGATCCCTTTTTCAAGGGAACCGGCGGATCCGGGCAAACAGAAAACTAACCAAATCTTATGCAGCTCCATTTTTAGCAAAAGGACACAATATACTTGTTTTCTGACCTTTGTTTTGTAGATTTTCAAAAATACACATGGAGTACATGATTTTTCGTTTTTAGTATATTTATTCTCCAAAGAAAATATAACGAATGTATTTCCCTGGGTCGTAGTCCCAACGAAGGTTGAAGTCGAGTTGTCGTTTTCGGTGTCGAATTGTGAAGTGAATGGTGTAAAAAGAGTGATATATTTTGGTTTTTTTACACTACGAATGTGAAATAACAAGTAAAACAATTATTAAAGCTAAGGGTACAAGTAATCTAAGCATACGATATCTAAACGGAAATTAAACTCTAAAAAGTACGTTACGAATTTTAAAAGCGTATTTAAAAAGTGAAATCCTAAGTTATAAGCCCTAAAAATGTAAAATTAATTTTCCTATATTCTAAATATAAAAAGAGAATTTTATAAAAAAGAAATTTATTTTTTTGATTTTTATTTTAATTTTTTATGAATTTAAATCTAAAAAAATCTAATTAAATGATTTAAAAATAGTAAACTGATTGGGAAAATTATGAAATTTTGCAGAAAAATCTTAAATTATATAAAGCTATGAAAAATGAAAGTGGAACTTATCTAAACCCTAATAAGCTGTTTGGGTGAAAAGCAGTTTCAATAAGCTAAACAGTATCAATAAACATTAAATGCTCAAGTACAGTTGAACACACTATTTTAAGCTTGAAACAACTTATTCAGACCAAAGAAGCTCTCAGAAAAAGCTAATAAGCAGTATAGCAGTATCCAAATTAGGGCAAAACAAATGAGTGCACAGCCCACTTGCAGCTGATCTAGAAGCTAATCAAAAGCTAATCAGGGGAAACCAAAAGCATATTCAAGAAGCTAGTACTACACGCTACTCCTAAACCAAAAAGGCCCAAATTTGTGAGTCAATTGCTTATCCAATTAGAGCATAGAACAGATGCACTTAGGAACTAAATAGTTGCAGGCTCAGAACAGTCCTAAAGGGTGATTTGCAGACTGATTTATAAGCTGATAGTGCAATCCCAGATTAGAACCTAAAAGCTACTACTACAAGCTATTCAGAAACCCAACATCATACAATAAGGACAACTAATTAAGCAGATACAAAGCACACAAAAAGCTGAGATGGGAAGAAAGTGGTGTGCAGGTCTGCACATTTAGTCTATTGCAGCAGTTGGACTGCTATGAACTCAACTCTTTCAATACTACATTAAATAATACTATGAACTCAACTCTTTCAATACCTCATACGCCTCAGCTTACATTAAATAATACCAACTCTTTCAATACCTCATACGCCTCAGCTTATACTAAGCTTATAAGGGCAGTTGAGATCCTATTCTTACACTAATCAACACTAAACCTCAAAATCATTAAAAACAGCTTAAACCTTACTACCAACAACTTATTTAGACTAGATTAAGCTAAAACAAACTTATTCTAACACATGAACAGTGAATCAATAAATTTGACCCATTTTGAGCATAAAACCAAACAGCCCATATTGAGACTGATTTGAGCTTTTTAACTAATAGAGATCATTTTAAACCTAGATTTTGCAAGACCTATTCTTAACTAAGCTAAATAAGCAATGAATGAACACTATTTATCTACTGATAAGCAATAAATAAGCAGAACTAGCCCTACACTATTTATGGCTTTTTAAGTGATATTAAGCAAATTCTAATAAAAACAATCTTAAACTGGCAAATCAGTTACAAAATGTAATCAAAAAGACAATTAAGCTGAGAAAAGGGAAATAGTACTGAAAATAAGCCAATAAGCTGATGAACAGTATTCTTGACCAAAGTTTGACTTTCATTAAAACATAAAATTTGAGTACAAATGATTGAGAACTGAAGAGAAAATACAAATAAGCAGAGCAATAAGTATTAAAATCTACTTAAATTATCCTACTCCTAAAGCCTAAAAACCTAACAGCCTCAATATGTGGGTGAGGAGCTCCTTTTATAGCCTTCCAGAGATGCTTCTAGGGTTATCTCAACTTAATCTCAGCCCTCCATCCAAGGATGTCATCATTCCCCTCATTTACGGCCCTTGGATCATGTGCCACGCTTCATCAACCAATGGGAGGGCACGGGATTGCCAACGTGTACACTTTATGACAACATTCCCTGCCATGTCAGGGTTTCTAGAAGCATGTGTGATGTACAATAATACCCTTAATTGTGGTTAAATTTGGGGTGGGTAATTAGGGTTCTTAGGTGAACAGTAAGATTTGGGGGTGAGGTATGGCGGGTGTGTTTGTTTTTTACTGGTAGTAAATGTATGGGTTGACCCGGGTCTTTGGGTGGGTTTGATCGGGTTTCGGGTATTCATGGTTGGGTTGTAGATTTATGTTAAAAAGGAGTGGTGGGCTTTAAACATGGGCTGTGGATTTAAAATATGGGATGTGGGTTTATAATACGGGTTTGTGTTTATTTTTGGGTTTGTGTTTATTATTTTATGTGTAGGTTTTAGTTAATGACAAGGACCAAAAGTGTATAATCTTAAACTTTAGGGATTAATTCTGCCATTCTTCAATAATGTGATCCAAGGGCCACTCTTGCAACTCTTTGATTCTTCAAGGGTCTTTATGACATTTTGAGCTTATTCTTTGATCATTTGCTTCCCCGGCTCGGCTTTTGAACTCTTTTCCAAATCTCGTGCTTGTGTTGCCGGTTTTGACTTGATTTTGTCCTTATATCATGATATTCGTACCTGCATAGAAACAAACACAAAAACACAATATCTTTGGCATTTATGGTTAGTTTTTGGTCGTTTTGGTCTTAATTTGGCAAATAAAAGGTATGTGAATAAGCACATACCAGTACATAACGCCCTCATTAAGGGGGAGCTCTCGTCCAAGCAAAACTATTGCAAAAACTTGCAATGAGCACATCTAAGTCTCCCTAATTACTTGACGCCCTCAATAAGGGGGAGCAACCGTCGAGGGGGAGCAACTAAGATCTTCTTACTCTCTTCTCTCTATTCTACACCTTTTCTTTCACTTACTTTTCTTAAAACTTGCATTCGGGTTAGTTTCCTTTCGACGTTCTTTTTGTTTCGACAAAATGGGGGAGAAAGAGAAAAAACTACAATTCAAAACTTTATGAATTTTATTTTTTACTTAAAATAATTTTATGTTTCGTCATCAACATAAAGGGGGAGATTGTTAATACAAATAAACCTTCAAAACGTTTATTTATATTTTACGATCTTTCAATGTTTTGTCGATAACAAACGTAAAATCATTTTAATGAGATAAATAAATTACGTAATGCTTTGAGCCAATAGTTTACTAACTCATTTCATTAAACAAGTAAACGTTAAACATATCTAGTTAACAAGTTTACATGAAACCAAAACTATTTCATAAAAACACTTAAGTAACATTTGTTACTTACATTTTATAAAATACATGTTAAGAAAAAGCTTGTACACACTTGGACTATCCATGGCCGAAAACCAAGTCCATAAACCATAAACCATGGAACTTGACCCATAACCCATGACCCATTTAATGACTTCATGCATGACATCCATAATGGGTAAAACCCATGACCCATGACCCAAAGTCCGTAACCCATAACCCAAAGTCCATGACCCATGACCCAAGATGTCTATGACATCAAGCATGACATCATCTATCCATGGATCATAACCCATAACCCATAATCCGGTTTGTAACCCAAAATCCGGACTGGTTTACCCAGTTACCCGGATCCCTCGGTTTACACTAGCCGGATCCCTTTGGGAAGTGATTCGGTGGAACCGGGTGAACAGTAGGCACTTTTGCCTATAAATAGTGAGCCATTTCTCTCTTATCTCTTACCCCTTTTAGAGTTTACTTCTCTCTCTACTCTAAACTCTCTAACCTCAGATCCAAGGATCTTTCTATATAGTTTCTCTTTGTGATTCTCTAGGTTCCTTCCATAAGGCGAGATCACAACCTCTCGAAGACATGCAAGCTCGTGATATGGGTTGCTTTGATTTTTCTCTTCCAAAATCAGAGAAGTGATTCTTGTTCTTTCTTTCTTCTTAAAGGGTGTTGTAGATATGTTGAATCGATAGGTGTAAAAGGACATTGGATCCTTTAGGCGAGTTGTATTGGGTGTGTTGGTTTGGTCCGCCGTGCTAAGGACCTGGTATCTAGCCTTGTACCGGATAAAGTGCAGGCGACGAAGGTTTTTTCTACCTTGTGTGAAAGACTCGGTATCTAACTTTGTACCGGATAAAGTGTAAGCGACGTTGTGAAGACTTCTCCACCATGTGAAAGGAGTTTGTGTTGTGAAGTGATAACGAACTCTCGATTAGGTGAATCGGGGAGTGGAGTAGGGCAAGGAAGGTGTCCTTGTAGCCGAACCACTATAAATACTTGTGTTGTGGTTGTGTCTCTCTAACTCTATCTCCAAGTTTAGTTTATATGTTTTTATTTCTATCAATATCCTACACGTCAAAACTAGATTGACATAAGTCGATCTATAAGTTTTAATAAGTGATTTTAATCGGTAAAACTATTCAACCTCCCTTCTAGTTTTCTACAGTATAGGTAAATCCAGGGGATTGATCGTTCTCTAGAGGAATAGTGTCATTAGGTCAAGATGTATGACGAGATAAGTTTAAAGGTGAGGGATGATTCTTTTTGTATTATTATTATCTTATAAAAGTAGTAAAAATCTCGGGTTTTGAAAGAGTGGGCAGAATTAGTTGCTAGTCAACTAACCTAAAACTAATAATTACTGAATTAAACTAATTAAAAAGAAAAGAAAATACAATTGGTGACTTTTAATAATAGGGACAAACGTGTTTACTTAGATTTCATTACTCCCTAGTTATCTCCTATTGATCTGTCGAATTGTCACACCCTTGTTTTAGTTGAAGCGCTGTATTCCTTAATATTGGTCATGGGGAGGTGCGGAAGTCCCCAACTCTATGAATCTTAGTCTCCCCTAAAAACCTTAAAGTCTATTAAATTTTCTAGGATCTAAAAGCCGCAATTCATGCAATAAATGCAACGAAAAAAACCAATAGTGCACTCTACGGGTTGCGTTTCTAAGACGTTCAAGCCAGTTACATATAAGAGATCGGCCAGTTTTCTTAGCCTAAGACAAAGCAATCAACTAAACAATAGATGACAAATCAATATTTAACAACTAGGTTTCACTAGATCTAAGCAAACACAAAGAAACTTAAGCTAGCATGACGAAAAGATAAACACATAATCAAACGATACATAGACATAACGAATGATTAAAGGGATAAATTATCTTTATTGAAACATGAAGTTAAAGAGTTGAAAAACCCTTACAAAGCTGCTAAAATTCGTCTCTAAACCCTAGCTAAGATGTTACCCCAAGATGTCACACTTAACAATGAAAAACAAAGGAAAATATATATAGGAAATCAACTCTGACGGCGTCAGCTTATGGGTCCTGACGCCGTTAGCTCGCTGTGATTAGGGTTTCATCTTGTGCAAGTCGCCGTTCTAACGACGTCACTTTGTAGGTCCTGACGCCGTCACTTTGTAAAAGTGTCTGAGATGTCTCTAGATAAATTTACACGTGACTCTCTTCTTCAGTTAACACCTGACGCCGTCAGGTTATGGAGCTTCATAATTTGACTGAGGCGTCTCTTGTTAATCTTGAACAAAAAATCTAGCATAATCAACAAGTGACGGCGTCACATTGTCGCCTGTGACGCCGTCAGATCTCCAGGTCTGACTGGTTTTTCGTGACTTCGTAGTATCCTTCACTTTTTTGTCCAAATACGTCCAAAAAGTGCCGATTTCCAGATTTCTCATCCCAAGTACCTAAAATACAAAAAGAAATGATTTGAGGCAATAGTTGATCATATAAATACGATTTTGGGCTTAAATGACCCTTAAAAAGGTACCAAATAAATCCTTATCAAATATTCCTACACTTGGGATTTGCTTGTCCTCAAGCAAATATGCTTTTATTCTAATCAATTAACAAGTTAAGGGTCATTTAACATTATTATAGAAGTAATTACAACACATGATCGTTCCACGTTAGTCAAAATAAGCAAGGAAATTACATACTAGCACCTCTCACAAAGTGTTTGAATTCTCACATCTCTCGGGTGTATAAAGTTATAAAACAAATAGAAACGGGAAAATATAATGCTCTCTACCTGTCATAGCACATAGATTACCATAGGCTTGAGAACAGATCAA
The DNA here is from genome assembly GCA_021014915.2 of Artemisia tridentata subsp. tridentata. Lineage (NCBI taxonomy): Eukaryota > Viridiplantae > Streptophyta > Magnoliopsida > Asterales > Asteraceae > Artemisia > Artemisia tridentata. The sequence continues at coordinate 43,526,881 of CP139507.1, forward strand.
ACATTCACAACTTTGGCTTAAGCACCTAGGATAAACTATCGAAGAGGTCTTTTAAAAGGTTGTAACATTAGGTGTAAGGGTATGGAAAACACGGTTTTGTTGGAAAAGGGAATTTTACTAGTGGCAAGTCAATCATCTTAGTTGATTACATGTACAAAGAGGCTTTGCTAAGCCAAGAATAGACTCGAATCGCTAACTACTAACTCTTATTGTATTTTTCAAGACAGTATTCAAAACAAACGTAAAATCATTTTAATGAGATAAATAAATTATGTAATGCTTTGAGCCAATAGTTTACTAACTCATTTCATTAAACAAGTAAACGTTAAACATATCTAGTTAACAAGTTTACATGAAACCAAAACTATTTCATAAAAACACTTAAGTAACATTTGTTACTTACATTTTATAAAATACATGTTAAGAAAAAGCTTGTACACACTTGGACAATCCATGGCCCAAAACCAAGTCCATAAACCATAAACCATGGAACTTGACCCATAACCCATGACCCATTTAATGACTTCATGCATGACATCCATAATGGGTAAAACCCATGACCCATGACCCAAAGTCCGTAACCCATAACCCAAAGTCCATGACCCTTGACCCAAGATGTCTATGACATCAAGCATGAAATCATCTATCCATGGATCATAACCCATAACCCATAATCCGGTTTGTAACCCAAAATCCGGACTGGTTTACCCAGTTACCCGGATCCCTCGGTTTACACTAGCCGGATCCCTTTGGGAAGTGATTCGGTGGAACCGGGTGAACAGTAGGCACTTTTGCCTATAAATAGTGAGCCATTTCTCTCTTATCTCTTACCCCTTTTAGAGTTTACTTCTCTCTCTACTCTAAACTCTCTAACCTCAGATCCAAGGATCTTTCTATATAGTTTCTCTTTGTGATTCTCTAGGTTCCTTCCATAAGGCGAGATCACAACCTCTCGAAGACATGCAAGCTCGTGATATGGGTTGCTTTGATTTTTCTCTTCCAAAATCAGAGAAGTGATTCTTGTTCTTTCTTTCTTCTTAAAGGGTGTTGTAGATATGTTGAATCGATAGGTGTAAAAGGACATTGGATCCTTTAGGCGAGTTGTATTGGGTGTGTTGGTTTGGTCCGCCGTGCTAAGGACCCGGTATCTAGCCTTGTACCGGATAAAGTGCAGGCGACGAAGGTTTTTTCTACCTTGTGTGAAAGACTCGGTATCTAACTTTGTACCGGATAAAGTGTAAGCGACGTTTGTGAAGACTTCTCCACCATGTGAAAGGAGTTTGTGTTGTGAAGTGATAACGAACTCTCGATTAGGTGACTCGGGGAGTGGAGTAGGGCAAGGAAGGTGTCCTTGTAGCCGAACCACTATAAATACTTGTGTTGTGGTTGTGTCTCTCTAACTCTATCTCCAAATTTAGTTTATATGTTTTTATTTCTATCAATATCCAACACGTCAAAACTAGATTGACATAAGTCGATCTATAAGTTTTAATAAGTGATTTTAATCGGTAAAACTATTCAACCTCCCTTCTAGTTTTCTACAGTATAGGTAAATCCGGGGGATTGATCGTTCTCTAGAGGAATAGTGTCATTAGGTCAAGATGTATGACGAGATAAGTTTAAAGGTGAGGGATGATTCTTTTTGTATTATTATTATCTTATAAAAGTAGTAAAAATCTCGGGTTTTGAAAGAGTGGGCAGAATTAGTTGCTAGTCAACTAACCTAAAACTAATAATTACTGAATTAAACTAATTAAAAAGAAAAGAAAATACAATTGGTGACTTTTAATAATAGGGACAAACGTGTTTACTTAGATTTCATTACTCCCTAGTTATCTCCTATTGATCTGTCGAATTGTCACACCCTTGTTTTAGTTGAAGCGCTGTATTCCTTAATATCGGTCGTGGGGAGGTGCGGAAGTCCCCAACTCTATGAATCTTAGTCTCCCCTAAAAACCTTAAAGTCTATTAAATTTTCTAGGATCTAAAAGCCGCAATTCATGCAATAAATGCAACGAAAAAAACCAATAGTGCACTCTACGGGTTGCGTTTCTAAGACGTTCAAGCCAGTTACATATAAGAGATCGGCCAGTTTTCTTAGCCTAAGACAAAGCAATCAACTAAACAATAGACGACAAATCAATATTTAACAACTAGGTTTCACTAGATCTAAGCAAACACAAAGAAACTTAAGCTAGCATGACGAAAAGATAAACACATAATCAAACGATACATAGATATAACGAATGATTAAAGGGATAAATTATCTTTATTGAAACATGAAGTTAAAGAGTTGAAAAAACCCTTACAAAGCTGCTAAAATTCGTCTCTAAACCCTAGCTAAGATGTTACCCCAAGATGTCACACTTAACAATGAAAAACAAAGGAAAATATATATAGGAAATCAACTCTGACGGCGTCAGCTTATGGGTCCTGACGCCGTTAGCTCGCTGTGATTAGGGTTTCATCTTGTGCAAGTCGCCGTTCTAACGACGTCACTTTGTAGGTCCTGACGCCGTCACTTTGTAAAAGTGTCTGAGATGTCTCTAGATAAATTTACATGTGACTCTCTTCTTCAGTTAACACCTGATGCCGTCAGGTTATGGAGCTTCATAATTTGACTGAGGCGTCTCTTGTTAATCTTGAACAAAAAATCTAGCATAATCAACAAGTGACGGCGTCACATTGTCGCCTGTGACGCCGTCAGATCTCCAGGTCTGACTGGTTTTTCGTGACTTCGTAGTATCCTTCACTTTTTTGTCCAAATACGTCCAAAAAGTGCCGATTTCCAGATTTCTCATCCCAAGTACCTAAAATACAAAAAGAAATGATTTGAGGCAATAGTTGATCATATAAATACGATTTTGGGCTTAAATGACCCTTAAAAAGGTACCAAATAAATCCTTATCAAATATTCCTACACTTGGGATTTGCTTGTCCTCAAGCAAATATGCTTTTATTCTAATCAATTAACAAGTTAAGGGTCATTTAACATTATTATAGAAGTAATTACAACACATGATCGTTCCAAGTTAGTCAAAATAAGCAAGGAAATTACATACTAGCACCTCTCACAAAGTGTTTGAATTCTCACATCTCTCGGGTGTATAAAGTTATAAAACAAATAGAAACGGGAAAATATAACGCTCTCTACCTGTTATAGCACATAGATTACCATAGGCTTGAGAACGGATCAAACATTCACTAATTTGGCGTAAGCACCTAGGATAAACTATCGAAGAGGTCTTTTAAAAGGTTGTAACATTAGGTGTAAGGGTATGGAAAACACGGTTTTGTTGGATAAAGGGAATTTTACTAGTGGCAAGTCAATCATCTTAGTTGATTACATGTACAAAGAGGCGTTGGTAAGCCTAGACTAGACTCAACTCGCTAACTACTAACTCTTTTTGTATTTTTCAAGACAGTATTCAAAACAAAAATAAAAGACGGGATGGTAGTCCGTTTGTTTTTTTCTCTTGTCTTTTTCTTTTCTTTTCTATTTGTCATTTTTTTTTGAATTTTTTTCTCTTTTTATTAAATTTTTTTTTTCATACACTCTTGCCCTACCATCCAAAATAACACATCAAAGGGATCTTGCAACCTCCCTACACTTGAACTTTTACATGAATAAAAACTAACTAACATCCCGAATCAAGAAAATCAAGACACGTGGAGTACTTTAAACATTAACGCACATATGGGGGTAATAATTCTTCCCCATTACTCCATAACAAACTAGTACTTTTACTCATGAGTCCCAATCGTCCAAAAACTGTATTTACAAGATATGACTTGACTTAGCAACCATGTAAGCAATTAGACAATTAACAAAGGGTTTAACATATATATTGTAACAATAATGCACTAAAGGTGAGTGCATACAAGGAAGGTTAAGGCGATATGGTTGTACATTTGGGGGTGGATTGTAAACAATGTTCTTCATTAATATTTCGGAATCCACCAAAATATCACGAGAACTGCGAAAAAGATAGGCTTTGAGGGGTGTACTAGGGGTATCGTGTACTAAAAGTGAGTACATCGCAAAGGCGTGGGAAAATTATTTGACTTTATTAGTCAAGTAACTTGGCTCATCGGTCAAGTAATTATAAAACAAATTTAAAACAAGGGTTATCCTAATTCCTCTTATCATTTAGTAAATCCTAACTACACGAATGTAGTCTCACTAGCGATCTCGGAATGCATCACAAACGCAAGTTCTAGAATCTATATACTACCGGTACACTTATAAGCATTAAAGGTAAATTCTTTTTCCTAAAAATCTAAAGGCGAACCTCACATTTTTGGGGTGGAAATTTTTGAGTTGAAAGGTTTTTGTGCTAGCTATATAATTCCTATCCATGAGACGCTTATTAAGACAAAATCTTCACTCCTACATGTTGTAAAAATTTTAAATTTGGAGCCAAAATTACCCTAACAAGTATTTCTTTTAGTTTTATTACACATTTACTCTAAGACAAAACAAATATCAAGCGAAGTTATAATTTTTAAGGTATCCCATTTTACCCTCTGTTAGCATTAAAGAAAAGTGGCGGTCATTCTAGTCATAGAAACTTTGTAAACGTATTATAGATAATATTGCAGAATTGTCAAAGGACTCGTGGACTAAGCTAATTGGTTAAAAGTTATGTATAAGGTAGTCCAACCCAAGTCCACAACGAGTCCATAGCAAGCCCATTAGGGCATTTGTATTGTACTATAAAAGTCACCACACACCTCATTTGTATGTGTGCTTGAGGGACGTGTGTGTGTGTGCTTAAGGGTGAAGTGTTGATGTTTTCGCGTGATGTGTCGTTGCGGTTTAGCAGTTTTAATGCCTACTCAAGTTTTAAATTTATATTTAGCCGACTTATCAATAACACACACACTTAACGAGCAGTGTACCCGGTCAGTATGAAGATAATGGTAAGTAGAGTGTCGATCACTAAGAGTGGAACGTATAATCTCGTTAATCTAATCAGTATTTTAATATCCTAACGCAAGGGGGTTTCAGCCTGAGAGACTGGCACAGTTTTGTTTGCAATTAAATAATAAAATAAACAAATAGGCACGAATCAGCAAGTAGCACACACGTACACAGATAGATACTAGAGACAATAAGAGGGCTGTCCTTATGATTAAGTAGTTTGTCACTTGTTTTATTGATAGCTTTATAAGAAGTGTATGTAATTAACCCTTTCTCGTTGGTCCTATTCTTATCGGCGAGTAAACCCTTAATGACGACTTATGTCTAAAAGTTATTCCTAAGTGATCAATTTAGAAACAACCGTGGGAGCCACACCTTGTCCCGCAGTCGGGTGCCCGCAAGCCACTAATAAACACAGAGGTGGTCAATGCACTAATAAGTAGTAACCAAAGACATCAACATATAAACTTTAATTGATGGGAAAGCAAGTATTAAAGGGAGTGCAATCTTTCCGTTGTCACATTACACAAGCCACCAATCCTGATGAATTAAAGTTTGCTAAAACAATAAAACAAAACTACTTAATGAATTAAATACATGCAGCACCTTCTTACAGCTCTTGTATCTTCGATTTGGGTGTGTCTTGTGCTGCCTTCTTGACTGAATTCGTCCTTCTCTTCTGTTCGGTCTTTAGGTTTTCGAACTTCCGAATCTCTTTTATGCGTCTGGTCTACGGGGTATTTATAGTTTGTGTCTGAGGGAAGATGCGGCGCATCTACTTAAGTAGATGCGGCGTATGTACTTAACTTCGCGTGGGGTCCAAGATTATAATATTCAGGAATATTCGTACACCGCCAGAAGATGCGGCGTAACTCTTTATTAGATGCGGCGCATGTCCTCTTGTATCTTGGATCGTATCTGGTGATATCTTGATAGAGATGCGGCGCATGTTGATAGTGAGATGCGGCGCATCTGGAGCAGATTAGTCTTGATCTTCTTCATTTCAGTAGACTCTTCACTTTATGCACGTTTTGCTCCATTATTAGTCCAAAATCGCCAAGTTTCACCAAATGCTTGTTTTTACCTGAGAATTACAAAAGTAAACGATTAAGTATCAATCCTCATACATAATATAGTAAAACAAGTCAAATTAATAGGATAAATGATAGTAATAAAATGTACTTATTTGAGTTCATCAAATATCCCCCCACTTGAACTTTACTTGTCCCCAAGTAAACCTTAGATTAAATCTCATGAAAATGTATCCTAAAAGATGTTAGGATTTATTTTTATATTTAAGCATGTATTCGTTTATTTCGTAATCACACAACTAAACACTTAACGAATTAGAAGTAAAATAAAATAAGTCGATAAAAGCAAATCTAATCGTTTAACTGTCCAGTCGCGACGAATATTCTATCATAAGCTTGGCAAGTATACACATCTCCACCACTAAAGCTAAGGAATAACAAGTCTAAAGCGGTAAAAAGGGTTTTTAGGCTTAAGGGTTAATTATTCTCTTTTCTATCGATCTCAAATTCCAGAAAAGGCGACAAAATCACAAATACATGATCGAATCCACGAACACGATACTTGCAATTGCTCAAATCCTTAACTCGAATAGGCTAAAGATAGGTCCAAACTTCACCAATAATAATATATCAAAAAGGGCGACAAAATCATAAATACATAGCCGAATCCACGACTACGATACTTAAGATTGCTCAAATCCCTAATCTCAATAAATCAAAGGTTTGGTTGGATAAAGAATAATAAAGGGTATGGATAATTTTTGGGATATAAATTGGTGTAAAAATAAAAAATAAACAAAACAAATAAATTAAAATCCTAAGTGTGGTTAATCACTATCCCAACTATCCCATGAATAAGACTCATATCATTGAATAACTCACGCTTTAACACTTGAAACACACGCTTTAGGTAGACACGAATTATACTCAACAAAATCTTAATCAAAGAATAAACCTTAATTGGCATTCCCATAACTGCCAATTCCCATTCAATCCATAGATATAATACAACAAATAGTGGTGATATCGACCACTTACATAACTCTACATCGTTGGCTTAAAATAAACATCCAACTCTTTCTTTCTTTCTTTTTCTTTTCTCATTTTTTTTTTTTTTTTTTTTTTTTTTTTTTTTTTTTTAACATCAACATATACATAGATGTGTAAAATTTCACCACATCACTACAACTTTCTTTCCGGATAATTTTTATTCATACTTTTCATACTTTCAGAAATAACGCTAATAGTGAAAGTAGTAAACACACGAAAAATAAACTCAAAAATATACAATATTTACTTTCACTCCAATTTGCATTGTGCAATTTCCCGACCTAACCATATATAATGAATTACGCACGCGAACACAGGTAATGTAAGGAAACACACTCTGCCTATAGCAATTAACCAACCACGGATTCTAATCTACAGGGTAGGCTAAGGTTTAAGGTGTAACGAAACATTTTAAACATAGGTGTAAGAAACGAAAGGAATGGCTCTGAGTGTTTTTCTAGGGGTATCTTACTCTTAAAATGAGAGTAACAAAAGGGTTTATACGGGGGTTAACTAACCAGTGTAGCTAGTTAATAACACATAACATATAAAGGCTATTTGGTGTAATCCTAGAATTTTACCAATTTAGACAAGTCATTCCAATTAAATAAATAATACTCATTATGGTGGTCTCGAATAGTATACAAGCCAAGTTCTAAAGTTTACAAGTCACCGGCACACTCATAGATTTGTGAATTTTGGAAAAAATCACAATTTTTGAAAATAACGTCATGTGTGCAGTTATGCAACTTAGATCTTAAACAAAAACATGCTAAAAAATTTTTAAGTTTGATATATTAAGCACATTTTAAGCATAATTTTTGAAAAAGTTTAGGACAAGTAATTGTTAAGTGTTCTAATTCTCCTATCCCCCCACTTAAGTTAAACAACGTCCTCGTTGTTTGTATAAAAGGTTAAAAACTGGAAATAAAAAGAATTAGAACGGAAAAACTCCCCTGAGATTTGCTCGGTATGATCCTCCATTAGTGTAGGAGCAAAAATCAACTTCTTGTGGATTAGAACGTTAAAGCTTCATACTTGATTTATCCACAGGAAATCCAGAAAACTATAATACCACCAACACTTTAAAACACACCTAAGATAAGAAAGGTTCAACTTGCATAATACATTAGTAGTTAGGAAAAATAAAACTTAAAAATTAAAACTGAAAATCATCAGGTCAGTCGATGCGCCGTATCTTATTGAAGAAGATACGCCGTATCGAGCCTGGAATAAATACGGATCAGAATAAAGATGCGCCGCATCCTTAACCAGGGATGCGCCGCATTAAAATAAACTGATAAATAGTTTTAAAGTCGAAAAATAAAAAAATGCAGAAAAATAAAATAAGATATGACCATTGCAGAGGATGCGTCGCATCTCAGGACTGAGATGCGCCGTATCTTCGTGCGGCCTGGACTGACTCGACACAGAAAACAGAATGATAAATGATAAATCCGGGTTGTCTCCCGGTAAGCACTTGTCTTTATTCCAGAGTCTTCAAGTTAGACTCACGTTCAGCACTTTAGTTGGTCCTTGTCACGGTCCATCCTTCTTCCTAAACTTGATGCGCCGTATCTATTTAATTCCGTTGACTAGTCAATAAGTCCTAGTTGGTCAGGGATACGGCGCTTTGGATATTAAGATCCGCCGTATCTCTATGTTAGTTAACGAAATTTAAATGAAGAACGTACCTTGGCCTCCGCAACACAGTTCCTTATACATCAAATTTGGGTAAAAACGGCACACCATATAGATGAATTCAAAATAAGAGTAATAGGCATAAACGTTTCATTAATAATCGTAATCTTATTGTTTAGTGGATAAGGATTTATTCCGAGGTTAGGAACAAATATCGTTTTTGAGCATATAAAATTAAGATTACGAATTGAATCAGACGTATAATAAGGATAATAAAACTGAGATCATAGTGTAGAGAACTTTCCTTTGGGCAGTTGAATTATCGTAGAGTTTACCTGGGATTCTATTTCAAGAATTTAAGAAGTTCAATGTTACCAGTACTGAGTTATCCTCCACTCGTGTCGTCTTATGTTCGGTAACTCCAGCTAACCTCTCTTGGTTTGGTTCAGAATGTAATCTTTCTTGGTGATGCTCGAGTCATCATTTATCCTGAAAATAAACAACTTGCACACGAGAGTAGCTGACCGATCAAGGTAAATATCAAAAATCAACTATATTTATCAAATTATATTCGTCGTATTAACAAAAGTTAATGCGCCGTATTTTCGTTACGTTTAAAAAAATAAAAGATTTTTGATTCAGTAAGATGCGCCGTATCGACGGAAATCGATACGCCGTATCTGTTTAATAATTCGCAAACTGTTTTTAATTAAAATAATAGATACGCCGTATCTTCAAAAGAAGATGCGTCGTATGGCGTTAACGTTTAGAAAATTTTTTTATCAAAACAGATACGCCGTATCTACAAAAGCAGATGCGTCGTATTACTTTATCGCTTAGAAAAATTTTCTTGTTAAAAACAGATACGCCGTATCTTGGGGAAAAGATGCGTCGTATCGAATTAATTAAACGCGTTGTATTAAAAAAAAATTAAACGCAATACGCCGTATCTGAGAGATCAGATGCGCCGTATCGTTTGATTTAGCACAGTACAACGATAGCAGAACAGAAAAATACGAAAAATAAAAACAAAAAATAAAACACACGAAACAAAAATAAAACACACAAAAATAAAAACAAAAGCAAACAAATAACACACAATACAACAAATATGCAAAATAGTACAATGATGCAATTTAATCTAATAAAAAGAAAAATAACCTAATTAAAATACTAATCAAATTAACAGATAATAACAATTCACTCCCCGGCAGCGGCGCCAAAAACTTGATGCGCGTGATGTGTCGTTGCGGTTTAGCAGTTTTAATGCCTACTCAAGTTTTAAATTTATATTTAGCCGACTTATCAATAACACACACACTTAACGAGCAGTGTACCCGGTCAGTATGAAGATAATGGTAAGTAGAGTGTCGATCACTAAGAGTGGAACGTATAATCTCGTTAATCTAATCAGTATTTTAATATCCTAACGCAAGGGGGTTTCAGCCTGAGAGACTGGCACAGTTTTGTTTGCAATTAAATAATAAAATAAACAAATAGGCACGAATCAGCAAGTAGCACACACGTACACAGATAGATACTAGAGACAATAAGAGGGCTGTCCTTATGATTAAGTAGTTTGTCACTTGTTTTATTGATAGCTTTATATGAAGTGTATGTAATTAACCCTTTCTCGTTGGTCCTATTCTTATCGGCGAGTAAACCCTTAATGACGACTTATGTCTAAAAGTTATTCCTAAGTGATCAATTTAGAAACAACCGTGGGAGCCACACCTTGTCCCGCAGTCGGGTGCCCGCAAGCCACTAATAAACACAGAGGTGGTCAATGCACTAATAAGTAGTAACCAAAGACATCAACATATAAACTTTAATTGATGGGAAAGCAAGTATTAAAGGGAGTGCAATCTTTCCGTTGTCACATTACACAAGCCACCAATCTTGATGAATTAAAGTTTGCTAAAACAATAAAACAAAACTACCTAATGAATTAAATACATGCAGCACCTTCTTACAGCTCTTGTATCTTCGATTTGGGTGTGTCTTGTGCTGCCTTCTTGACTGAATTCGTCCTTCTCTTCTGTTCGGTCTTTAGGTTTTCGAACTTCCGAATCTCTTTTATGCGTCTGGTCTACGGGGTATTTATAGTTTGTGTCTGAGGGAAGATGCGGCGCATCTACTTAAGTAGATGCGGCGTATGTACTTAACTTCGCGTGGGGTCCAAGATTATAATATTCAGGAATATTCGTACACCGCCAGAAGATGCGGCGTAACTCTTTATTAGATGCGGCGCATGTCCTCTTGTATCTTGGATCGTATCTGGTGATATCTTGATAGAGATGCGGCGCATGTTGATAGTGAGATGCGGCGCATCTGGAGCAGATTAGTCTTGATCTTCTTCATTTCAGTAGACTCTTCACTTTATGCACGTTTTGCTCCATTATTAGTCCAAAATCGCCAAGTTTCACCAAATGCTTGTTTTTACCTGAGAATTACAAAAGTAAACGATTAAGTATCAATCCTCATACATAATATAGTAAAACAAGTCAAATTAATAGGATAAATGATAGTAATAAAATGTACTTATTTGAGTTCATCAAGTGTGTATGTTTTCTATTAATAAATATATTCTCTTCATCTCTTATTCTCTCTTTAATATATACACGGCATACATACATACTTATATCTTAAGTCACGATACGATTCATACTTGGTTATATTGTGTGATAAGTTGATATATCTAAGGTCCTACAAGTGGTATCAATCGCCTAACAACGATTTAGGATTGTTCGTGTCTCGTTTTTTGATCAAAGATAAGCAAAAAGTTGCGTTTTTCTTCATAAAAATGTTAGCTTTTTGTCCAAAAGCTTTGATTTTTATGTTTTTTAGGTTAAAGTTGTTGTCTTTCATTTAGATCTACTACTTATTAGTGTATTTTGGCAATTTAGTCGAATCAAAATCATCAAAAAACCTGTTTCTTATCGAACAAGAAAGTTTTTGAACTTATCGAAATTCGTCAAATTTGGTTATAATCGTTAAAGGTCAAAACTTTATTACTCCCTCCGTCCCAAAATAAGTGTCCAGTTTGACTTTTTAGAGTCAAACAGGATCAACTTTGACCTAAATATTTTTTTTATGTTATATAATACTTGATGAAAAATTATACCAATAAAAAATACACTTAAAACCCAATCCATTCATATATTTTGCATCAAGTATTATATAACACCCGCAAAAATAGATAAGTTCAAAGTTGAACTAGTTTGACTCTGAAAAGTCAAACTGGACACTTATTTTGGGACGAAGGTAGTATTATTTAAGTGTTTTTGAAGGTTTTTGATATCTTGAAACTGGTTAGTAGTTTGATTTTAGTCATATTATTGATCTCTAAAGAATCAGTTAATCCTTCGGAATTGAGATTTTGAGGGTTTGTCGGAATTGATTCTTAAGGGTTTGTCGGAATTGGTCATCGGAATTCATCAAGAACACGTTTACTTCAAGATCCAACGAGAACACAGTGTTCCCTTGCTTGTATAAGTGTGTGGAATACTTCGACTAAGGAAATATCTTCTAATTTGTATAAATTAGATAGATTCTATCGAAATTGCTAATTTCATCGAAATTGCAAAATTTCATCGAAATTGCAAACTTCCATCGAAATTGTAAATTTCATCGGAATTGAAAAGTTCATCGAAATTGTCACTTTCATTGGAATTGCAACTTTCAATTCTCATCGAAATTGCACGGATTTATCGAAATTGGCCAAAGTGAACAGTATTCATCGGAATTCAACCAAATCCATTGGAATTCAACCAAATCCATCGGAATTGCACCAAATCCATCGGAATTCAACAAATTCCATTGGAATTGATTATGTTTAACTTTTTACGACAAAACTTCAAACGGCTATAACTTTAGAACCGTAACTCCGTTTTCAACCCATAACCTATCAAAACGACAATGAGAACGAGGAGAAGGACACGTTGAATAAACTAAAGTTGATTCAAAAAAACCTTTGAGGTCCAAATCCACTCCAAAAAGAAGTTATCGAGGTTTTTAAGTTTTAAGACCAAAATTTCGCTACAACAACTACATTTAACCTTCACTAAACACAAACTCCTATATCGTTGAACCGATCCGAGATCAACTTTATCAATGGCAACTCAGCAAGACATTCATGCAGCCGGTGTGGAAAACCGTCCTCCTATGCTTGAAAAAGTTGGGTATCTTCCATGGACAAGTCGTATGCTTCGTTACATCAAAACCAAGCCTGATGGTAAACTCCTGCTCCAATCTATTAAGACTGGACCCTTCAAGCCTCGACAAATTCAAGACACTGAAGATCCAAATGGAACACCTCCTATTCCACCATTCTTTCATGAACAGTCAGAAGCAGAATACATAGAAAAAGACAGGAAGTAGATCGCAGCTGATGATATGGAAATGCACTTAATCCAACTAGGACTACCACGAGAGATCTTTGCTGCTGTCGACAGTTGTGAAACTACCTATTGCATGTGGGAACGAGTTAGTAGGCTACGTCATGGCACTGAAATTGGGCAACAAGATGTCGAAAATAGGCTACTAACTGAATGGGAGAAGTCTACATCCACTCCAGGAAAATCCATTGAATCCTACTATACCAGGTTCTGCACTCTAATGAATGAGCTCATCAGAAAAAAGTTTACACCAAGACAAATCGTAAGCAACATCAAGTTCATCAACAATCTTCAAGAAGAATGGGGACGATATGTCACTATTTTCAACCAAACCAAGGATCTAAATCAGGTGAATTATGATCAGATCTATGATTTTCTAAAGCAAAACCAAGCTGAGGCTAATGAAGTATGGAAAGAAAGATTGGCAAAGAATCATGATCCTCTTACACTCATTGCTCAAACACCAGCACCTTTACCAGTGAACACACAACATCAACAATCATCATCTTTCACTCAGAACTACATGCAACAACAATACGTTCCACAACAACAATTCTACCCACAACAACAACAATATCTACAATTCCAAGAACCAGAATTCACTGACAATGATGAGTCTACTGCTGCTTTGACACAAGCATTTGCTTATTTGAAAAAGGCATTCCAAGGACGCTATTCTACACCAACCAACAACAACCAAAGGATTTCATCGAATACTCGCAACAGGCAAATTGCACAGCCGAGTTTCAATATGGGTCAAGGAGGACAAATGGTTGGTGTTATTGGGAATCAGCAGGGATATGCTACTAGGTTTCAGATGGGTAATGCAGGGCAATATGTAGGAAATCAGTTGGGTTAGTATGCAAGAAATCAGATGGGTCAAGTTGTTGGAAATAAGAGGGGTCAGAATGTTGGGAATTAGACAGTGGGTAATCAGATTGGGAATGTTACTGCTACAATTGCTGGAAATTATGGAAATATGAATCAGGGAAATCCGATAAAGTGTTTCAACTGTCAAGGTGTAGGTCATATGGCAAGGAACTATCCTACGAAGCCAAAAAAGAAAGGTCTAGCCTAATTGCAGAAGGCATTACTGTTGACACATAAGGAAAAGGCAGGGTTTTAGTTGAATGCAGAAGAAAATGATTTTGTGGCTCTCATGGATGATATGGAAGACCAAGAAGACATCGATGCAAACTGCATATTTATGGCAAATCTTCAGGAGGCTAAGTACGACACGGATTCTGATGCACCTCCTGTTTATGACACCAATGTACTATCTGAGTTACAATTATTCAATACATGCCCCAATAATGAAATATTTTATATGTCTCCTCATGAGGAACATCATTCTGAGACTCCAGCACCCACTTCTGATACATACCTGGACACGCCGAGTAGTAGCAATATTGATTCGGCAAATCCAGATATGAATCATATTGGAGGCTTAGTTTCACAGCATGCTGAGAATGATTAGGAAACACGTGCTCTATTTGAATCATTATTGAACAATTGTAGTATTAAAATTGAGAAAGTAGAAAAGGTCAATCGCGATGTTAAGACCGCGAATGAGAAAATGACCGCTGAGCTTGAGAAGTATAAGGAAAACGAAAAAGCTTTTGAGTTTCATAAAAAACGACAGTCAGAATTAGAAACTGGTTATCAAAATTCCGTTTTAAGAGAAAAACAATTGCAAATCAAGTTTGACACACTTGATGTTAATTTAAACATGAAAATAAAATCCTTAAACATCGAAATTTCTGATTTGAAAAATCAACTTTCTAAACAAAAATCAACTTGTTCTGATCTTGAAAAGGAAAAGAAACAGTTGAAAGCAGATTTTTCAAAATGAGAAAACGATCTTCTTGATGAAATCATTGAGAAATAAGAAACAAACAAAAAGTTGGAAGATTTTCTTGTGAAAACGGGTCATTCCGTTCAAACCATTCATATGTTAATTAAGGATCCAAACCCGCTTTTGAAAACAATGAAGAAAATGGCTATCGGTTGTGAAAATCCTTATACTCTCAAGAAAGCTCAGAAAGAACAGAATATTTTGTACAATGGAAATATAATATATGCTAAACATGATCCTCCTGCTGTTTGGGATTCTGACGAAACAATTGAGCTTGCTGAAGAGAATCGAATTAAAATGAAACAAAAGAACCCAGAAATAAAACAAATTGATTACAAACAACCAGTTGTCATGACACCAGTTGGAAAACAAAAAGTTGTTTCTAAAACTCTTTCAAACTTGGAACAAATGTCCTCAAACAATCCTTTTTAACACAAGTGCTGCTAGAGGATATTTAGATGATCTTAAAAAGAGAATTGTAACACTTCAAAAAATTGTTGCATCCAAAACTACTATCAATATCACCAACTGGCATTCAAGTTTTCATGCAGAAATGAAAAAGGTGTTTGAAACATAAATTACTACTCCACTAAATAGCATCCATGTGAGAGTAATTCATTTTGAACAAGCATTTTTGAAAGAAACAGCCGACTTTGTCAAGGACCACAAATCCCTGGTGAAGGAAGCTAATGAAAATATTAAAAACCTCAAAGTTTTGGAAAACCTAAATGACTCTCTCTTCAAAGCAGTTATGTCGACTGATCTTATGTCCATCATTTTACAAACATATTCTGTTGAAGACAATGAAAGACTGCGAGCTGAGACCTCTGCAATTGTTTCAAAATTTGAAAATGCTCTTATTAATCTTGAAAAAGAAAACTTGTCATATTTTAAACAACTTGATCGAAAAACCCAAGAATGCAAGTATGACAAACTATCGTATGAGCGTGCCTACCAGGACATCAAAGTGCAAAATGAACTTTTAAGGGCTCAGCTAGAAAGTCAAAACCATCGACTTCAGACAAACCGGTTGTTAAACCAAAAATGTCGATTTCTAAATTTGTTCCAAAAGTCGATGTGAAAAATGATTTGACAAAACCAGTCACTCCAACACCCTTGCCCAAGCCAAATGAAAAAGATAATATTATTGATAAAGGAAAAGTGGTTGTCGAAACACCAACAGCGATAACACATGGCCTTTATGGATTAGTCACACTAATGCGTCTGCCTCCACATCTGAAACATATACGAAAAATGACAAGAGCGAAAAAGTTAATCCAAAAGAGTCTAGGAATGCTAAAACAACTTCTAAGGACAACAATATAAATCCTAATGCGTGTGCCTTACCTTCTACAGGAATAGAAAGCACCTCTAGGAGTAGAAGAACAGCCTAGGAGCAATACAAGGAACAATTTATCACTTTGTAATAAGAGACATATATCATCTGAATGTAATGTCAAAAGTACTATTTCTAATTCATGTAATGACTCTATTTGCTTAATGTGCAAAAAATGTTTACCTAATGATGTTTGTGATGATTATGTTTCTAAAAATGTGTTGGGAATTATTGAAGAACAGACTTAAGTCTGCTGATGTATTAGTTAAGTCTGTTAGCTTAGTTAAGTCTGCCAGTACATAGTTAAGTCTGGAGAACATAGTTAAGTCTGGTGACTATTATTAGTTAAGTCTGTTTATGTTTAATAGCAGAGTTAGTTAGCTATATGTTAGGAAAGGATATATACGTATTAGATATCTTATTAGAAGATATGTTTATCCTTTTACACGTTTTGTAACATTAGGGTTTCCTTAGTGTATAAAAGGAACCCTACGGCATAGTAACAATTAAAATGTTTAATAGTAATATGAAGTTAGTTATTATCATTGTGTTCTTCATACTTGTTGGTTGTTAAGATTCCACATTAACAATCAATATATTGTTAAGAGTTTCTCATATAGATTAATTTGGATTTATTCAAGTTATCTATTGTCTTACAAAGGCTACTTAGATCCATAACCGTAGACCTACAAGTGGTATCAGAGCCTATAGAGGGACTCTGAGTAAGAAGAAACACAAACAACAAATACTCATTCACTCAAAAATCCTGCAAAATGTCTCAACAAGCCAATGATGAGTACTCGACTCACCTTAGTGATGAAGATGTTTCAAATCATGATGAGGATGCATCAGACACCAGTAGACCTAAACAACAACAACAAAACATCCCTGCAACAACCACTATCTCAAACATCAAACTCCCAATTCTGAAAAAGGAGGAGTATGATATCTGGGCCATGAAGATGGAGCATTACCTTGAGTACATTGATAATGATGTATGGAAGGTGATTCAGAATGGAAACTCTAAAAAGAGGATCTTTGTTGGTAAGGATGGTATTATTAGAGTGCTTCCACCAGTCTCTGCTGCAGAGATTCATGCTGTGGAGAAGGAGAGGAAGGCAAGAACCATCTTACTGATGGCACTTCCCAAGGAGCACTTAAGAAGATTTCATGGAATGGATGATGCTAAGGAGATTTGGGAAGCAATCAGAACAAGGTTTGGAGGAAATGCTAATTCAAAGAAGATGCAGAAAGCTGTTCTCAAACAACAGTTTGAAGCATTCACTGTTACCAGTTCTGAAGGATTGGAGAAAGGGTATGACAGATTCCAACATCTCCTCTCACAATTGGAAGCTCATGGTGCTGGTGTATCTAATGAAGATGCAAATCATAAGTTTCTCAGATCTTTGCCAAAAGAATGGTCTCATCTGACAATGAGCATGAGAATGAAAGAAGATGTTGACACTTTGTCAATTGATGATTTGTACAATAATCTTCGGGTCTTTGAACATGAAATCAAAGGTGTTTCAAAGGCATCTTCAAGTGCTGCTAATGTTGCTTTTGTCTCTCAAAGCAAGAGCAGTACTAGCAAAGTTAATTCTGGTAGCTCATGGTGCTGGTGTATCTAATGAAGATGCAAATCATAAGTTTCTCAGATCTTTGCCAAAAGAATGGTCTCATCTGACAATGAGCATGAGAATGAAAGAAGATGTTGACACTTTGTCAATTGATGATTTGTACAATAATCTTCGGGTCTTTGAACATGAAATCAAAGGTGTTTCAAAGGCATCTTCAAGTGCTGCTAATGTTGCTTTTGTCTCTCAAAGCAAGAGCAGTACTAGCAAAGTTAATTCTGGTAGCTATGATACTTCTTCAAGCAATATGAAAGAAAGAGAAGTTCCTGTTGGTTTTGCTGATGAAGTCATCTATTCACTGTTTGCAAAGAGATTAGAAAACAAGGACCTCATTAATAAGGATCTTGAACAGATAAATGATGTAGACATTAAAGAAATGGACATAAATTGGCAGATAGCAATGATTGCTCTTAGAGTGAAGAAGTTCTACAAGAAAACTGGAAGAAATATCAGATTTGATGGGAAGACACCAGTTGGTTTTAATAAGAAGAAGGTTGAATGCTATAGGTGTCACAACACTGGTCATTTTGCTAGGGAGTAAACAGCAAAGGTGACTACTGATGGGAAGAAGAAGAAGGATTCAGACTCTCAAGAAGAAGACAAGCAGGAGAAGAATCAAATGGGTATGCTGACTTTGGAAGCTGGTGCTGTCAACTGAGGAGAACACACAGATGAAGAAACAGAACCAAATCAAGCATTCATGGCTATTGGCTCTAATACTGAGGTATCCTTGTGTTCTAAAACATGCATGAAATCATATAATAGTCTTAAAACATTGTGTGATGAGCAAATGCAACAGATAGGTGATCAGGAAGCTAAAATACTTGCTTACACTAATGCTGTTAAGACCTTAGAAGCTCAAGTTGTCACTTATCAAAAATAGCAATTAACCTTAAATGAAAAGCTTACATTTCAAGCCAATGAAATCAATGAAAAAGATGAAAAGCTTAAAAAATATGGGAGAATTGGAACGAAAGCTGTAAAAGATAATGAAGAATTGCAGAAAAGAATAGACACATGGACTAAGTCTGCTAAAATTTTGGATAGATTAATAGATTCTAGTATGAGCTCTACTTGCAAAATTGGTCTAGGATATGAAATAAAATCAGATAGTGAGATTTTAAGTTATGAGGAAAAAATGGAAAGAACTATGTTCACTAGTACAACTGATGACTTTGCTGATAAACCTATATACAATAGATTCTCAAAAACTGACAACTTTAAAGGAGTTCCACCTCCATTAAATGGAGATTACACTCCTCAACCAGAGAAAGAGTTTGATGAGTCTTTGTATGTTTATGGTAAAAAGGGACCTCAAAAGCTTGAAACAAGTGACTCAGATGACAAATCCAGTAAGTATTCTACCTGTCAATCTGATGACAGTGAAGGGTCCATTGGAAATGTCTCTGAGCATTCTGAATCAGAACCAGAAAATGTACCAAAAGAGGTGTTTAAGTCTAAACCTGTTAAGATTAATAAACCAGTCGTGTCTGCACCAAAACCTAAAACAGTTGAACCTAGTTGTGTCTCACACATAAAAACTCCTAGGCAACATGTTAAAAGTCAAGAGTCACCTAAGGTTGATAGAATGAAAAGAGAACTAGAGAAAGGTTACTCTTTTACTCATAAAATATATTTTGTTTGTGGTAGCCTTAGTCATTTAATCAAAGACTGTGATTTTCATGAAAAGAGAATGATGAGAGAGGCTGAACTTAAGAAACAAAGAAGTGTTAATACTGGTAATGTGATGGCCAAACCAGTGTGGAATAATGTAAACAGAGTTAATCATGCAAATCAATTTGTTCTTAGATCAGTACAAGTTAATGCTGGTAGATCACATGTTAATTTTGTTAGGACAAATGTTAATACTGGTAGGCAAAACATTAATTCTGTTGGGCAAAAAGTTAATTTTGTTAAGCCCAAAATTAATTCTGGGTATGTTAATCCATTTAGACCTAAACAACCAGTTGCACATAGACCACAGGTGAACAAATCTAATCAAAGAAATAATTTTGCTAAATCACACTCACATGTGAGAAGACCCATTGTTAAAAATACAGCAAAAATGTTAAACTCTTATGCTGTAAAGGGACATGGGGGGTCTGCTGTTAAGGCCTCAGCATGTTGGTCTTGGGATCCATTTCAGAATGAACTTACTTATAAATCCCAAGGAAACAGTGGATCATGTTCATATAAGACATACAAATATGATGATCCACAAGGCAGACCTAAGCCTGCACAGGCATGGGTCCTTAAGAGAAACTAATTTTTCTTCTTTATGTGCAGGATCATCCACTCAAGAACATGGGAGATAGAGGCATATTTGATAGTGGATGCTCAAGGCACATGTCTGGTAACAAGGATTACCTAAAAGATTTTAAAGAATTCAAAGGAGGTTCTGTTACTTTTGGAGGAAGCAAAGGCTACATTACTGGTAAAGGTAGAATAGTAGTTGGCAATTTAGAATTTGATAATGTGTCTTTTGTGAAAGAACTTGGGCAATTTAATCTTTTCTCAATATCACAAATTTGTTATAAGCAGCATAAGGTTCTTTTTACTGAAACTGAATGTTTTGTGTTAACTTCTGACTTTAAGATGCCTGATGAAAGTCAGATAGTCTTAAAAGACCCTAGACAACACAATATGTACAGCTTTGATATGAAGACACCTGATCCTACAAAATGTTTTGCCTATTTGATTGCAAAAGCCTCTATTGATGAATCTAAATTATGGCATAGAAGGCTTGGTCACATCAACTTTAAGAATCTAAACAAAGTTATGAAGAATAATCTTGTTAGAGGATTACCTTCCAAGGTTTTCAAGAATGACCATACATGTGTTGCTTGTCATAAGGGTAAACATCATAGGGCTTCATGTAAGGCTAAATTAGAAAGACTCATCACTAAGCCTTTACACACCTTGCATATGGATCTTTTTGGCCCTACTTCTGTGCAAAGCATAAATCATGCTAGTTATTTCCTTGTCGTTACTGATGATTGCACTAGGTTTTGTTTGGTATTCTTTATGTCTAAAAAGGATGAAACCACTGGCTTACTTCAAACTTTCATTAGGCAGATAGAAAACCAGCTCAATCATAAGGTTAAGATTATTAGATCAGACAATGGCACAGAGTTTAAGAATAGAAGTATGCTTGAATTTTGTGGTAACAAGGGAATAACACAAGAGTATAGTAATGCTAGAACTCCACAAAAAAATGGAGTTGCTGAAAGAATGAACAGGACCCTCATTGAGGCAGCTAGGACTACGCTAGCAGACTCACTCTTACCAACCACTTTTTGGGCTGAAGCAGTTAATACTGCTTGCTAAATATTTAATAGGGTGAGAGTGACTAAACCTCATAACAAAACTCCTTATGAGCTTTTATTTGGCCATAAACCAGTTATTAGTTACATAAGACCTTTTGGGTGCCATGTTACCATTCTAGATACTCTTAGTGTGCTTGGCAAGTTTGAAGGAAAATCTGATGAGGGGTTCTTATTAGTAGGATATTCACTGAGTAGTAAAGCCTTTAGGGTATAAAACTTAGTGACAAAAAGGGTAGAAGAGAATCTCCATGTTGACTTTCTTAAGGAGAAACCTAATGTGAAAGGAATAGGTTATAGATAGATGTTAACATGAATAATTATTCCTGTTTCTGTGGAGAATCAAGCTAACCCTCATGCAGGTTCCAAAGAAGTAACTAACAATGCAGGTACTCAAGTTGCTTCTGATGCAAATGCTTCTGAGCAAGAAGAGGAGAATGAGGAACTTATTGTTGTTCCCACAACAGAAGTCAAGCTTGATGCAGGCAAAAAGAAATATTCTACAACTTCAAAGAAGAAGGAGACTGTTACCAAGCCTCAATCACAAGGGAAAGAGGCTTCTCCTACACAAGTTTCAAAAGATGTTCTATCTTTTAGAGATGAATTGAATGCACTGGCTGAAAAGCATCTTGGAAAGAAGGCTACCAGTACTTCATCAATTAAGTCTGGTGGTGAGTTAGTTAATTTTGTTGAGCCTGATCCTACTCCAACTGATGTTTTTGATGATTCTGAGATGCCAGAGCTTGAAGTCTTTGACAAGCCAAGTGAAGGGATCTTTGATGAAGCTTCTTATGATGATGAAGGAGTGATTACTGATTTCAATAACTTACCCACAGAAGTGGATGTAAGTCAAGCTCCTACACTTAGGATTCACAATATTCATCCACAAAGTCAAATACTTGGTGATCCTAAGTCAGCAGTTCAAACTAGAAGCAAAGTGCAAAAACAATAAGAAGCTCGTATACTTTTCAGTTTTGTTAAGAAGCAGCAAAGGAACAATCACAAAGATCATCAACACTGTCTTTTTGCATGTTTCCTTTCTCAAAAGGAACCTTCCAAGGTTTCTGAAGCTTTAGAAGATGAAAGTTGGGTGGAAGCAATGCAAGAAGAGCTGTTGCAGTTTAAGTTGCAAAAGGTCTGGGTTCTTGTAGATCTACCACATGGAGCAAAAGTAATTGGCACAAAGTGGGTCTTCAGAAACAAGAAGGATGAAAGGGGAGTATTGGTCTGAAATAAGGCAAGACTGGTGGCCCAAGGATACATACAAGAAGAAGGGATAGACTATGATGAGGTTTTTACACCTGTGGCTAGAATTGAAGCTATCAGGTTATTTTTGGCATTTGCATCCTACATGGGATTCATAGTTTATTAAATGGATGTCAAGAGTGCTTTTCTGTATGGCACTATAGAAGAAGAAGTGTATGTTCACCAACCTCCTGGTTTTGTTGATCTCTGCTCATCCCAAGAAGGTTTACAAAGTTATCAAAGCTTTGTATGGATTACATCAAGCTCCCAGAGCTTGGTATGCTACCCTCTCCAAATTTCTTGGGGAGCATGGATACAAGAGGGTGTGTTATTGACAAGACCTTGTTCATTAAAAGAAACAAGAAGGATATCATTCTAGTGCAAGTGTATGTAGATGATATCATCTTTGGATCCACAAAAAGGTCTTGGTGTGAAGAATTTGAGGCATTGATGAAAGGCAGATTTCAGATGAGTTCAATGGGTGAGCTCACATTCTTTCTTGGACTGCAAGTGAAACAAAAAGAAGATGGACTTTTCATTTCTCAAGACAAGTATGTTACTGAGATGATGAAGAAGTTTGATCTTGCAAGTGTGAAGACAGCAGTCACTCCAATGGAGAACAAGGTGCCATTAACAAAAGATGAGGATGCTGATGATGTGGATGTGCACCTATACAGATCTATGATAGGTTCTCTTATGTATCTAACTGCCTCTAGGCCTGATATTATGTATGCAGTTTGTGCTAGTTCTCGTTTTCAGGTTACTCCCAAAACTTTACATCTTCATGCTATGAAGAGGATCTTTAGATATCTAAAGGGTAAACCCAATTTGGGTCTTTGGTATCCTAGAGAGTCATCATTTGACCTGGAAGCCTATTCAGATAGTGACTATGCTGGAGCAAGTCTTGATAGGAAATCCACAACTGGAGGTTGTCAATTTCTTGGCAGAAGATTGAACTCATGGCAATGCAAGAAGCAGACCATTGTGGCTACATCTACAACTGAAGCTGAGTATGTAGCAGCTGCAAATTGATGTGGACAAGTCTTGTAGATTCAAAATCAGATGCTGGATTATGGTTTGAATTTCATGAATACTATAATTCACATTGATAATGAAAGTACTATCTGTATAGTAAAGAACCCAATGTATCACTCTAAGACTAAACACATAGAAATAAGGCATCACTTTATAAGAGATTGCTTTGAAAAGAAATTGATTAGGGTGGAAAAGATACACACAGACTTTAATGTGGCTGACCTATTGACCAAAGCATTTGATGGACCTAGGTTCAATTTCTTAGTGGTTAATATTGGAATGGTAAACCCATAGCTACATTTAAGGGGAGGTTAAATATATACTTGAGGATTTATCAAGAGGTTGCGACCTACTTCTAGAATGAGTTTGGAGTCACGTGGATAGTACAAGATATAAGACGCAAGTTTGGGAAATTCAACTTCTTCATCAAATTCGTTATACTCGGTTTTCTTCATCAGTAATCAGTTCATAAAGCCTACGGAGTTCGTGATTCAAGAGATGGTAAACATATTGGCTTCAGGTGAAGCTTGTTGATTAAATGTTTAACCATCTACGTGCACCACTTAAGGGGAAGCGTTCTGATTTAAGTTGCATGGAAGACCCCTATTAGATGATTACAAAAAGGGGAAGAAGATTGATTTGCAGCTTATCGTGTGTGGTGACATGTTCAAGAAGATCTTAAGGAAGCATTGAAGATTGTTTCATGGAGATAGTTTTGTAATATCAATTAGGGGAAGATTGTTGGGAATTAGATTTGATAATTACAAAACTACATATGCATAAATGAAGACGAATGAAACAACAAGGACTAAATGTAATAATTTAGTTATCTTCCTGTGAAAGTTAGGTCTTCTTGTTGGGTTTATGGATTTGATGATACAAAACATAAAGAATGAAACAAGAAAGAATAAAACAAGAAGGACTTACTTGCAAAAGAAAATTTATATTTTAGTCCTTCGTAGTATTCTTGTAACCCTAATTCTGTGTTATATAAACAGAATTCAGGGAATAGGTTTTTGATAAGTCTTCCATAATGTAGATATCAGAAGGTGTGTGTGTGTGTGTTTAGGCGTGATCTTATAAACGCCTAAACAAGTTTGTTCGTCGCCTCAATGATCTTTGATCCCTGTTACAAGGCAGTGTAACCGTATTATTCTGATCAAATAATATTTGAGGCGTGGTGTGATTGAAAGAAAAACTTTGTGTCAATAACAATTGATTTGTTCTTATTCCGCTGTGCATATTTGTTAATTGTTATTGTTGAACCCTAAGGCTCAAAACGATCCAAGAAACTATCTTCAGCACGTCATTAGTTTCTACAAGTGGTATCAGAGCTTGGGGAGCTCGTTACCTAGGGATTCACAAAGTTTATTTGATGACAGAAGCAGATTTGCAAAAAGTTTTGATGATCGATTGTTAAAAGGTATCAACGGATTTTTTTTTTGTTATCGATCTGTTACTGTCAATGAACTGCTTTGTCTTTGTCGTCTTTTGATTCAAATTGAATACACCTCGTACGAATTGATTGGATGGGTCGGTCAATAATTAATATATTAAAGGATTCATTGGCTAAGGATTATTATATTATTGATTGATTATAGTGCAGTCAGTGTTGGATGAATTCATTGTACTGATTTGACGCGAATTGATTGGTCAATATATGATGAGTAGTGCGATTGGTTTATGATTCTACTGACTTGATAAATTGGGATTCGATCTGATTAGTTTATTAAAGTGGGTCATATCACGTGCGTTGGAAAATACCGAACTGACACATGATTATGGAGGTGAGATTTTATTGAAGCAGATTTGGAGCAAATTTGGATAAAGTAGGGTCGGATATATTTATTTAATTTACTCGATCTTATCATTGTACTGATCAAGGAATTGAATTAAATTGGTCAAAAGGTGAAGCAGATAATTTTATCATTCTACTGCTGCAGTGCTGCTATGCTTATTATTCTGCTGCTGCATATATTACTCTGCTGCTTGTTATATAACTCTGCTGTTTGTTATATGACTCTGCTGCTCGATGTGAATTTACTCTGCTGTTACGCGTATTGACTCTGCTGCTGGACTTACTCTCTGCTGTTACGTTATTGCTGGGTTTACATGATTGATACTTGCATTATTTACGAGCAGTGAGGGGAAGTAAGTATGGTTATTGGTTTACACACACACAGGGGAAGTTCACACACACAAGGAGTTTGGTTTTTATGTTTGTTAAAGTATTTAAAGGCTCGAGTTAATTTTCTTATTGGAGAAGAGGAGTTTTTGTTGCTTATTTGATGATGCAGTTGAATTTTTCAAGGTTGTGTCTTATTATATCTTGAGGTGGGTGTTACACTTTAAAGGTAACTTGTTTGTTCGTTCAGGTGACTACGAATTGACAAAACACTTGAAGGAGTTACGTTATTTGTGCTCAGTGGTTGTTGTCAAGAGATTGCGGTCTTCCTATACGTTAAGTATACGTTCGAAGTCGTATTTAGTACAAGGCATAAGACATAAGGTTGGTTTCTTCTACTTCAACATCAAATTGGTAATGATTATTTATCTTCAACAGTATATAAAGCCTACAGATTTGAAGAATCATTTTATGTACATGCATCACTCGAGGGGAAGTTTTTACTATTTATTTTCTCTATTTGTTGATAACAAAAAGGGGAAGATATATTGTGATGGCATGGCATGGCTTAAGGGGAAGACAAGATTGTTTCATTCATGGTGAGATTTAATTATCTCAACTTCTGCTACTTCGTCTAGGGAAGTTCGTACAAGAATGAGTTTGTTTTGTCATCATCAAATAGGGGAAGATTGTTGGGTTTATGGATTTGATGATACAAAACATAAAGAATGAAACAAGAAAGAATAAAACAAGAAGGACTTACTTGCAAAAGAAAATTTTATTTTAGTCCTTCGTAGTATTCTTGTAACCCTAATTCTGTGTTATATAAACAGAATTCAGGGAATAGGTTTTTGATAAGTCTTCCATAATGTAGATATCTAAAGGTGTGTGTGTGTGTGTTTAGGCGTGATCTTATAAACGCCTAAACAAGTTTGTTCGTCGCCTCAAGGATCTTTGATCCCTGTTACAAGGCAGTGTAACCGTATTATTCTGATCAAATAATATTTGAGGCGTGGTGTGATTGAAAGAAAAACTTTTTGTCAATAACAATTGATTTGTTCTTATTCCGCTGTGCATATTTGTTAATTGTTATTGTTGAACCCTAAGGCTCAAAACGATCCAAGAAACTATCTTCAGCACGTTATTAGTTTCTACACTTCTTGTAAAACCCTATATATAAAGGGTGGTAGGGCGGCAGTATTTGATATACAAAAACATAGAACTCTTCAATGAGAGTCTAATAGAAACGAGTGTGTGTACATGTTAGTTAGTATGTAGTAGTTAGTTTATTATTTAGTATTGAATAAAGATGAAGCGCGCTTGAATAAAAACCTTGTTTAACATTATTGTTCTTTGTTAATTCCGCTGTGCACAACAATGATGTTTGTAAAACATATCCTAGACGAGCCTTAAAATCTGGTAGTATTAAGTAGATTTAATTCTGGTAGGTAGCTTTAGAGTTAATTCAGGTATTGAATAGGTTTTAATTCTGGTTGCAACAACATATGGTTGTATATTTTCTTGGTTTTAGACTAATTTTTCCAGCAAAAGCATGGATGGATGGTGATTGGAAGCTTTGCTAATGGTTTTTATGTGTGTTTATCTGATGTTTTTGTTAAATCTGGTGGATTGATGGTTAAGTCTGGTTGACCAATGTTAATTCTGGTAGTGTTAAAATGTAATTAATTTTTTTACCGTTAGGTCTGGTCATACGCTTAATGATTTTTCCTGTTTAAATAATACCGTTACTATTTTTTCGGGAAAAAGAGGTATATATGGATAATATTTGATTCATTTTTTATCTTTATCCATTATTTACTTCCATTTTGAAAAAAATTATTATAGGCCAAGATTACTCTGTTTTTAACAACCAGCATAAAAAAAATAAAAAATAAAATAAATAAATAAATAAAAAATCCTAATTCGCCAGTCAACCAGTACTTACCAATCATCTATGGCTCAACTCAAATACTGTGATAAGTATAATCAAATGGTTTTCTTGAAGAAACCAACCAAAGGCGAAGGTTTTGAACAGATAGTGGATTTTTTGAAAGGCTCACACATCAGGTATGCCTTAACTCACAATCCCACTATGTATGATTCCCTACTCAAACAGTTTTGGGGGACTGCTACTTCCGAAACTCTTGCTGATAGGACTCTACATTTAAGGGCAACTATTGATAACAATGAATATTCAATCACCGAAGCATCCATTAGAAGTAGTCTTCAATTGGATGATGCTTCAGGGGAAATTATGTTGTCGAATAATATGATTTTAGAGGGTATGGGTAATATAGGATATCCCACTGATGGTACATTCACATTTTGGAAAAGCCATTTTTCACCTCATTGGAGATTCTTAATCCATCATTTGCTACACTGTCTGAGTTCTAAGAGTGAAGGATGGGATCAATTTGGAAGTAATATTGCTTCTACATTGGTTTGTCTTTCACTTGGCAAAACTTTTAATTTTTCCAAATTGATATTTGATGGCATAATGGCAAATGTGAAAAGTAAACACAAGTTTTTGATGTACCCTCATTTTCTTCAAATGGTTTTGAATGTTGAAACTGACAACAAAGTGCCTTTCTTGTGTGTGTCCTTCAAGGATAAAATTTTTAGTAACATGAAAAGGGACACATAAACCATTATTACCTGCTATGTTGCCTGTTAGTACTAATATTGCAGGTACATCATTGTCATCACCTGGAAGAGAAGCAAACTCACCATCACCTACAGATGAGGAGCCTGCAGATGTACCTAGATCACCTACACCACAACTACCATCACCTACACCTACACCACCTTCACCTCAGCAGCAAACCCAGGTTGAAACTCCAACTCATGAGGAGGAATCAACTCCAATGTCTTTGGAAGCTCTTTTACAGCTGGTTCCTCAATTAGTTAACAGGATATCTGCACTGGAGAAGGCAAACCACACCATGGGAAATGCAATAGTGACTTTGGTCAGAAAAGTCAAGAAGATGGAGAAGGTTATGAAAGAAAAAGGGGTTGACTTCAGTGATCAGGAAGGTGCTGCAGATGAAAATTCTTCCAAACAGGGGAGGAATTTGGGTGAAGAAGAAATCTTTCAGACTCCTGCTTAAGCAAAATCAACAAGTGGTACTGATATTAGTCCTGAGGGATTGGAAGCAGCAGAGACTTTAGCCAAGACTCTTAGTCAAATTCAAAAGAAGAAGAAGAGAAGGCTAAGAAAGAAATTGGTGATAGAAGAGGTTAATCCTGGTGATGATCCGATTAGTTCTGCAGAGAAGGTTAGTTCTGGTGATAAGTCTGCTAAAGATAAGTCTGCTGATCAAGTTAGTACTGATAAAGAAGATAAGTCTGCTGGTACTCAAAGAGAAGGAAAGCAAATACTTGAAGAAACTCCTCAGCCTAAGAAAACAAAGAGGCAACAAAGAGAGGAAGAAGCAAGTATGGCTGAAATTGCTAGAATTCAAGTTGAAGAGGCAAGACTTGAAGAGTTAAAGAAACAAGATGAATTACTTGCAAAGAAGCTGCAAGAGGATTTTAACAGTGATCCATTCAAGTCTATGATTGAAGATGATCTTGAATTAAGGGCAAAGTTGGAAGATGTTGGGAATTAAATATTCTGAAGATTAAGTATCGGGAAATTCTCTAAGTGATTAAGTCTGGTGGTTAAGTCTGTTGGTGTTAATCGTGGTTAAGTCTGCTACCTGGTTAAGTCTGGTCATTGAAGATTAAGTATGCTATTGTTAATTCTGGTGGATACAAATTAAGTTCTCTCAGTTAAGTCTGTGACTAAAGTCAAATATTACGCAGATAATTATCAGTATTCCAACATTGTAAACAAATAATGTTGTATCTTAGTTACTAACAATAATAAGATACATGCTAGTTTCGAAATTGTAAACATTCGTGTCAGTACTTAACAGATAGTCAAGTGTCGTATTAATAGATTTAACTTGTTCTATAAAAGAAGATCTTAACTTAGTAGTAAAGTTGCTATACTTAGAATCTTGATAGAATTTTTCTAAACTTACAACAAAACAACATCAAACCTTTCATACAACAATAATATTAATCGTTTGTTAAATACTTATGTGTTCTTTGTTAATTATAACATCACTGTTCCATTTCCATACAACAAATTACCTTCTAAGTGTGATTAAGTAAATTCCACTTACTTGATCATATTAACTCAATATCACATACACAAAGCAACAAAGGTTTAACCACCTTAAAGTGTATCGAATTCTAACAGAAGAACTGAAGGCTAATGAAAGTTTGACAGTTGAAGAAAGTGCAAAATAGCTTGCAGACTTCATTAATGCCAGAAGGGATATATAAACACTTGGAGATATGATGGAGAAGATCAAGCAGACACAAATGAGTAAGAGCACTACCAAGAAACTATCAAAGCAGGAGAAGCTAGCTTATATGAAGCATTATTTGAAGAATATGGAGCATTCTACTTTTGAGAGGATGAAAGAAATTGAAGACATGTATCTGAAAGCATATGAAAGGGATCAGAACTACAAGCCTGTTGACTATGAAGATTCAATTAGAAGAAGCTTCAAAAGGCAGAAGGTATCTGAGGTCGAAAAGGTGCCTGAAAGTTCAAAAGGTGAACTTGATGAGTGGCCTTTTACTCATCATTTTATACCCGAAAAACCCCACAAAATGACCAAAAACACCCAAATGGACCAAATATTGTTACAAATATCTTTGGATTGTGTTTTATGTGTTTCAGGTACAAAAGGATTGAAAACGGGGCAAATACGGACAAAACCGAGCTTGATTTGGAAAAGAGTTTAAAAGCCGAAGCCGGGAAAGAAATTCTTCATGGGAATTTAATTCAAGCTCAAAAGTCAAAACAGCCCTTGGATATTTTCTAATGGACAAAATTGGTCCCTAGATTAACTTTACAAAATTTGCAAGATTGGTCCCTTAAAATTCATGGTTTACATTTTAAATCCTATCCTAATCCTAAACAACACCTATCCGGACCCTTAATTAAACCCACTATAACCACAGCCCACTAACCGAAAGCCCAAACCCCCTATCCCTTTTAGCTAAAACAAACACACGGGGTCAAACCCACACCCTAACCACTATTCATCCACCCCTAACCTCACCTTTCCCGCTTAAACATCTGCTAATCCATACCCATCACTCTCATCCTCACTACCAGCCAAAGACTTCACATGGTCTTGTCTCCCCCCCCCCTCTAAGGCCACGCTGGCAATCTCCAAGGGCCGAGAAGCTCACAGAGAAAGCACAAGTTGGAGTTCTCTCACAGAGAAAGCACAAGAAACACAAAGGAAAACCCTAGAATAGTAGTATGAATAGAATAGTTGTAGCAGTAGAGAAGAGAGGTTTTATTTTAGCTTAATTTTTAAGGTATTGTAACTTTTTTTTTTCAGAATTGTAATTTACTCTCTTTTAATGATAACTCAGTTTATGGTTTAAATTATTTAAGAAAAATCCAAAAAAATTGCCTTTTAGCTTATTTACTGTTCACAGCTTGTTGATTTCCTTATTTTCATTTTTGTGACTTTCTGATATCATTGATGATGTATGGAGTTAGTTTGATAGTTCTTAGTAGCTTATTGTTAGATTTGCCTTAAAAAGCCCTCAGTAGGAAATCCTCAGTCTGCATTTTTTTGAGTTTTTTCCTTTTCAGCCCTTAGTCTTCCATTTTTCATAAGCTCATGATAAGCTCTTTTGTTCTCAAACTTTGCATACAAAAACTTGGGCTGCTTATCTAGCTTATACCAATTTTTGTAGATTTTTAAGAATTTGTTATAAGTACTTTTTAATGGCTTGAAAAACCACACTTTTCCCCTGTGCACACCTGCACATCAGCAGACCCTATCTGCTTATTCCATTATCAGTCCTTATCAGATCCCTTATAAGCTCAATTTAAGTCCATAGGTTCTAAAAATTGGATTATAAGCTCTTTGGTGGGTTGGCTTCAACTGTTTTTGGTTCTCAGGCTTTAGCTTTTAGGATATCAGCTTCTGCATTAGCTTGAACTTGCCCACTTAGGCTGATTGCAAACAGTTAGCTTGAGTGCTTATATGGTGTTTCAGCTTTTAAGATTATTATGGCTTGCTTTTAGGATAGTTTTAGCTTATTAGAACTAGTTTTAGTCCCTTGTAGTTTTTAGGTCTCAGCTTGTAGCTTATTGGAGCTTATTTGTTAAGCTACAGTTAAGCACTCCTTTGTCTTTGAATTTTTGAATTTTTGAGTTAACTGTTAAGCATATAAGCTTTTACTGGCTTATTGGCGGAGTTTCAAAAATATTGTTTTTACAAAAATTCTATATCCTAAGCTTGTCTAAAAGTTTCAAAAAGAAAAAAACCAAAAAAAATAAAATAAAAATAAAAAGCCAACCTGGGACTCGAACCCAGGTCTGCTAGCTCACAACACACACACCTTACCATTGCACCCTTGGGATTTCTTCATTAAGATCATGCAACATTTATTTCTTAAACCTTGTTCCTCATTTGCTTAATCCGAACAATATTGCTTATTCCCAACTTATTTAAATAAGCTGGGACCTTTTTGCTATTTTTCTTAGCTTTAGTTAACCTTAAAGTATTTTCCCAAAATTTTTCAGATTTTTCTCTTTTCATTTAATTTTTTTTAATCATTTATTTTCTTTAAATTAGTTTTTAATTCGTATTTAATTATTTAAAAATCAAAAAATACAATTCTTTTTTCTAAAATTTTATTTTATCATTTAGGGCGTAGGAAAATTAATTTGGTATCCGTAGGATTAATTTTCATAGATTGTTACGTTTATGCTCGTTATTTGATTTCCGTTCGCGTTCTTTAATTTTCGTTTTATTAGATATTAGTAACCAAAGTGAACCTCGTTATTTCAAGCATTTTAATTCCAAACCTAAAACGATATCCTCAATTTCACGCCTCGTTGGGACTACGACCCGGGTAATCACTTATCCGGTTTATATTTATTGATTTGTGCGTTAAGTGTTGCTCGTTGACATTTCTTCGTGAAAGGTTGACTTGTGACGTATTTAACATAATTATCAATTTTTGGCGCCGCTGCCGGGGAGGTGTGTTGCGACAATATCATCACGGTTTGACGATTAGTGAATTGAAGAACATTCATCGTGAAGTTTCGTATATATCTTGTGAATATTTTTTTATCAAAAATCCAAAAAAATTGAAAAACCTTGAAAACCCAAAAATATTTTCCTCTCCAAATTTATTTTCCTTTTCTTTCTAAAACTTTATGTTCTTGGTGCATGCGCACACGTTCTTCTACTTCATCGAGTCCCTTTCTTGAACTCGTCGCAATTCCGCGAAGACGTAATCAAAGACGTGCTGCCTCATTAGTCGAACCCGAGATTCGTACTAATCCCAATCCTCCCATTGATATAATGGCGGATAATCGCACCATGTTGGAGCTTCTCCAAGCACCCATCGAGGGATATGGAGATGCCATTGTTGTTCCCCCGATCGTTGCCGATAATTTTGAACTTAAACCAGCGTTACTATCCTTAGTAACGTCAAATCAATTTTTCGGTTTCGAGAGGGATGACCCTCATTCCCACATTTGATGGTTTAACAAAATTTCATCTACCATCAAATGTAGGAATGTTCCACAAGAAGCAATCAAATTACTTCTTTTTCCTTTCCCTCTTGAGGGGGCAGCCCGAACTTGGCTTGAAAAACAACCCCCTCATTCTATCTTAACTTGGGAAGATTTGGTGTCGAAATTTGTGAATGAATTCTTTCCCCCTTCTAGAACTACAAGTCTTAAAAATGAAATCACCAAATTTACTCAAAAATTTGATGAATCATTTAGTGAAGCGTGGGACCGTTTTAAAGAATTACTTCGTAAATGTCCTCACCACGGTTTTTCTGAGTTACATCAAATTGATACCTTCTACAATGGATTGAGTCATACCGACCAAGATTCTCTAAACGCCGCCTCCGATGGTTATTTATTGAATCGGACTCTGAGAGACGCTTGGTCCATCATCGAAAACAAGTCGAAGGTTCGCACTTCACGAAGCAAGCCGGTTGCTTCCCAAGTGAATGCTTCTCCTTCTACTTCATATTCGATAAATACTTCTAGCACGGATGCTAAGATTGAAAAGCTTACGGATATAGTCCAAGCTTTGGTTCTCTCCACTCAGAAAAATCTCTCTTCTACCCCACAAGCTTCTCCACCAGCTCCAATCAAAGCGGTGGAAGAAAGTTGTGTCACTTGTGGTGGTCCTCATGCTTATTACAATTGTACCGCCACCGATGGCCGGCCTTTTAAAAGCAATGCCGTAGCCGGGTCTTTAAACCAAGGAGGTACTCAATACCGTCCTCAAGTTGACCCGAGCTATCGTGCTACCTATCAAGCAGGACCACCCGGTTTTTCTCAACCGAACAATCAAACTAGGTTTAATCAAAACCAAGGAAGAGGGCAAAATGTTCCATTTCAAGCCCCAATTAATCAATACCCGACCCAAGGGGTCAATTTCAATCAAGGGTATCAAGCTCCGAATTACCCATCCCGGATTGTTCCCTCCAATGATCTTGCAAATTACATTAAGACAAATGAGGCGAACATGAGGTCTATGCAGAATCAAATCACAACTTTGAAAAATGATTTTGCAAAACAGGGTAATGAGCTTAAGAATGATTTGAGAGCTACAAACATCAAAATTGATCAATCACAGACCAAAATTGAGAACATGTTTGATACTCTCATCAATCAGTTTCAGCAAGCTAATCAAGCTAATCAAGCTTCAACTTCAGGAACTCTCCCAGCTAATACAATTCTTAACCCAAAGGGAGAGTTGAAAGCAATAACCACCCGAAGTGGTTTAGCTTATGATGGACCCATGGGTCAAGCTACTACTTCTTCCTCTCCTCAAGTAGTTGACCGTGAGACCGAGGTGACCAAGGACACGAAACTTCCTACTAATAACGGAAGTACCGAATACGTCCTACCTCCGGTTGTCCAAAGTGCTCCAAAATTTAAAAAGTCATTACCTTATCCGACTAATCCAAAGCTCCGTGAGAAGAACAATCAACAAATGTTGAAATTCCTCCAACTCTTCCAAAAGCTTCATTTCGATTTGAGCTTTACGGATGCTTTGCTTCATATGCCAAAGTTTGCTTCAACTTTCAAAAACTTATTGAATAATAAGGAAAAGTTGTTTGAACTAGCAAATACACCACTGAATGAGAATTGCTCGGCAGTTATCCTCAAGAAACTTCCAGAAAAATTAGGAGACCCCGGCAAATTTCTCATCCCTTGCGATTTCCCAGGAATGATTGAGTGCTTAGCCTTGGCCGATCTTGGTGCAAGCATCAATCTCATGCCTCTTTCTGTGTGGAAAAAGCTTTCTCTACCAGAACTTACTCCTACACGAATGACTCTCGAGCTCGCGGACCATTCGATTACATGAACAAAAGGTATCGCTGAAGATGTCATCGTCAAAGTAGGAAAGTTCCATTTTCCTGCTGATCCTCGGGTTCCCCTCATCCTAGGGAGATCCTTCTTGAGGACGGGCCGTGCTTTGATTGATGTATATGCTGAAGAAATAACTCTTCGAGTTAATGATGAAGCCGTTACTTTTAATCTTGACCAAACTGCAAGCTTCTCCTCTAGCTATGAAAAATTTTCGGTAAACCGAATTGATATCAAAGAAGTTGAGGAGTATGCTCAAAAATTTCTGGAATTTTCAAACGGTTCTCCGAGTGGCAATCCCACTCCAACTTCTGAACCAATCATTTCCGAGTCTTCCCCTTCTCTCACACCGGTTGAGGGAAGTGTTTTCACTATGGAAGAGCTCGAGGTTTTCTTTAATGATGGGCCAATTTCACCAGAAATTGATGACAGCATCTTTGATCCGGAGGGAGATATTCGTTTAATTGAAGAATTGCTATAC
The DNA here is from genome assembly GCA_021014915.2 of Artemisia tridentata subsp. tridentata. Classification (NCBI taxonomy): domain Eukaryota; kingdom Viridiplantae; phylum Streptophyta; class Magnoliopsida; order Asterales; family Asteraceae; genus Artemisia; species Artemisia tridentata. The sequence continues at coordinate 43,562,385 of CP139507.1, forward strand.
AATGAGCCGTCACCTTCTCTCCCTACGAAGGAAATTAAAATGTCTAATAGTGATCATCTTCTTGAGGAGTTCGCCGATGAACTCGCTCACATTGATCCAATCCCACCGGGGGATGAAGATGATGACTTTGATTTCGAATCAGATCTGAGAGAAATTGAATATCTCTTATATCGTGATCCATCACTTTATTCCTACCCTTATACCGAGTTTAGTGATTCACAAAGTAATGATGATCTTTTCGACTTTGGATCTGATAAAAATGAATGGAAGCAGCTTTTATATGGAAAATCTTCTGATGATAAAACTTTTGAAGATAAAAACCCAAAAATGAAAATCGTGATTGAGGAACCTACGATTGTTTCAAATGACTTATCTCCTCAATCACCCGAGGGTGATTCTCTTTTCTCAGCTGAGTCTTCCACCGAGTATCCTGTTTGTTTTTTTTTTGTCAAGAGAAAGTGTTCAATCCAGGCATACTAGATGGTGGTGAAATTCATTCTATAATGAAATTGACTCCCGAAAAGAATTTAAAGTTACATACCTCATTCGAGGAATTTTTAATTCTGGAGAAAAGCGATTCCCCTCTGTTCAATCTTCATGGTGAACTCCTATTCTGCATGGAGTTAAATCTGACTGAAACTTTACTCTCATTTCCTAACGGAAATGAGAACAAAGTTTTTGACCCCGGCATCTCCGCTTATAGTTTCTACTATTTAGAGCCATGGGCATCTCATCGGAGTGGAACTTTCATGTACTTAAAAGTTTATCCAAACATTTTGAATGAAAGTCCGATGGAGATTTTCTCTTCCACTTGCTTCCCCATGGACAATTAAATTCGGGGTCGAGTCAAGCTCGTGATTCGAATAACAATAAACAAGCGCTTCATGGGTGGCAACCCATGCTTATCTTTCTATCTTCTTTCTTATTTCTAACACTAAGTGTGCGGGAATTCCTCTACTTGTTGCTTTGTTGTTGTGTGTTTGCCTTTGTTTTCAGGATTCCCGTAGATCGTGATGATTGATGCGCCTGTTTTCAATCCAGCCACCCAATATCCGATCTTTATGTTTATATTTATCCAGGGATATCTTATTAATCCTTTTTGTGAAAAAGATTTCTTTTCCACACTTAGCTTGTAGTATTACCTTTTAACGTTCTATAGTGTCGGCTTAGGCCGGTACTTTGAATATTGAGGGCAATATTCAATTCTAAGTGTGGGGGGGAATTCTTGCGAATTTTGACCCAAAATTTTAAAATTTTTCACATATTGTACCTACTAGTCCCCTAGCACCCTCGTTTTGACAAAAATTTTAAAATTTTTATTGTCTTTTAATTAAAAATTGCAAGAAAAAGAAGTGCTTTGCACATTTAAAAAATAATTTGCTATACATTAATGCTTTGGTATTAGTGAAAGTTTAGACTTGATTAGGCTAGAACAAGAGGAGTCCTGACTCTGCTAGAGTTTTGATCTAGCTGCTACCCTTAACTTTTAGGCTAAGTTTTTACGAATTGTGCAAATGAAAATGCTAAGCGTAGAGTAGTTGGTTCTCTTTAGAGCTTATATAAGTAATCTATGGCTTTTCCTCCCAGGAGCTCCTAATCTGACTTAATAAGTGCTTATTTTCAAACGATTGAACACAAAAATTATTTCGTTTTTATACGATTTTGACAAGTACTAGTTCAAAGTTTTATTTAAATTTTGGAACAAGCATACTTTCTCAAAAACATAATAAGAATGCAAAATGAAAGTGAGACGTTGCTTGAAAGTTGCAAAAAAAATTAAAATTTTGAGTATGAATAAATAAGTCCTAAGATACGGTTCGAGATCGGTCCTTGGATCCTTATTTCCAAAAGGCGTTTAGGTCTTGGCTACCCTCTTACACCGGCCCTTGGATCTTTATTCAGGAAGGTGTTGTTGGATCGATATACTCTGACCAAACTAACTTATAGCTTGTCTACGGTTTAACAACTTTGAATGAATTCAAAACTATTAATAATGAAACACTGATATACTTTGCTAAGTATGCGGAATCTACTTCAACAAAGCTAAGAAGAATTAATAAACAACTTTGAATATTATTAAAACCTTGAACCTGCTTTCTTACACAGATTCACTAACAAACTCTAAACTCTAATACTTCTAATAATCGTATATCTCTAATCGCATGAACTTGTCTCTCTAAAAACACATATATCTCTAATGCCAACCTAGGGATCCTTTTATAGGCACAAGGAAAACCCTAGTCGGTTTACAAACTTGAATAACAAGTAATTCTAATTATAACTCTAATCTAATACGAACATTCTAGAATTACACATTAGTCCTTAAACTATTTGCATAGCAGTCCTTTAACGAGTAGCAGTACTTTGACTAATTAACAGTACTTTGACTTGAGTAGCAGTACTTTGACTTTTATAGCCCAACAATCCTCCCCTAACTTGAATTCTACTTGCTTGATTTCAAGTTTCTTTGTATGTCTTTAACTTCAACACTTTATCTTCAAGGAAAGATTGTTTCTTTGAAATCTGACTCGTTGTTTTGTCATCATCAATGCAATCAGTATCTTCAATCTTCATCAGCAACAATTCTTTTCAGCATCAGATCTTTTCAGCAACTCAGCATCATATTGGCAATATGTACATCAGATCTTAAAAAGTTTCATACTATTCTCATCACTTCCAGGTGTGTTAACTCCTGTGAGAGGTGAATCATTGAAAACTTAATGGATTTTGATGTCTCTTTACCAAAGCCATTAACTCTGGAGTAGCCAATGTTTAGATTTAGGAAAAACCATGGTACATTGATAACCATATGATTTTTAGCAAATCATCAGCTATCAACGGATTTGAGTAGTCTTTACCAAATAGCCGTTTGCTTTTGGACTAGCTAGTTCTTTTAGTACAATCACTACCATGGTGAACTAATTACCATATAATGGTTTTCCACAGCCTTTACCACAAAGCCATTATCTTGTGGGCTAGCCAACTCTTCACTAATATAGATATGGTGAGTTGAAAACCATACAATTTTTAGTAAATTGCCAACTAAAAACGGATTTGATAATCACATCAGAGCCGTACCCTCATGATGAGTCAAACTCTTTCTTGTTTATTAAACATGGTGAGTTGATTACCATTTGTTGTGTAGTACAAGTACTAACACCATGTTGTTGCTTTCAAAACCATTTGTTGCTGTTAAATCTTTGTGCTTCAAAATGTTTTTGCACTTATCAAAAATTACTGATTTTATCAAAAGACTTTACTGGTTTTATGCTGCAAGCAGTACTTTGAGAAAGTACTGTCTGACCATCAGTACTTTGAAGAAAGTACTTATTTTTCAAAAGATTTATATAATAATTAAACCATACCAGTAGTTATGCATTAATCTTCAAATTCAGTAGTCCACTTGATGAATAATTTTATGACCATCAATGCTACTTCATCCTCTTGTTCCACTTCCATTCCATGCTCTAGCATCCTGACCATCAGATCTCTTGTGAGTGGATATCTCTGTTCTGCTAGCATATGAATCATAGTGCCATCTTCTAACTCCAAAACATGTATCCCAACTGACTCAAAGAATCTCCATTTGTTAATCTCCCAATTGTCTTGATTTTCCCACAAAGTACTGTCCTTTGATTCCTCTGTCTCCCAGATTATTGTGAGATCTCCTAACAATATCAAACCTACTCCTTGTGGTGGAATATGCTCAAAATAAGTTTGCACTTGGAGATATAACTGAAGCATATCATCTCTATCAATCAGATGTAGTATATCCCATAATGAATTGAACACTCTAAAACTTCCATCTTTTCTATGAAAGATCAGATAATCTCCTTCTTTAGATTCTACAACTGAAAAAGTAGATATCTTGGACTTCTTATCAGTATCTTCTTTCAATTTTGGATTCTCAAAGTCAACAACTCTAAGATAATTTCTGAGCTCATCAACTGTGTCTGTTCTTAATTCAACAGCTTCCTTGAACTTCTTTGATGGCTGTTCATCAGTGATTCTTTTCCTCTTTAAGCTTCTTGTAATAGCTCTTTCCTTTCTTTTATCTTCAAGCTCCTTATCTTCAAAAGAAATAATGCTTGCAAGATCCTTTTGAATAGCTTCTCTAACAGCATCATACAGATCCTTCATCTCTGTATATGTCAATCTAACTAAACCTGTATATCCTTGACCTTTCAGATAAGCCATCATATCATTCCTTTCTCTAGCTTTACTAATTGGCCTTTTTGATTGAACAATCTTCCTTGATTCTTCAGCATCTATTTCTGCTTGCAATATTCTAGCTGCTTCCTCATTTTTGGCAATCTGAATTTGTCTTAACTGAGCCAATGTCATCTTCTTCTTTTTCTTTTCTACCAAGATCCCTTTGCCTTTATCTTTTGGATCTATTTCTTGTGCAGGTTGAGAAGAAGCATGATGTTGTTGTTCAACCTCATGAATACTGATGCCTCTTTGACTTGACATATTAAGCATGATGTCAGCAATTGTTTCATCATCACTGTTAGTATGAGCTATAACATCTTCTTCCTAAGCTGGTTTAGAAGGTCCAACTTCCTCTTGAATCTGAATCTGAATTGAAGGACCAATATCTTCTTCAAAATCTAAGGTTCTAGGTGTAATAGTGAATTGCCTCTCAGTACCTTGTTGAGCAGTACTTTCAGCTTCAGCTCCTTCCAAGTTTATTTCCTCAGTATCACCATTCCTTACTTCAACAGTAGCTTCTTCCAAATTTATTTGCTCTGTTTCATCACTCTTCCTCTCAACAGTATCTTGAGGAATATTTTCAGGTGGTGTCCTCTGAGTATCATCCATAAATCCAGCATCTTGTTCAAAATCTTGTTCAAAACCAGCATCTTCATTCAAATTCTCTAAATTCCTCCCCAATTGGAATGAAGATTGCTTCTTAGACTTTTTCTTCTTTGACTTAGAAATCTTCGTAGGTATCCTACCACTCTGCTTCTGAGACTTTACCCATAATCTATGGTGTTGAACTAGTGGCCAAACATACCTCTTCAATCTTTGAAACTTAGTCTTTAATTTGACTATCTTAGCAGCTTGAGCCTCACTCTCCTTTTTCAGCCTCTTTAACTCCCTTGTTAAAGCATAATTATCCAATTCTGCCTCTTCTTCTTCAAATTGCTTAGATATATTTGTGGAAGAATAATCATTAGGAGATGGTGGTTGATTCATACCTTGGTCTGACTCCTCATGAGTAGAAATGTCCATAGGAGCAGTATCTTCCCTAGTAGCAGAATGTGGAGAAGCAGTATGTTGAGAAGCAGTAGGTTGAGGAATACTAACTTCTCTTGAAACAGGAGACTCTTGACTTGCTGATTCAGAATTTGCTTCTTGCTCTTGCTCTTGCTCTGCATCTCTAACAACTTGTGCAACTCCCAATATATGAGCAGTCAAAGGTGTGTTGGTTCCAGAAAACTTGACACTTTGTTTAGATAGAAAAGTAAACACCTTTGATGGAAGTTTGACAGTGGGTAAAAAACTTGGAGGTTTAGGGACATCCTCAAGATGATTGTTCAAGAATAACTGAACAAACCTTGGATACATCAAAAATGGTGAACCATTAGCAATATGTGTAAGCATACCATCCAGAATGAGTCTTGAAAAGTTGAATTGCTGATCGGTAGCTAAACCCACTAATGCAGATGCAATATTTTGACCAAATTGATCAAAAGAAGTACTCTTGGGACTCAAACAATGAAGTAGAACGTGAATGAGGTACTTCCAATGAGAACAAAACAAAGGCTTTTGAAAAGTAAGTTTCGCCAGATCGCCTTCATAACCTATATCACTTAAAGTGTCCCAAAGCACTTGTTTTTCAAAACGAACAGCCCCCCCTTCATCATTAAACATCAAAACATCCCTAATCGTGGCCTCAGAAATCCGAATGGTTCGTCCAGCAACCGTAGCCCTAATCAACGAATCATCTTCAATCGTTGCAGTATCCCAAAATTCTTGCATCCAAGGACCAATAACATCAGGATCAACTAAAATAGAGTAGTTGATAGAAGACCCAGTCAAGAAATCAATGATCGCATGAAAATCAACATTATCCCATGTCTTGTCCAAGTTAGCGATCATATTGTGTTTGCTAACTGTGAGTCGATTAGCCATGATGAGTGGTAGAGAAGAATTCGCTTTGAGTGTGTGTTTCGATAAAAAGATTGTGGTGTAAAAGCGAATGAGGCATATCAAATACGGTAAAAGGCGGGGAAATATGTGTGAGTTTCTTTAAATAGGATGAAAATAAATCAAACTCATAATAATAAAGTTACCGTTTGGATTAACTTATTATCTCCGCCGTAAGGAATTAACTAACCGTAGCCCCACAATTTTTGACCGTTGGAACAGTACGTCCACGTAAGCAGTACGTTGAAGCAGTACGTTGCTGAAGCAGTACTTTAATCAACAAAGCAGTACGTTCCATCTTCTTATCCATAATCAATACTCCAAACTAAAACCAAGAACTTGTAAATGGTTCATGCTTAAGTTCTAACTAATAGCTTATGTTGCCTCTCCTCAAATACAACATATAGGCTAAACTAAAGTACTAAAAACCAATACTTTCATTAAGAACTAAGAGAAAGTATACTAACTAATACTAAAGCCTCCCCTCAAATGTAGCCTAGTAGTTAATCATCCCAATGCTCACAACTAAGTGGTTGAATCTTGAAACATCAAATCCCTTAGTGAGTAGATCAGCAACATTATCATCTGTGTGAACCTTAACCACATTTATAAGCCTGTGCTCATAACAATCCCGAATGAAGTGATGCCTAATCTGAATATGCTTGGTCTTGGAATGATAAACTGGATTCTTCACAATGCAGATGGTACTCTCATTATCAATGTTGATAGGAGTATTTTTGAAGTTGAATCCATAATCCAAGAGTTGATTTTGCATCCACAAAACTTGTCCACAACAGCTTGCAGCAGCAACATATTCTGCTTCAGTAGAGGAGGTTGCAGCAATGGTTTGCTTCTTACATTGCCAGGAGACTAATCTTCTTCCAAGATATTGACATCCTCCTGAGGTTGATCTTCTATCATAGTTATCCCCTGCATAGTCACTATCTGAAAAGGCTTCCAAGTGAAAAGGTGACTCCTTAGGATACCATAATCCTAACTTTGGTTGATGCTTGAGATATCTAAAAATCCTCTTGACTGCATACATATGGGAAACCTTGGGTGTAACCTGAAATCTTGCACACAAGCAAACAGCAAACATGATGTCAGGTCTTGATGCAGTTAAGTACATAAGACAACCAATCATAGATCTGTAGAGCTTGACATCCACAGCTTGTCCATCTTCATCCTTGCCTAAGGGTTTATTTTTATCAATGGGTGTGGTGGCAGGCCTGAGATTTGGAAGATCAAATCTTTTAAGTATGTCTGCAACATACTTTTCTTGGTTAATGAAGATTCCATCTTTTGTTTGTCTAACTTGAAGACCCAAAAAGAAAGTTAATTCGCCCATAGAACTCATTTGAAACTCCTTCTGCATAAGATCTTCAAATTCTTTCACCATAGACTTCTTTGTAGCTCCAAATATAATATCATCCACATATACTTGGACTAACATAATGTCTTTCTTATCTCTCTTGATGAACAAAGTCTTATCAATTGCTCCTCTCCTATAACCATGTTGTAATAGAAAATTTGAGAGTCTCTCATACCAAGCTCTGGGAGCTTGATGAAGGCCATACAGTGCCTTAATTACTTTGTAGACTTTGTTTGGATGTGCAGGATCTTCAAAACCAGGAGGTTGTTTAACATAAACTTCCTCAGAAATTGTGCCATAAAGGAAAGCACTTTTCACATCCATTTGGTAGACAGGAAATCCCATGTATGATGCAAAGGCAAGAAATAACCTTATTGCCTCTATCCTTGCAACAGGAGCAAACACTTCATCATAATCCACTCCTTCTTCTTGGCGATATCCTTGTGCAACCAATCTTGCTTTATTTTTGATAACATTCCCTCTTTCATCTCTTTTGATTCTGAAAACCCATCTTGTACCAATGACTCTTTTGCCATCTGGTAAATCACATAATACCCAGACTTCTTGAAGCTTGAATTGTAGAAGCTCCTCTTGCATAGCTTCGACCCAACTTTCATCTGCTAAAGCTTGAGCTACCTTCTTGGGTTCTTCTTGAGATAAAAAGCAAGCAAACAAGCATGTTTGTTGATCCTTGTGATTCATCCTATTTTGTTTGTAAACAAAGCTAAGTAAAGCAGTATGTTGCTTAGAAAGTCCTTTAACTTTGTTCCTTGTAACCACTCCTGAAGAGGGTGATCCAATAATGTTACTTTGAGGATGAGCTTTATGAACTCTCAATGTAGGAGTTGGTGGTACTGGATGATCAAACTCCAAGTTAGTAAAATCAATGCCTTCATTGGAGAAAATACCTTCTGGATTAAGCTCATCATCAACTTCTTCTATTCCAGGAATGTTAGCATTAACTAAATCATCATCATCAACATTGGAATCATCAGCATTGTTCCAATTTGATTGCTCTAACACACAAGAAGTACTGTCAAAACGATCATCAGTACTTTGACCAAAAGTACTGTGAACAGTATCTTGAAATTTACTCTTTTTCTTTGCAGCTTCATAAGCCTTCCTTTGTTCATCTTCATAGGATTGTGCTATAGTTTCTTGAAAAAGCATCCTATTAAGTTCATCTTGTATGGCTTGATCTTCATCAGATAATGTATTAGTTGGCTGAGCAGTACTTTGTTCCTCATCAGGAACTTCAGGTTCTTTATCAGGAACATCTTCTGATGTAACATTGACTCCATGAACAATGTACTGTGAATCATCTTCTTTGTAATTAGCCTGATTCGCTTCTCTAACAGGAACATAATTCATAGATGGTGTGAACTTGAGGTCAAGATCAAACATCCAATCAGGACCTTTACCTTTCTGAGTTTCCTTATCTTCCAAAAATTCAACATGAAGACAATCTTGTACCTTTTTGGTATTCCTGTTATAAACTCTAAATCCTTTGCTATTTGTACAATAACCCAATAAATATCCTTCATCTGACTTACCATCAAATTTTCCCAGAGAGTCAATGGTATTTAGAATAGTCAGAGAGCAGCCAAAAGGTTTTAGAAAATGAATGTTTGGTTTCTTTCCCATGAGTAACTCATAAGGTGTCTTCATCTGAGGTTTAGTTACTGAAACTCTATTCAACACATAGCAAGCAGTACTTATTACTTCAGCCCAAAAGAGAATAGGTAATTGGGAATCTGCAAGCATTGTTCTAGCTGCTTCTATCAAAGTCCTGTTCTTTCTTTCTGCAACACCATTCTGCTGGGGTGTTCTAGCAATGCTAAACTCTCTCTTGATCCCTTTCTTGGCACAGAATTCATCCATATGCTTGTTCTTGAATTCTGTTCCATTGTCACATCTAATACCTCTTACTTTGAGTCTTAATTGATTTTCAAGGGCTACTATCAGGTCATGGATAGCATCAAAGGTTTCATCTTTGAATCCCAAGAAAAAGACCCAACTAAATCTGCTACAATCATCTGTCACTACCAAGCAGTACTTTTTCTTGTTTAAACTTTCTACTGAAACTGGTCCAAACAGATCCATGTGTAGCAACTCCAAAGGTTCTCTAATATCTCTTTCCCCAAGCTTCTTACATGAAGCTTTATGTTTTTTACCCTTCTTGCAAGCCAAACATGAATGATCAGTCTTGAATGTTTTGGAAGGTAAACCTCTAACTAAATTTCCTTTGACCAGCTTGTTGATGTTCTTAAAATTAACATGACCTAGTCTTCTGTGCCACAGATGTGCTTCTTCCAATGATGCCTTTGCTACTAAACATGTTGCTCTTCCAGCAGAATTGAGACTCTTTAAGTCTAAACTGTATACATCATTGGTTCTTGGTACTCTCAATGTTACCAAGTGATCATCAACAAATTTGAACTCAGGGGAGAGAATGAGACATTCTGTATCAGTGAACAGAATTGGGTACTTCTTGTCACAAATCTGAGATACTGACAATAGGTTGAACTTGAGCTCCTTCACATATCTAACATTCTCAAAATCAATGCATCCAGCCTTGATTGTTCCTTTGCCAGTGATTCTTCCTCCATCAGGATCATTACCAAATGCAACTCTTCCTCCATAATATGCCTTAAAGTCTGACAGGATCTCCTTGTCCCCTGTCATGCTGCCAGAGCAACCACTATCAACAATAATATGATCTTTAAGCTCCTCCTCTGGGTTGCCCTGCACATTAAAGAAAAGGGTTAGTTTCTTTTAGGAACCCAAGCCATTACTGACTTGTGTTCCCCTTGTGGAGTGACATACTTGAATTCCTTCAGTATGTAATCTCCACTGGTTTTAAAGGCATGGTCAATTATTATTTGAGTTGGTCCCATGTCCTGTGTTGCAATATCAACAACACTCCCTGTTTCACCCTTATTTGATGAAAGTACTTCTTGTTCCCCATCAGTACTTTCTTTCTTAACCCAATTTCGTTTGACCTTAGGTTTCTCTGATTGAGGTACTCTGATTGAGTTGTAAGACCTTTTATATGAATTGAATCTCTTAGGTCTTCTATGTGAAAAAGTGTTAGCAGTACCATGAGTGGGTGAAAAACTTATCAGTCCTTTGAGAAGGTACTTCTTGAGACTTATCAGAGTGTGAAGGTACTGGTGATTTGGAGAACATTCTTTTCTGGTGAGGGTACCTATAGTCTTTTGAGAAGTTACTATGGTTGACCCTATTTGAGTGATTCAAAACTGGTCTAGTCTCTCTTGGCTTATGGGTGGTAGATCTATTCTTTGGAAACTGACTTAAGTATTCTGAGTGTAAGTCACAGTGCTTAATCAAGTGATCAGGACTATAGCATACATAACATAACTTTCTCTCCATATTCCCAAATCCTCTTCTATGATTAAAAGATTTCCTATAGTGAGCAGTATTTTGAAAAGTTTCTCTTGGAGGTACTGCTGAATATCCAGCAGTACTTTGAAAAGGTTTTGGAGGTACTGCTTGTTTTTGAAAAACTGTAGGAAACTTTTGATCATTACCCCTTTGAAAATCATTCTTAGGTTTCTCATAACTAAATTGACCATTAAGCTTCTTCCTAAACTCTAGGTTGTCTACACCATAACGAGAGACATCTGTCCTAAGAGGTTGAAACTGACCAGTGGGTGGAGGAACTGAGTGGTACTCCGTATCTTTCTTAAACTCAGGAGGTGATTCACTAAGTGGTTCCTCATTCCTAGATGTGTTTTCTTCTGAGCTTGTAAGGTCATCATCACTAGGTGGAATCTCTTCCTTAGCACTAGGTGGGGTCTCTTCCTTATCACTAGGTGTGGTCTCATCTGAACTACTATCTTCACCATAACCTAGTCCAGCTCTACTGTTTATGACTCTTTGTTTTTCAACAAATTGAACATGTGATAGACCAGCCTGTTTAATACTACCAAGTTTTTCTAACAAAGTATCTCTTTCCTTAGTAATCTTTTCTAATTCAGATACCTTACATCCTAACTTCCATTCACTCAATTTCAATTGGTAATCTTGTTGCTCATATTTTTCTGCCCAAGCCATTTCATTATTTTCATGTGTTAATATTTTGGCTTCCATTGACTCTAAAGTTAATTGATAACCAGCTACCTCAGATCTAGCTGTTCTACAATTATCTCTTTCAGTCACATAGTCTTTAAGCAACTTTTGATAAACATCATTACACATAGAGCATACCTCAGAGATATTGGATGAACTTGGTGAAGTGGCTACCATAGCAATCTGAACAGGTTCATCTTCAACCTCCATGCTCCAGTCAAAGCTTCCAAGACCATCTCTTGATTCCAAAGCAGCATATCCAGGTTCCTCATCAAAAGCTGTGCCCCAATCAAACTCTTCCATTGCAACCATAGAATAGGTTACAGGTTCATCATCAAATTCAGCACTCCAGTCAATCTCTGCTAAGTTTTCTTGAGCCACCAAAGCTTTTGGTTGTGATTCAGTAATAGGAACCTCCTTTCTTTCAACCTTGGGTTGTTCAATCATCCTGTTTTCCTGATATTTTGCAAACTTGCATTCCCTTGCAAAGTGTCCAAGCTTTTGACAATTGAAACATTCAATCTTGGATTTGTCAAAAGTTATACCTTGTTTGGCTTTGAAATCAATTCCCCTTCCTGTCTTGTTCATGAACTTCTTGATCCTAGCAGTGATCATAGCTACTTGCCATCTTATGTCAATCTCTTCTAAAGCATCTTCTTCAATCTGCAACAAGTCTTCTTGATAGGTAACAGGTAAAGTGGCTTGTTGTGCAAAGAAGGAACATACAACTTCATCAGAATTGGTGTTGTTTGTTGGTGATGGGTTGGGGGTAGTTGTGGTTGTGCAAACATGCTGTGAATCACCAACAGTACTTTGAGAAGGATAAGCAGTACTTTTAGTGGAAGTACTGCTTCTGTTTTCAGAAGATACAAAAGCTATGTTGTGAGTTTTCTGAGAACTGTGACCATTCATCTCTTGCTCGTACACTTTCAAATTGTTATAGAGATCATCAAAGTCCATAGAATCCAATCCAGGTTGTCCTCTAATCATAGTAGCAACCACATGCCAGACAGATGGCAAACTCCTTAAGAACTTTAAATTTGCATCTTCAACAGATACCTCTGCTCCATACAGTTCTAGCATACTAAGTAGATTTTGGAATCTGTCATAGGCAGCATCAAGACTTTCTCTTTCACCAACAGTGAAGGTTTCAAATTGTTGCTTCAATAAGTTTCTATGCATCTTCTTTGAAGCATCATTACCTCCAAATCTTGTCTTGATCGCAGCCCATAATTGTTTTGCATCCTTAGCATCATGGAACTTCAGTAGGTGACCATCAGGAATAGCAGAAAGCAGTATGTTTAGAGCCTTATCTTGATTTCTCTTTGTAGCTGCTGGTAAGGTTGGTTGAGGTGGTTTGGGTTGTCCTTCAACTTGTAGAGGTTCATCAAGAACAACATTACCATTGACAATTAAATCCCATAGAGCATGGTCAGTAATAGCAAGGTACTGCCTCATCTTCATGCTCCAGAGATCATATTCTCCCTTCTTGATGATAGGAATTCTGAGTGAGGTGATGGATGGGATAGGTGCAGCTTCAGTCTACATTGTTGAGGGTTTGTTGATAAATCGGTTTAAAGGGTTTCTTCTTAATCAGAGTCTCCACACAAGCTCTGATACCACTTGTTGGATCGATATACTCTGACCAAACTAACTTATAGCTTGTCTACGGTTTAACAACTTTGAATGAATTCAAAACTATTAATAATGAAACACTGATATACTTTGCTAAGTATGCGGAATCTACTTCAACAAAGCTAAGAAGAATTAATAAACAACTTTGAATATTATTAAAACCTTGAACCTGCTTTCTTACACAGATTCACTAACAAACTCTAAACTCTAATACTTCTAATAATCGTATATCTCTAATCGCATGAACTTGTCTCTCTAAAAACACATATATCTCTAATGCCAACCTAGGGATCCTTTTATAGGCACAAGGAAAACCCTAGTCGGTTTACAAACTTGAATAACAAGTAATTCTAATTATAACTCTAATCTAATACGAACATTCTAGAATTACACATTAGTCCTTAAACTATTTGCATAGCAGTCCTTTAACGAGTAGCAGTACTTTGACTAATTAACAGTACTTTGACTTGAGTAGCAGTACTTTGACTTTTATAGCCCAACAGGTGTAAGGTCTTGGTTTAACACCCTTGAAACCTCATTTCCGGAATGTCTAGAGTCTTGGAACTCTCCGTTGTAACGGCCCTTGGATCCTTTATTCCAAAGGTATAAGGTCTTGGAATTTCCCCGTGAAGCTCCGTAGTTTATGGTCCAAATAGAAGTTAAAAAAAAAAAAAAAAAAAAAAAAAAAAAAAAAAAAAGTGATGAAAAATGAAAAAAAAATAATGTATGGAAAATGTTTGTTATGAATAAATGTGCGAAACTTGCTTCTTGCAAAATTTAAATCAACCTTTCAACCAGTATTCGTCAAAGTCTTATAAAAATGTTGATTTTTCAGGTCAAAATTTTGAAAACAAGCACACACACCTAACTTATGAACAAATTGTGGGAGCGAAAAGTTAAGTCTCGGCTTACATAGATTACTAATATAAGTAGTGTTAGCATTTTACAAAACGTTTGCACAAGGGTTTCAAACTTAGTTGGGGAGTATAAAAAGAGGACGACGATTACAATTCCCCGGAGTCACCCATTTTGTGTGATTCCCGTTCCATGATGCCATTTTTGATAATCAAGCATATTATTTACGTTTGTTCTCGTTTTAATTTACTTGCATTTGATAATAAGTCAAAATGGGATATTTTTGGTAACCTTGATATTCTTTTGATCCTTTCATTACTTTATATGATCGGATTGCTAGGGACTAGCAATTGTTTAGTGTGGGGGGATGATGAGTGGCCTTTTACTCATCATTTTATACCCGAAAACCTCCACAAAAATGACCAAAAATACCCAAATGGACCAAATATTGTTACAAATATCATTGGATTGTGTTTTATGTGTTTCAGGTAAAAAAGGATTGAAAACGGGGCAAATACAGAAAAAACCGAGCTTGATTTGAAAAAGAGTTCAAAAGCCGAAGCCGGGAAAGAAATTCTTCATGGGAATTTAATTCAAGCTCAAAAGTCAAAACAACCCTTGGATATTTTCTAAAGGACAAAATTGGTCCCTAGATTAACTTTACAAAATTGGCAAGTTTGGTCCCTTAAAATTCATGGTTTACATTTTAAATCCTATCCTAATCCTAAACAACACCTATCCGGACCCTTAATTAAACCCACTATAACCACAGCCCACTAACCGAAAGCCCAAACCCTCTATCCCTTTTAGCTAAAACAAACACACGGGGTCAAACCCACACCCTAACCACTATTCATCCACCCCTAACCTCACCTTTCCCGCTTAAACATCTGCTAATCCATACCCATCACTCTCATCCTCACTACCAGCCAAAGACTTCACATGGTCTTGTCTCCCCCCCCCCTCTAAGGCCACGCTGGCAATCCACAACTCAAAAACCCATCAACGGTTGAGATTCGTGGGATTGGGGACCAAGGCAATATCCAAGGGCCGAGAAGCTCACAGAGAAAGCACAAGTTGGAGTTCTCTCACAGAGAAAGCACAAGAAACACAAAGGAAAACCCTAGAATAGTAGTATGAATAGAATAGTTGTAGCAGTAGAGAAGAGAGGTTTTATTTTAGCTTAATTTTTAAGGTATTGTAACTTTTTTTTTTCAGAATTGTAATTTACTCTCTTTTAATGATAACTCAGTTTATGGTTTAAATTATTTAAGAAAAATCCAAAAAAATTGCCTTTTAGCTTATTTACTGTTCACAGCTTGTTGATTTCCTTATTTTCATTTTTGTGACTTTCTGATATCATTGATGATGTATGGAGTTAGTTTGATAGTTCTTAGTAGCTTATTGTTAGATTTTCCTTAAAAAGCCCTCAGTAGGAAATCCTTAGTCTGCATTTTTTTGAGTTTTTTCCTTTTCAGCCCTTAGTCTTCCATTTTTCATAAGCTCATGATAAGCTCTTTTGTTCTCAAACTTTGCATACAAAAACTTGGGCTGCTTATCTAGCTTATACCAATTTTTTTAGATTTTTAAGAATTTGTTATAAGTACTTTTTAATGGCTTGAAAAACCACACTTTTCCCCTGTGCACACCTGCACATCAGAAGACCCTATCTGCTTATTCCATTATCAGTCCTTATCAGATCCCTTATAAGCTCAATTTAAGTCCATAGGTTCTAAAAATTGGATTATAAGCTCTTTGGTGGGTTGGCTTCAACTGTTTTTGGTTCTCAAGCTTTAGCTTTTAGGATATCAGCTTCTGCATTAGCTTGAACTTGCCCACTTAGGCTGATTGCAAACAGTTAGCTTGAGTGCTTATATGGTGTTTCAGCTTTTAAGATTATTATGGCTTGCTTTTAGGATAGTTTTAGCTTATTAGAACTAGTTTTAGTCCCTTGTAGTTTTTAGGTCTCAGCTTGTAGCTTATTGGAGCTTATTTGTTAAGCTACAGTTAAGCACTCCTTTGTCTTTGAATTTTTGAATTTTTGAGTTAACTGTTAAGCATATAAGCTTTTACTGGCTTATTGGCGGAGTTTCAAAAATATTGTTTTTACAAAAATTCTATATCCTAAGCTTGTCTAAAAGTTTCAAAAAGAAAAAAACCAAAAAAATAAAATAAAAACAAAAAGCCAACCTGGGACTCGAACCCAGGTCTGCTAGCTCACAACACACACACACCTTACCATTGCACCCTTGGGATTTCTTCATTAAGATCATGCAACATTTATTTCTTAAACCTTGTTCCTCATTTGCTTAATCCGAACAATATTGCTTATTCCCAACTTATTTAAATAAGTTGGGACCTTTTTGCTATTTTTCTTAGCTTTAGTTAACCTTAAAGTATTTTCCCAAAATTTTTCAGATTTTTCTCTTTTCATTTAATATTTTTAATCATTTATTTTCTTTAAATTAGTTTTTAATTCGTATTTAATTATTTAAAAATCAAAAAAATACAATTCTTTTTTCTAAAATTTTATTTTATCATTTAAGACGTAGGAAAATTAATTTGGTATCCATAGGATTAATTTTCATAGATTGTTACGTTTATGCTCGTTATTTGATTTCCGTTCGCGTTCTTTGATTTTCGTCTTATTAGATATTAGTAACCAAAGTGAACCTTGTTATTTCAAGCATTTTAATTCCAAACCTAAAACGATATCCTCAATTTCACGCCTCGTTGGGACTACGACCCGGGTAATCACTTATCCGGTTTATATTTATTGATTTGTGCGTTATGTGTTGCTCGTTGACATTTCTTTGTGAAAGGTTGACTTGTGACGTATTTAACACAATTATCAGAACTTGTGAAGGAAGAAGTAGAAATTAAGAAGCCTATTCTGAGGTAGACTAGAAGAAAGAGACCAGCTAAGAAGGGAAAATTTGTTTCTAAGGAGGATGTGCAAGAGGAAGAAGAACCCTCTTCTGAGGAATTCACAATGGGTTCAATTCCTGAAAGCTCAGCACAACCTACCAAGATTGTTAGATGGCAAATCATCAAAACTGGTAAGAGAGGGGCTTATCAGATAATCAGGGAAGATAACACAGATGTTATTTATGTGAATTTTCCAGGATTACTAAATGATTTGAGCAGAGATGATCTTAAGGAGTTGTATAAGTTGATGATGATCAAGCATGGAGATAACAAACCAGAAGAAGAATTTGAAAGAGTTCTTTGGGGAGATTTGAAGACCATGTTTGATCCACCATCTAGGATAGATAAGATTTGGAAGCTGCCCTTTCAACAAGAGATAGTCAGATGAAGATACTTTGACAGCTGCCAAGTTCATTGTTTGACTTTGCAGAGTGCACACATCTATATGTTGGTAGAAGTTGAGTATCCTCTACATCCTAGAGTATGCAAGGAGATGCTTGAAAAGAAGCTATTGGGTGATAAGAAGGATGAGGTATACTATCAGCTGTTGGAGTTAATTAAAATGCAATCCCAAAAGGAAGCTGTTTGGGGTGTTTGAAAGAATTTTCTAAGCTGATAAGTGGGATTAATGGAATTTCTCACTTGGTGAAGGTGCTTTGCACTAACACAACAAATGGTTATCAGTCCACCATGTCTAATCCACATAAGGACTGGCTAATCCAAGAGCAAACGGCTCTGGTAAAGATACCTCAAATCCGTTTATGGCTGACAATTTGCCAAAAATTGTATGGTAATCAACTCACCATATCTGTGATAGTGAAGAGTTGACTAGCCCACAAGAGTATGGCTTGTGGTAAAGGCTATGGAAATCCATAACTGGTTATCAATTCACCAAGGTGAGGTCTGCATTCCACCAAGGAATTGGCTAGTCCAAAAGCAAACGGCTTTTGGTAAAGAAAAATCAAATCCGTTGATAGCTGATGATTTGCTAAAAATCATATGGTATTTCAACTCACCATGTTTCATGTACAAAGATTTGAAATGGTTATCAATGTACCATGGTTTTACACCAAACATTGGCTACTCCAGAGTTAATGGCTAACTGGTAAAGAGACATCAAATCCATTAAATTTTCAATGATTCACCTCTCACAGGAGTTAACACACCTGGAAGTGATGAGAATAGTATGAAACTTTATGAATTGATGTACAAACAGTCAATGTTGCTGCAAAGATCAGATGGTGTAAAGATTAATGATAAAAGATGCTACAAAGTTCAGATATGATGATTCAAAGGGTTGAAGTTCAAAATAATTCCAAAAGGTTAGAGTTCAACATCCTTAGGAAGCTTATCAAGAAAGAAACTTGAAGTTCATGGCGCATGAAGATCAAGTTAGGGGAGGATTGTTGGGAATTATTGAAGAACAGACTTAAGTCTGCTGATGTATTAGTTAAGTCTGTTAGCTTAGTTAAGTCTGCCAGTACATAGTTAAGTCTGGCGAACATAGTTAAGTCTGGTGACTATTATTAGTTAAGTCTGTTTATGTTTAATAGCAGAGTTAGATAGCTATATGTTAGGAAAGGATATATACGTATTAGATATCTTATTAGAAGATATGTTTATCCTTACACACGATTTGTAACATTATGGTTTCCTTAGTGTATAAAAGGAACCCTACGGCATAGTGACAATTAAAAAGTTTAATAGTAATACGAAGTTAGTTATTATCATTGTGTTCTTCATACTTGTTGGTTGTTAAGATTCCGCATTAACAATCAATATATTGTTAAGAGTTTCTCATATAGATTAATTTGGATTTATTCAAGTTATCTATTGTCTTACAAAGGCTACTTAGATCCATAACCGTGGACCTACAAAATGTGAATGTTACGCATGAACAGAAGAACGTTCCAAAAGGAACTAGTACTAGATCTAGATATATAGGATGACTAATTGCACGATTTAGGTCAACCACTAGCAGTCATATGTAACCACTCGTAAAATTTCCTATTTACTTTACAGAATTATTATCCTTTTTTCACGGGTAAATTTTTTATTTTATTTTATTTAAATGTATCTCTCATCTTATGCGACGTTGATCACATCATTGATAAACGTGCTCCCACAAGACCTGCCTAACAAATCTAATGTTTATTTTATAAACATCATGATATAAAAATACTACAGAATACCATTTACCATTTTACGATAAAATCCTTAACAAAATATTCAATATCTGAATAGAGTTTCTAGGAAACCCTAAAATTTACCACAACACCAAATATGAACAACTAAATCTCATAACATAAAAATACAACATATCTAAGTTAATGTACAAGTTACTAAAGCACCAGAAACCCTAATTCTATTTCATACCCGGTAAAACCCTAATTTCACCTAAGTGTTATTTTATGCATTCAATTCACAAACCCTAATTTATTTCTAGAATATTTTTACAAAATATAAAGTTTACAAGTTATTTAAGCTATAGTACAAATCATTTATGCATAAATTTATTTATTTACAAAACCTTTATTAAAATCTCATCTATATTAGTTTTAAAGCACAAGTTACAAACCAATTATGCATAACTTTATAAATGATATTTTCTAAACTTCTTAAATATTTTTACAAGTCTTTTAGCCCAAAGTACAAGTGCTTAATGCACAATAACTATAAACTCTATTTATTTACTTATAAACATAATAAACTTAACAAATAAATTTTATAAATTACTAAACTATTAAAACTATATTTTTCTTAAATCATAAACTTTTATACAACTCAATTAAGCATATATTACAACCTTCATAAGCTCAACATATTTTCTTTTTATTTCTTTAATAAATCGATTCATACAAATATATAAAGGACCATAAATATTTTTCTAAGTAACAAGACACTCAAACTAAATTAGTACCTTCTCTAAACCCTAGTTACAACACCCCAATGCCCATTGTACAACAACCTAAAGCCCATACGCCTCCTTCTTAGAAAACCTGGTTCAAACTTAGCTATACAACCAAACTAGAAATTACATCCTAATGGTACATTGTATCTAGCCCTAGACATACATCATGCCCTCTCCTAAGAAGCCCTCCACTTGTACACCTTCACCTTCAAGAATCCTCCCCATGGGTGGTTAAAGTTCTTGGCTGGAAATTCGACCACATCACCACCATTTCTCCCTCCTCCTCCTCCTATCCAAGTGGCATCTCCCACCATTTCTGTCAGCCCTTGTATGCATAACATGTCTCCTTATCATCTCCTAACAAAACCCTAATTCATGCATCTATAAATTGCAGCCATGTATTTCACTCTAACTCACACCAAATCGAACCAAACACTACAGTAACCTTAGCCCACTTCTGTCCTAACCAAAACTTTAAAACACTCTCACAATAAACCTTAGAAGATTCAGACTTGAGGAGGAACACAGGAAACAAAGGTCGAATAAATCCAAGCCCCAAAACCCTAGCGAGCCCCAACCTTAAGTAAGTATTTGAATCCCTTTTAAATTCAGTTTTATTTATCTTATATAATCTAAAAACATTACTACATAATCATTAAATACGCACAAGATCATAAAATATAAGATTTCCTTTTTCTCTTTTGCTTGTCTGCTCGAACAGAATAATTAACATACTCCATGTATTCGAATTTTTGTTAAAACCAATCACTAACATATAAAACATGTTAAAATCTATTAAACATAATCATAACATGCATAAGATATTAGTTAAAAACATTTAGAAACAATAAAACCCTTGTCGGGTTAAGTTACTGAGTTTATATCAAGTTCAAAATCCTCCCATAGCCCAACTTCTGACCTGAAAACCAACACCCAAATGATCTCGTAAAATTCTAGTTTTTGGTATTTCAAAAGTTCACCCAGCTAGCTTGAGTTAGGAAAAAGAATTTCGAAAAACGATCCATTTTCTATGGAGATATCGAGTCTTGAATATTGCCCCATATCGCTAATATTAGAAATGAATTTCCAGTATTACAAGTTTCTATTTCAGTCGACTAGCTACCCTACTTAGGATCTAAATTTCGACCCTCAAACTATCTTGGAAAAATCCGATTTTTAATATGATAAAAGTTCACTTGGCAAACTTTAATTAGGAGCAAGAATTTTATAAAAAGATCAAACGAGTCGAAAGTTATTTAAGTCCAAAGTTGTCCCCATATCGCTAAAATGAAAACTTAAAAACCTAGTTATGATTTTTTTTTTCTATTCTAGTCGACCAACCTACCATATTTCAACTAAACTTTCGACCTCTATTAGATCTCTATAAATCCTGAGATTTTGGCAAACAAGAGTTCATATAGTGAACTATTTTTAGAAAGAAACTACTTGAAAAACCGTCGAGTGGTTCAAAAGTTATTCGAGTTCAAATATTGGTCGTGCGCTAGTCTAAAACCCATTTTCAAAATATCATTTAAATTATGTTCGAACCACCCAACTTTTGAAGTATTTTTCGAATACCAAACGACTTCCATAAATTATGAAAATTTACATGTTTAAAGTCGACCTAGGTGGCTTTTTATAGGAACCAAGAGTTCGTTAAATGATCCCGTTTTCATCAAGTTATTCGCGTCCAAAAATCTCGTCAAGTCCTATATTTCATAAGAGAGATTTTATTAAATTAAAGTTTCAAAGGTTGATTTTGCAAATAAATATTATCAAGGGTATTTTCTGTCAATAACAAATAAAAAGGGGTGAAATTGTTATTTTTGAAACTTGAGGGTAGAAACTGTCATTTTCCAAAAGTCCAAGGTATAAACTGTCATTTGACCAAACCTTAGGGATTAAAATGTAACTTTTCTTAATCAACATTTTCATCCTTTCTATTTTATTTTCCGACTCTATATTAACATAATATGTTTAATAACAAATAAACCGAACCCAAAACTTACAGATAGAAGATAAGATAAAATCTTACTTTTGAAACTACATATTGACTCAATTAAAATACTTAACCATTAACCAAACAACAAAACATAACGAAACGAAATAAACATTAGAAATGATTACTAAATATTGGCATAACAACCCAGGTTACATTGTCCGGAGACGTTTATCAACTTTCTTTCACTTGTTTTCCATCCAGACAGATCAGGTGAGTTCGTAACCCCTTCTTTCACTTGTTTTAAATTACTTTTGGGGGAGATACATGCTTAACTATTTTTATATACTCTAAACTTTTATATGGATTATCGTGAGTTCATATCCCCTACTTTTCCATGTTTTTTTGAATTATTTTGGGGAAGATACATGCTCAATTATCTGTTTTTACTTTCATAAGCAATTCTAAGTTTTAATATATTGATATAAATTTCATAGCCCTTATTTTCATATGATATGAATTAAATTGGCAAGATTGGCAAACGCTGTTTGCATTTACAAGAATTATGAATCACTAAAGGACTTTTTCCCATATTAAACACAAGTAAATTCCCGATGTTATTATTATTTTATTGCCTTACGCTAAGTTTAATTAAAGCCAAAAGACCTCCCATCATGAACCTCTAATCACTGATACTCTTAGGGTGAGCGCGAATATTATGGATAGTACTATCGGGCTGACAACCCCTTTGTGTTACCGTAACGTAACCCAAAGCATTATATTTGAGATGAATAAAGAGATGTGGCAATCTCCTACCCGGGGGCAAAGTTACCTACATTTAATTATGGGGTAACTAATACATCATTAGCTTATGACTGTTGATGTTCTGTTAATGTTTTGCGTTCATGAGGCTTAGCGCAATAAAATATATCTTTCCCTAATGGTAATTGTATATGTTGCAATTATTTTCATCTAATCTTGTGTTTAAATGGTTTGAACTGAACTGAACGAAGTATTTCCGAATAACTGAAAAAGGGCTTATTTTCCGAAATATGAAAAGAGCTTATTTTCTGAAATATTGAAAAGGGCTTATTACTGAATAACTGGAACCAACATAATTTCAAAATAACTGAAACGGATTATCTTCATTTAAGAAACTTTATGAATTCACTCAACCTTTGTGTTGACGTTTTAGCATGTATTCTCAGGATATCGGAAGCATGGATTGGCACGGGATTGGCTATGGACTATGTTATCATTCAAACTAATAACATATTTTATAAATGTATTTTGAGAACCTCCTGCGGAGACCTGCATATTGTAACTCTGATATAAATGAATGATAACAATTTTATCTAAAACGTCTCATTTTTGAATCATTTTCTATTAGCATGACAGTGAACTGTTTAGTAACTCCCCAACTTATATTTCCGTTGTGAATATCAAAAACGGGGGTGTTACACACTAGCAGTCATATGCCTAGGAACTATCTTAAGTATTGTGTATGGAAACCAACGGGTTGAAAGTTCATAGTCGAGAATGGCAAATTGACAGCTATTCAAATCGAACCAGTAGAAATATTCTATGAGTGTGATTAGGATGTTAACCCTAACCCTATGGAACCAAATGTTAAACGGTTTCCAAATCCAAACTCTTCTGTTCTTTACAGGTTATCGAAATATGTCTTTGGATCGTCGACTCGGGTTGCTCCAAGCACATGACCGGGAATCTAAAGTTGCTGATCAATTTCGTTTGGAAATTCATGGGAAATGTACGCTTTGGAAATGATCATATAGCAGCTATCCTGGGTTATGGAGATTTTCAATTTGGAAATTACTTAATCACTCGAGTTTACTACGTCGAAGGGTTGGGACACAATTTGTTTTCAGTCGGGCAGTTTTGTGATGTAGATTTAAAGGTTGCATTTAGGAGAAACACGTGCTTTGTTAGAAATTTGGTTGGCGATGATCTCTTAACTGGGAATCGTGGTACCAACCTATATGCTATCGACATCAACCAAATGGCCTCTTCATCACCAATTTGTCTTATGACAAGAGCATGCGAAACAAAGTCCTGGCTGTGGCATAAAAGATTGTCCCATCTCAATTTTGACACCATTAACAAATTAGCCAAAGACAACATCATCAACGGACTTTCTAAGTTCAAATACACCAAGGATCACTTATGTCCATCATGCGAACAAGGAAAAAGCAAAAGGGCATCATATAAACCTAAAACTGTACCCAGTTCGGACGCATAGTTACATATGTTGCACATGGACTTATGTGGCCCAATGAGAGTTGAAAGCATAAATGGGAAGAAGTATATCCTTGTTATCGTCGATGACTATTCGAGATATACTTGGGTAAGGTTTCTGAGGTCAAAAGACGAAGCACCAGGCATCATCACCTTTCTGAAGCGTATTCAAGTCCTATTTCAAGCTCCAGTAAGGATTGTAAGAAAAGACAATAGCACAGAATTCACAAATCAGGAGTTAAGAACTTATTTTGAAGCTACTCGCACAATGTTGATTTATTCTAGTGCACCGTTATTCTTATGGGCCGATGCTGTTGTCAGTGCTTGTTTCACTCAGAATCGTTCCCTAATTCATCCAAGATTCAATAAAACCCCATATGAACTAGTGAACAACAAAAAACCCGATATCTCTTACCTTCACGTGTTTTGCGCTTTGTGCTATCCAACGAACGACAGAGAAGATCTAGGGAAGTTGAAAGATAAGGGTGATATTGGAATCTTCATTGGATACTCAGAAAACTCGAGGGCATTCAGGGTGTATAATAGAAGGACAAAAAATATAATGGAGACGATGAATGTGAAGTTTAACGAGATTTCGTAGATGGCTTCTGAGAGACTCGCTCTAGAACCCGCGCTTAACCCGATGGCTTCTAATCAAAACAGATTAGGACCCGCACCAAACCTGCAGACTTTTGGACACATTAGTTTAGGACTCATACCTCAAAGAGCTCAATCAACAAACACTAAAAAACCTTCAGAACAAGAACTGGAAAATTTCTTCGAGTTAATGTTTGATGAATACTATGGTGGAACTTCGACAAATGCATCACAACAACATTCCGCTGCACCCGCTCAAAATCATCAACCACTACCACCACCACCATAAGATGCATCTACTACAATCGAAGCTGATGCACCAACTCCCTCTACATCATCTACATCTACTCCAACAACTCCAGTATTTGAAATTGTTCTACCAAGAGTTGATGAGCAAAACTAAACTACACCAATTCAAGAAGAAACAACACATAATCAAAACGATGCTGCGTTAGAAGAAGAAGTGTTCAAAAACCCGTTTATAACGAACTCTGCTGAATCATCTTCAAGGTTACAAGAACCATCTAACACACATACGTTAAACCCAAGGTACCCTTCTTCACTCCAATGGACAAAAGACCGTCCAATAGAACAAGTTATTGGTGAACCTTCAAGGCCAGTTCAGACGAGGAGACAACTCGCCACCGACCCCGATATGTGCATCTATTATTGCTCAGTAAGCCTAAAAGAACCAAAGAACATTCGGGAGGCGATGGCAGACAATGCATGGATAGAAGCGATGCAGGAAGAACTTCTTCAATACCAGTTACATGATATTTGGGAATTAGTTCCAAGACCAATTGACAAACTTGTCATTTATCTCAAATGGCTATGGAAGAGCAAAAAGGATGAAGAAATGACTGTGATTCGTAACAAAGCTCCTCTCGTGGCTAAAGGATTCAGACAGGAAGAAGGGATAGATTTAGAAGAATCATTCGCGCCTGTAGCAAGACTTGAGGCAGTCAGAATTTTCTTCGCATATGCAGCTCACAAAAACATCACTGTATATCAGATGGACATCAAGACGGCATTCTTGAATGGAACTCTGAAAGAAGAAGTGTATGTGAGTCAGCCAGAAGGATTCATTGATAAAGAACATCCAGACTACGTCTACCAGTTAAAGAAAGCCTTCTATGGTTCAAAACAAGCTCCAAGAGCATGGTATGACGAACTATCATCTTTCCTAATCAAAAAAAATTTCACCAAAGGAACAGTTGATTCTACCTTGTTTACAAGAAAATACAAAGATGACATTTTGATTGTTCAGATCTATGTGGATGACATTATCTTTGGGTCCACTAATCCGAAACATTCAAAATATTTTGAAAATCTCAAGAAAAGCAAATTTGAATGGTCCATGATGGGGGAACTAAAATTCTTTCTTGGTTTACAAATACACCAATCCCCTAGTGGTACTTTTATTAATCAAGCTAAATATACAATTGTGATTTTGAAAAAGCATGGTATGGAAAATTGTGATTCTGTTGGTACACCAATGGTCACTTCACCAAATATTGGTGCTGATTTATTTAGGAAACCCATTGATCCGAAGAAATATCGGAGCATGATTGGTTCTCTCATGTACCTTACTGCTAGTTGACCTGATATTCATTTTGCTGTTTGCTTATTAGCATGGTTTCAGGAAAGGCCTACCGAACTTCACATCCAAGAGGTCAAACGGATCTTTCGGTACCTACGAAGAACCATTAACATGGGACTTTGGTATCCAAAGGATTCTGAGTTTAAACTAATAGCATTTTCAGATGCCGACCATGCAGGTTGTCAAATTACAGCAAAAAAGTAGATCAGGTGGAGCACAATTTTTAGGTGAAAAGCTAGTAGGCTGGCCATTAAGGAAACAAGATTGTTAGGAATTAAGCTTAAGCAGTTAAGACTGTTGGAGGTAACAGTTAGGACTGTTGAAGGAAGAAGTTAAGACTGCTGAAGAGTGTTGAAGACATGAGCAGTTAAGACTGCTGAGTATAGAAGTTAAGACGGTTTATGATTTATTGTAAAGTAGATAAATATGGAAAATATATTGTGTATATCGTATAAGAATAGATTGATAGTTATCTTGTACAAGAATCCTTGGTCTATAAAAGGATTGCCTAGGTTAAGGTTTAGATATACGATAGATACAGAGAGAAGTGAGTTCATACGTATTATTAAGATTCAAGGTTGTAAACCCTAGTGATAGGAGATCACTCGTATTATTTGCTAATAATATTGAATCGTTGGAAGTTATTATTCTGTGTTTCTTTGTTTCATTCAATTCATACAAAACACATAAGGTCTTCTAAGTGCTAGCTAGTAAATTCCGCGTGCTAGACTAAGTATAATTCTTCGTATCACATCTAACACAAGAAGTGTGTGTAGATCCGGTCAAGTGGTATCAGAGACAGGTTGCTGATACATAGATTTAGAAGATCCGAGAAGAACAAAGATGGACATGGAAACAACACCATCCACAACCAACATTGCTGCTAAGCTTCCTATGCTTAAACCTAATGAGTTCGACATGTGGAGACTTCGTATTGAGCAGTTTTTCAAGTGCAAGACTATGCACTATGGGAGATCATTGAAGATGGAAACTCTTTTACCCCTATTGAAACAACAACTGTTGTTGAAGGTAAATCTGAGACTACAGTGCAGACAAAGCCAACCACTAATGAAGAGAAGGCAAGGTACAAGAATGATATTAAGGCTAGAAGTTTGCTTCTGATGACTATTCCCAATGATCAGTTGCTGAATTTTAGTAAGTTCAAGTGTGCTAAATCTCTTTTCGAAGCTATTGTTGCAAGATATGGTGGGAATGAAGCCACAAAGAAAACCCAGAAGACCCTTCTCAAGCATCAGCTTGAAAACTTTACTGCAACAAGCAATGAGTCGTTGGATCATATGTTCAATAGGCTTCAAAAGTTGGTAAGTCAATTGGCTGTTTTAGGGATTGAGATGCCTCAGGAAGATCTCAACTCAAAGTTTCTGAGAAGTATACCTTCTGAATGGGCTATGCATGTGGTAATATGGAAAAACAAGCCTGATATAGATTCCATGAGCCTAATGGATCTATATAGCAACTTCAAGATAGTTGAACATGAGATTAAGAAGTCTGCTGGATCAAGTTCAAGTTCAAGCTCAGGGAATTTGGCCTTTGTATCAACTCCCAGTTCCTCAAGTCTAGATGAAGAAGTGCAAGTTACTGGAGCAGTTGGAACTGCTAGTGCAAATCTTGGTACTGCTAGCACCTCAAGCAGTACTAGTGGACTTTTGAATGATGATACTTATTGTGCATTCCTGACTACTCAGCACAATGGAAGTATGTTGACTCATTCAGATCTTCAAGAGATTGATGAAGATGATATTGAAGAGATGGATATTAAGTGGCAGCTCTCTCTTCTCAGTTTGAGAGCTAGAAGATTCTTGAAGAAGACTGGAAAGAATATTGTCATAAACAGTAATGATGTTGCAGGGTATGACAAATCCAAGATTGAGTGCTACAATTGCCACAAGAAAGGCCATTACTCAAGGGAGTGCAGATTGCCAAGTCAACAAGATGGAAAGAGTAGAGCATATGGAAACAAGTCAAGAGTGGTGGAGGTTACTGATTCAAGCTCGAAAGCCATGGTTGCTATTGATGGCTTAGGATTTGACTGGAGCTATATTGCAGAGGAGGAAGCAGAAGCATCTACAGAGGTTGCTCTCAGGGCATTTTCTGATTCTGAGGTACAAGTTTCAAAATATTCTAAACCTTGTGAAGTTTTAAAAGAATTAGAAACGCTTAAAACAAGATATGAGAGTCAGTGGAAAGAATTAAAAGAAACTGCTTTTAGCTTAGCAAATCACAAGAGAGCTTTAGCTGTGTTAGAAGAGAAAATTATTCATTATCAAAACAATGAGTCTAAGTTTTCTGATGATATGATTATTGTTAAGAGAGACTTAATGTTTAGAGAGAATGAAATCACTGTGTTAAAACATGTGTGGAAACCGTAGAGGGGGGTGAATACGTTTCCATTAAAAAACTTAAAATCTTTTTGTATCAAACACCCTATTAAGTGTGACGTAATATGAAGAGTGTCAACTAAGGTTATATAACATCTAGAGATGATTATGGCAAACTACAACACAAGCACAATCAAACCATGAAACTTACTTAATCAACTTAACATAAGCAACTAGCCACACAAACATAGACGCAATGCAAATATAAATATAAAGCAATAAAGAATGAAATGAAAGTAAAGAGATAAGTAAGAAGGCGCAAACCGGACACGGTGATTTATAGTGGTTCGGTCATAAAGCTCCTCTTCGCCCTACTCCACTCCCCGAGTACCCAACTCGAGAGTTACTTCACTAATCAACAAACTCCCTTCAGGCGGAGAAAACCGTACACGTCGCTTAACTTGTTTTCCGACACTAAGCTAGATGTCGAGTGCTAATCTTAGCTAGCACCAATCTACCACGATCTACCCGATCTACATATACACGTCGCTTATCCTATTTCTGACACTAAGCTGGATGTCGAGTGCTAATCTTAGCTAGCACCAATCTACCACGATCTACCCGATCTACCCTTGATCCACTTGATCAATACACACAAGCCCAATGGCTTCAAGAGATCTCCAAGATCTCAACACGATCACAATGATCTACTCCCACTTGACTCGATCTACCCGATCTACCCTTGATCCACATGATCAATCACATAAGCCCACTGGCTTCAAGAGATCTTCACTATCTCTTAAGATCACAATGATCTTGACTCACTCTCTCACAAAAGACAAATAATCTTGATGTATGCTATGATACAATCAAGTATGTAACCAATGTTACAAGACCTAACAACTACAACTCTTGTATCTTCTTGGATACCTTGAGTCCTTCTCTTGCAAATGAAGAGGAATGATAACACTTTGTATCATCATGGATACTTTGTATTCTTCTGTTGCTAATCAAGAGGGATGACAACACTTTGTATCTACTTGGATACTTTGTGTTCTTCTCTTGCTAATCAAGAGGAATGAAGAGGATCACTTGAATGGATGATTGGATCACTCTTAAACAAACTAAGACTCTCCAAATGATCAAAGAAAGTCATCTAAGTGAGGAGGGATTAGACCAGAGAAAAAGGACTGGAAAAATCAAGTTGGAAGTGTGGAATGGTCCACTATTTATAGGCAAGGGAATATCTGACCGTTACAGACCCACGGCTCCACTAAATACCCGACGGCTCCGTTAAATTTAATGGAGCCGTCCCTATTTAAAGGTGCCGTGGACGCTCCTTCGTTTGTCTTTAGTGGGGAAGGTTTATTTGGGAAAGTTAGGAGCTGTTGTGGGGGGAAATTTGACTGTTGGGATTTTCAAACATATTTTTCAAAATAAAACATTTCTTTTTAATTCAAAAATAATTTGTGAAATATATTTTTGAAAGAAATGTTTTTTCACATTAAAAATGTGAAGTCTAGAAAAATAAAATCCTTTAATCATTTGTCAAGTAGTAGATTTGTTTGTCCATACCTTGAGTGATTTATGTCGGGATGGAAATCTACGACTTCGTTAAAGCATACTTGAGACGTCGGGAGGTGTTGATGTAAGTATGCATTGATGATTTGTGTTTACAAGTAACTTGCACATTTTACGTTATGTATTACAAGTTACATGTTTGTCATTATTAGAACCGAAGAAACTGTTTAGTTTAAATATCGTAATATTTGCACTAACAATCTCCCCCTTTTTGATGATGACAAATATGTAAACCGTGACACATAGTAAAATGTAAAAGTTACCTGTTTACACTCCCCTTCTCCCCCTTTTTTCAAATCAGAAAGGTAGTTGCCTCGAGCGCTCCCTTGAATTCATTCCCTACTCACCCTTATTGAACTACATTCCTTGCGTCCCAGAAAGGCGAGTTTGCATCTTCCTAGTGAAGCCTTCTATCATCACTTGTGAAGATGACTCTATGCTATGTATTCAAATACTCCCGAGCTCCCCCTAGCTCATTGCTCCCCTAAGGTGACTTAATCCCCTTGTTTATTTACCTTAGTATCTAGCGAATCCATGGATCAAATTCTTACAAAGGCTTTTCCAACATCAAGGGTTAGCTTCATGCAGCATAATGTATAACAGTATAGGAGCAACATTATAGGGATAGATTACACATAGCAAGACATGCATGGGTTAAACTATGTTAGCACGTAAGTGTCACAACCCGACCTAAAACCTAAGGTGTAACTGTTCACTCAATCACACTAATCAAGAATGAGATTCGGTCATTGACTGACGCACTAAATGACTTCTTCCAAGTTGTCATTGGGAAGGAAAGTTCTAACAAACTTATTGAACAACATAATCATCTACCTAAGATGATTGATGTTAAGGATAGTTTGGTTGTGGTGACACACTCTAAATGATTACTATTATGACAAGCCGTGCCATAAAGTAGACTCGATAGAGGTTATACATAAATGATTCCATAAGGTGGGAGAGTGTTGGTTGTGGTGACAATAAGGAAAACTTGGGTTATGTAGTTGTAGGGGATAAATAATGGGATGACCCATTATTGGTTGTAGTGATGGTGATAATGATAAGGATGATGTGTTGGTACCAAGTCCAAAGAGGTTTGATGGGATAGAGTTAGTGTGATAGCTAAAGGTTGTGGTGGACTTGGTGGAGGTAAGGGTGTGGGAATCCTAAAGGTGGAGGATGATGATGATGTGATTGGAGATGTTGGTTTTGCCCTTTGAGGAAAGGTAGGAAAGGCTGGTTTAGGTTAATATATCGTTTGCACTGACAATGAGATGCATGATATATGTCAAAGGGAAAAAGAAAAGGTGCATGTGATCCTAACAGGATTGTTGGTGGATATCTCTAACGGGGTTAAGGTAACGAAGTTCTAGGTTTCTAGGTTGGATGATCCTAGTTGTGTGCTAGAGATAATTTGGTGCATGAAGGGTTTCATGTGTTTGTGAGGGTTAAAGGTTGTTGAACTAACTATCACTTATCCAAAGTGAGGAGTAGTTGTAAGGTTTTAGTGTGATGAGTTGAGGGTTATAGGTTTGAGTGTGATGATCTATGGGTTGAAGGTTCTTAGACTAACTATCACTGTCAAGAGTGAAGTGTAGCTAAAAGGTTTGAGTGGGATTGATATAAGGGTTGAAGGTTGTAAGGTTTGAGTGTGATGATGAATTGAAGGTTGTAAGGTTTAAGTGTGATGATCTATGGGTTAAGGTTCTTAGACTAACTATCACTGTCAAGAGTAAAGTGTAGTTATAAGGGTTGAGTGCGATGATGATGTTGATGTGAGGTTTGAAGGTGAGATGCAAGATAAGCTTGCAACGGTGAGGCCTTATATAGGCAAGAGTTGTGGGATTCAAACTAAAGTTGGTGTAAGAGTCCTATGGTTTAGTGAGGGAATCCTAGGGTGTATGTGAGTTTGCAAAATTTTGTAGGTTTGAGGTTAGGAATGCAGGGATCTAAAGGAAACAGTGAAAATTCGTCAAACATAGGCACGGTACTACTAAATACCACATGGTACCGTTAAATTTAATGGTACCGTGGCCTATTTAACGGTACCGTGACCTGGAAGTCACGAATTTTCCTGTGCAGCCTAGTTCTGGGCAGCTAAAGGAAAGTTTTCTAGGGAATAAGAACCCCATTAATGTGTTCTTGAGAGTTTTTGGTGAAAGGCTATATGAGTGTGTTTTCGCTCCCCCTTAATCTATGACCATCCGGACAAGATGCAAAAGATAAAGAGGAAAACAAACGTTGACGGAAGCGATGAGCTTAGTAATGTCATGACAAGTGGTGGATAGCATACGATAAACTTCACCTTTGAAGTCACGTAGCTCTTCTCAATCATTTTGAATATTCATAGAATATTTATATGATGAGGCATGTGATTACTTGGAGATATCCTAAGGGTTAAGAAGAGAAAATCTTCAGGGTATTGAGGTAGGTGATAAGGTTATAGGGTTATCTATGTTGATGAAGGAGGGTTATATTAACATATCCTAATGGTTCTTCGTTTGAAGTGTGTGGAAGATGAGTGGGATGCGGAAGCATTGGTAGTGTTTAGTACCATGCGGAAGTGAAATGGAAGAAGGCTTAGGAATCAGAAGATAGATACAATCTGTTCTGATAGGATACGGTTCTGGTTCAAAACTACATCGAGTGGGTTTCGATAGTGTTTTTGAAACAGTGAGAATAAACTGTCTCAGCAGACAACGGTCCGACGGTACAGTTAAATTTAGCGGTACTGTCCCCTATTTAAGGGTACCGTAACCTGCTGAGGTCAGTTTTGACCGAGAATTAGATTTCTGACAAAGAAATTTCACATATGTTGTGATTTTTCTGGACCTTAGATTAAAAGAATTTATACCGAATAAATTCTTTTATGAATGAATCCAACGGGATTAGGTGAACGTTGATCGAGAGCGAGAAATGACATTTAATTGCATTTCGCAAATTAAATATACTTTAAATATTTCGGATGAAATATTTAAGTTGTCATTGGAATTTAAGATGATTTCACGAATAAATCTCGCTGAATTAGTGAGACTCTTCGACACGAGGAAAGAATTTATACCTAATAAATTCTTTGAACGGTACTGGACGAGAAGAGATGACTTTTATATTTCCGAGGAAATACATAGGTAGTCATTAGAGCAATGTGAAAGATGACTTAATATTTCCTGTGAAATATTTAAATAGTCATAAGATTTATGGAAAATGTTCCATCATTCCTAGACCTAGACGAAGATGGTTAGGGGATTCTCGGTTGAGAGGTTTGGTTGATTTACGGATTTTGATGTGCTTCGCACACGAGTGTTTCATGGGGTTTTGAAAGATGTAAAGCTAGGCCTATGGTGCTGGTTCGCAGCAGGGTTTGGGATCTTAAGAAGTGTATAATCACACGAGGATGAAAGGAACTACTAATCACTTATATAGTAACTTGTGAGTCCTTTGTCATCCGAGGGTTGATGTTAGCTTTTAGCTTTTGGATGAGCGTTTTAACATATGTTGTTAAAAGGCTTGAGTATGATGTTTCGGATATGACATTTAACAATTGCGATCGCAAGTTAAACTTACTTGAATATTTTGGATGAAATATTTAAGTTGTCAACCCTACTCCGAGTTCTACTAGGTTTGTTCCTAACCTTCCCATGACAAAAGGGTGTATTACTTGGAAGAAGGCGAAGTGATGACTGGGGAATTAGGGTAACTTCGCGACTACTTTGACTTATGGGTTTTGACACTATTGTATGGCTCTATGACTTCTAAGGGTTCATAGTAATGGGCATACCTAATTAGGACATAGTTTGGGTGCAAACTTTACAAGCAAATCATGTAAAATGCACATAAGGAATAAATGCAAACATCATGCAAACCATGATAATCATTTAGCATTTAAGATCATGAAGATATTTAATCATATCTTATGAGAACATGTTATCATTTTGAAACACGTATGTGGGATGCAAGTAATCTAGGTTTGCTAAGGCAGATCCTAATTACTACTTGTTCAAGACAACATCCTAATGGGAGATATAGTTCACCGATGTAAACTATCTCTAGTCAAATGTAGGAATGAAAATTTTTCAAGTTAGAGAATGAGTATGAGACTATCACTAGTGGTGCTCAATTAAGGCTAAACACGACCATTTTTATGGGTTATACACGAACCCAACTTCTCTCCTGGAAGCAATCCAACCGTTAGGTCAAATTGAATTTCTAGTGCGATAGGTTCTCCAGTAGTCATTCTCATGTTAGAAGAATTCAGATTCCTATATTTGCCTATCAAAGTATAGCAAAGATGATGTTATCATGTTTTGCTTATACATGGCCTAATATGACTCAATTAACCATACTTTGAAAGTCGGTTAAGAAAATGACATGTCTTACACAACTCCTAACAAAGGCAAGCGAAATGTTTTAATTTCGTGTTTGAGATTTAGAGGTTATTTGATGGAGATGGTGTATTTTAAGATCTCTTGGACAACATCTTTGTTTGTTGAGTTGTTACATGTTATTTTAACACGATTTGGTTTCCTAGAACCAAGAGACACTCTAATGTGATACAATGTAGAATCTACTACATCGTGTGTGTTTCAAGAATGCTCCTTTGCATATCTTGAGTGAGAATCTAGTAAAGGTTATTTACCTCAATAGATCTTGTGAGCATTTTATTTGAAATGAGACATACTGCTTATTTCAACTAGTATGCTTTTCTAAGAGTAAACTTATCACTCTTAAGAATGCTTTGTGAAACAAGTATTTTAGTGTATGACCAATTTTACTTGTTTATGCAATGACACATGTCGTATTAGGTTATTATTCAACTCTAATATCCTATATTTGTTAACAGGATGCAATGTATTCTCTTGTAACATAACCATTCATGTCATAAAGAAAATAAGATGCATAGGATATAGGTTATCCTTTGTCAATCTTTTGATAAGAGAAATACATGTGATATTCTCAAAGATTGATGACTTACATGTATTATGTATGACACTTTTACTAGACATGTGACTTTGAGTGTTGAGTTGTTCATGAGCAAAGTTTACATATGTTGTTTGTTTGCTCTTGTTTGGTTTTTCGGAGATGACACATTTACTAATTGCATTGCAATGTAAATTACTTGTATATTTCGGATGAAACATCCAAGTTGTCAATCCTACTTGGTTGTGTATTTTATGTATCTTTTAAACATGTTAGTTTAAAGTTTGGAACACAACCATTGGACAAGAAGACTTAACATGGCATCTTCAACACAAGTGTGAGTTATGATCCGATGCATATTATTTTCGTCTTGAGAGGATGTCATTATTTTCATAACAATCGAGTGTGATTGAGTATGTAGATTCAAGATAATATGTTTCATCATGTTTTGATGTTATCTTGAAGCTAAACAAATAATGACTCCAATTTCATGTCCACACTCAAAAACTTGTCAATTAGATTCGATAATGATATCAATCATAATTTGAATAATGAATTGATATGTACTCGAGATCTTTCTTGACCCTCACGATCACTCCTTTTAAAAAGAAAATAAAAATTTAAGGAGTGTGTTCCATTTATTCTAATACTACTTGTATGTGTGAGGTTAATGACATATTAAGTTACTACTTTGATATTGTCATTTATTTTTATTTGAGAAAAACTATTTATATTATTAAGTATAATACTTTTAGTTTTTCGACACCTCATTAGTATAAAAATAATTATCTTTACTATTTTTATACAACATACGTAAAATACTAAATGTTTAAAACATTTTGTATGTGTGTTAAATCGATGCAAGTTTAATACATTTTCTTTTACATAAATACTAATGTATTAAAATGACTTTTTATCTTGTTTAGACAACCCATGGTCAAACAAGACAAAATGATGTAATGTTTTAAAGATCATGTTACGGATTTTATGAAAGTGTTAAGTATTTTGGGGTGATATACTTTTTACACTTAAACCTTTGGAAAAATAATTGTGTAAGACAATATCTTTCGACACACATGATCTACCAACTTAGTTTCTATTCCTAAGAAGGTTACTGAACCATTTTGAAAACTTGCAACAAATGCAAGAAAAATGGTTGATGCCTATATGCAATGCAAACTAATTACTTAATATAGTGCAAGTGATTTAGCATGAGCCTTATAAATGCATAAACCTGAAAACTATAATAAGCAAATAGCAATTTAGCTTAACACACACAAAAAATACTTATCGTCATTTTGTGTATTAGGTATAACAATGTATACTAAGCTTGATTTTATTTGACAATGAATTGGTTTCCTCCCCATTTCAAAGATTTTTGCTGAGTAACTTTGAAAACACGTCAAGGTTTAAAAGTTGAATCGCCCTTTTTCAGTTTGACCAAAAATTTACGCAAATTGTGTGACCAGAAGACCTTTAGTCAAAAATCAAGGACTTTAATATGCTTTCATTTAGAGATAATTCATAAAATTATTTCTCAAATGAAAGTAGACTCAACATTGTTTAAAATAATGGGCGACACGACTCGTACAGACTTATGGTTGATTTTATATGGATTTCTGAAAATGAACAAAAAGTGAAAAACATACAAACAGATGCACGGCACCATTAAATGACTCACGGTACCATTAAATATAACGGTACCGTACCATATTTAGTGGTACCGTGGTCTGTTTTCTGATTCAGAACTGCATGACTTAATGACTCATTCTGAAAACATGACCGGACACTTAAAAACACTATTTTTTTAGTGGTTTAAGAAATCCTTCAAGCTAGTATGACAAAGTATACTTAACAACAAAACTGGTAAGTATTAAACAAGTAAATACTTTTCATATTTTATCACCTTCATAGGTAATTTGATACATGGATCGTACTCAATTTTGATAACCATTTGTTTTAAAAATTTGAGCGACGTGGCTCTGGTACCAATTGTGGAAACCGTAGAGGGGGGTGAATACGTTTCCATTAAAAAACTTAAAATCTTTTTGTATCAAACACCCTATTAAGTGTGACGTAATATGAAGAGTGTCAACTAAGGTCATATAACATCTAGAGATGATTATAGTAAACTACAACACAAGCACAATCAAACCATGACACTTACTTAATCAACTTAACATAAGCAACTAGCCACACAAACATAGACGCAATGCAAATATAAATATAAAGCAATAAAGAATGAAATGAAAGTAAAGAGATAAGTAAGAAGGCGCAAACCGGACACGGTGATTTATAGTGGTTCGGTCACGAAGCTCCTCTTCGCCCTACTCCACTCCCCGAGTACCCAACTCGAGAGTTACTTCACTAATCAACAAACTCCCTTCAGGCGGAGAAAACCGTACACGTCGCTTAACTTGTTTTCCGACACTAAGCTAGATGTCGAGTGCTAATCTTAGCTAGCACCAATCTACCACGATCTACCCGATCTACATATTACTACGTCGCTTATCCTATTTCCGACACTAAGCTAGATGTCGAGCGCTAATCTTAGCTAGCACCAATCTACCACGATCTACCTGATCTACCCTTGATCCACTTGATCAATACACACAAGCCCAATGGCTTCAAGAGATCTCCAAGATCTCAACACGATCACAATGATCTACTCCCACTTGACTCGATCTACCCGATCTACCTTGATCCACATGATCAATCACATAAGCCCACTGGCTTCAAGAGATCTTCACTATCTCTTAAGATCACAATGATCTTGACTCACTCTCTCACAAAAGATAAATAATCTTGATGTATGCTATGATACAATCAAGTGTGTAACCAATGTTACAAGACCTAACAACTACAACTCTTGTATCTTCTTGGATACCTTGAGTTCTTCTCTTGCAAATGAAGAGGAATGATAACACTTTGTATCATCATGGATACTTTGTATTCTTCTCTTGCTAATCAAGAGGTATGACAACACTTTGTATCTACTTGGATACTTTGTGTTCTTCTCTTGCTAATCAAGAGGAATGAAGAGGATCACTTGAATGGATGATTGGATCACTCTTAAACAAACTAAGACTCTCCAAATGATCAAAGAAAGTCATCTAAGTGAGGAGGGATTAGACCAGAGAAAAAGGACTGGAAAAATCAAGTTGGAAGTGTAGAATGGTCCACTATTTATAGGCAAGGGAATATCTGACCGTTACAGACCCACGGCTCCACTAAATACCCGACGGCTCCGTTAAATTTAATGGAGCCGTCCCTATTTAAAGGTGCCGTGGATGCTCCTTCGTTTTTCTTTAGTGGGGAAGGTTTATTTAGGAAAGTTAGGAGCTGTTTTGGGGGGATATTTGACTGTTGGGATTTTCAAACATATTTTTCAAAATAAAACATTTCTTTTTAATTCAAAAATAATTTGTGAAATATATTTTTGAGAAAAATGTTTTGTCACATTAAAAATGTGAAGTTTAGAAAAATAAAATCCTTTGATCATTTGTCAAGTAGTAGATTTGTTTGTCCATACCTTGCGTGATTTATGTCGGGATGGAAATCTATGACTTCATTAAAGCATACTTGAGACGTCGAGAGGTGTTGATGTAAGTATGCATTGATGATTTGTGTTTACAAGTAACTTGCACATTTTACGTTATGTATTACAAGTTACATGTTTGTCATTATTAAAACTGAAGAAACCGTTTAGTTTAAATATCGTAATATTTGCACTAACAACATGAGCTAGAACAGGTTAAGAAGGCTAAGGAGAACATTCAGATGAGTGTAGATACACTTGAACACACATCACAAGGTGTTAAAAAGATAATTGAGGTTCAGATTCAAAATAAAGCTAAGTCAGGCCTAGGATATAAGTCTGTCCCACCTCCTTATAGAGGAATTCCATCACCCAAAGGTATAGACTTAGAACACACAGGACTCCCTGAATTTCAATTACCTGAACTTAACTATGGTCTTTGATGTGTCGTGTGCGTATGCTCAACCTAAGAAGGATGTAGTTGATAAACCTGTGTTTGTTAGTGCAAGTGATAAATCACTATCTGAGGACAAGGTGTCTTCTGATAGGTCCTCACCTAAGGACTCAGATGCTCCAACAATTAAGGAATGGACTTCTGATGATGAGGATGATCAGGCTGTGGTTAAGCCTGTTAGTGCTAAAGTGGAGGAACCAAAAGTTCCAAAGATGGTTAAACCTGAGACTGTTAGGCCTAGTTCAAATGCCAAACCTTTTAGACCAACAGTTAGTGTGGAACGGTTTATTGTTTATGTTCTTGATTGAGATATTTATGTATTGAATGTGTTTAGCATGCGGAATCTACTACAACACACTTTAAAAGAACACAAGGTGGTGAGTTTAAGTAAACGTGAGAATGCAATGAACAAAGAACACAACTTTGGTTAACACAAAACGATTCAATATTATTGATAATAATACGGATGATCTAAATATCACCGGGATTACAAAGTAATCTTGAATCTTTTATGGAATTGTGAAAGTGTAACTTAGTTACTTGAGAGATAGTTTGGTTATGTGTTTAGGTTGTTAAAGATGCATGCATGAAGTAGTGACTAAGATATCCTTTTATAAGATAAGGATATCTTATTACATGTTGTCAAGTGGAAGAGTATTATACTATACTTTGACTATTATTTGCGCCTACAATTAAATACAACTACCCATGTACAACTCTGATAATATTCCTCTGTCACCACAGAAGACTAATCTACTTCTACATAACGTATAACTTTGTACAAAGACTAATAATTCAACTAAATATCTATTACAAAATATCTAATCGACTTGACATAAGCTTGGCAGGCTCTTCATCAACCAGCAGTACCTTCTACCCAGAAGGTACTGGTAGAACATCTTCATACTTGTTCAAAATCAACTAGCAGGCTCTTCACATCATTGGCAGGCTCTTTGACTTTGATCATTTTATTCCCAACAATCCTCCCCTAAACTTGTTATTTCCATTAAAATACACAAGTTTCTGATGAATAAAATACATACCTTGAGGATTTGAGGGAACTCTTCCAAAAACCTTTACTTTCTATCCTTCCTTTTTCTTTCACATTGTTCAAATATGCTCCTTAGCAAACTTTGAACAATTTCTGAGTTC
Organism: Artemisia tridentata subsp. tridentata; assembly: GCA_021014915.2. Classification (NCBI taxonomy): domain Eukaryota; kingdom Viridiplantae; phylum Streptophyta; class Magnoliopsida; order Asterales; family Asteraceae; genus Artemisia; species Artemisia tridentata. The sequence continues at coordinate 43,602,704 of CP139507.1, forward strand.
TCATCATCTTTGTCACACCTTAATCTCTTAGAGATCATAGTTGAGAGCACTTCATAACTAAGTGGATACTCTTTCTCAGCCAACATGAAGAGTTCAATCCCACTTGATGTGTACAAATGATGAATACTGCAATGACTTAAGAATTCCCAGGTTGTAGTGGGATCATAATATGGAAACTTCCAATAATCATCTTTGGGATCAGGATCATACATCCTATTGAATTCAACCCATAACTCCTGTTCCTTAACATCATTGCTAGAATTTGTGGCTAGCCTTATCTGCACTAGATTCCACAATTCTTCTAAATCTGCTCTGTCAGATGCTCTAACTAGATTTTCAAAATTCTTAAAGATAGTAGACTATCCCCCAACCCTTGATATTTTCCATGACTTACCAAATCTATCATGGTGTATTTCCCAATCAATTATAGGGTGTCTAGACCTAATTGGATCAGCATGTATGATAGTAGGCAAAGTAATCAACATTTTACTTACTTGCTCTGTGTCCAATTTTGCTACTTCTTTCATCTGAGCATCTTCCTTCTTCTTTGAAGACCTTTCATGTGTGTGTTCAGGAGGAGTGCAATGGATCTTCTTGTAGGCTTCAATGTATAGATGCTGTAACTCATCAAATGATTTTCTTTTGAGTTGATGATCCTTCCAATTTGCTGACCTTTTCAGATATAACTTGAAGAATTTCATCTGCTCTTTCTGATCATGTGGCAGTTTAAACCCTTTCTCCTTATACTGCATGATCTGATGAAATACATCATTTAAGGCTTCTTCTCTATACTTTTTGGTGATGAATTCTTCAAGCTTGGCTGTCTTCTCTTCTACACTGAGAGACTCATCATCCATATACACAGAAGCTTGACCTCTTACAATTGGATCAATAGAGATAATCCATTGTAGTTGTGCATCAAATATTTGTGCAGCTTGAGAATCAAGAAGAGCTTGAGCAGCATCTTCAGCATCTTTCTGCTCTTTCATTACTTCAAGCATTCTTGAAGCTTCAAGTGCTTTTAGCTCTTCTTCATGAACCCTTTTGGCCTCTTCTTCTCCTAAAGCCATCTGAATTTGCTGAGTTCTTTTCAACTTCTTGGACTTTGGCTCATCTTCAATCAGAATACTTTTGCCCTTATCCTTTGGAGTTTGATCTTGTGATGGAGCAGAGGATTGCTCATCAGCAACTAAAACCCTCTTTCTCTTGTACACTATCTCAGCAGACCCTTTATATCCCATAGCCAATAGCCTTTCTCTCCTAGCAGACTCTTCTTCTGGCCTAGCAGGCTCTTGCCCTGCTCCAACAGGCTCTTCATCATAAACTTGAGTTCCATCATGGAATTCAAATTGAGCCTCTTCCTCATCTTCAGACCTATCCTTCCTCCCCTTTTTGGAAGAGTGACCTATCCTATCATCATCTGACTCTGAAGAACTTGATAAAACAACCCTTGCAGATCTTTTACCCTGTAACTTCTTCACTTCACCCTCCAATTTCTTGACCCTCTTGACCAATTTGATGTTGATCTTAGAAAACCTTTCATTTTGACTTTTAAGAGCATTCTCTAAGAACTTCACCTTTTCTTTCAGTTCTTGCATTGTCTGAGGTGATTGGGTTTGTGATACATGATGTGATGATTGTGGTGGTGTTGCTGATGGTACTGGAGATGGTATTGGAGTTGTTTGATGTGTTGGTGAAATGTAACCATGTGAAGAACTAGATGATTGTGTTTCAGCTGATGGTGTTGGTTCTTCTGGATGTTGTGGTATCATTTCATCAAAAAGTGGAATTTCCTCCCCTCTAAAACCAATTCTCATATTTGAAAATACTTTGGGAGAAAGTTTTGGTGTTTCATAAATTGAGTCTGTGGGAAGCAACAAATGTTGTAATTTTCCAATGATGCATCCAATAAATCTTGGATACATCAAAAAATTTGTTTTAATTTTCACATTGTTTATCAACCCTTCAAAAATATATTTAGAAAAATTGTATTTTCTGTTTGTAGCTAAGCAAATGAGAGCAGAAGCCATGTTTCCACTAAATTGCTCCCAAGAGGTTTTCTTCTGGCTCAAACAGTGAAGGATTGTGTGAATCAAAAATCTCCATTGTGGAGTAAGATGCTTTTTCAGAAAAGTAAGTTTGTTAGACTCAGCATGATACCCCATTCTTTGTAAATTTTCAAAAATTTCAGTATCTGGTAATTGACTAATACCATCAGAATCATCCAAATGAAGATGTCTTCTTATGGATGACTCAGTAAGAGTCAAATGTTTACCATCCACTTTGGCCTTAATTCTTTGTTCCCCATTTTCAGAAGTTTTAATTTTAGCAGATTGCCAAAATTGCAAAATTTGATTTTCATAAATAGTGAGATTAACTAGCAAAGAAAACCTGATGTAGGAGGTGTTTAAAAAGTCCACTACTTGATGAAATGAGGTATTATCCTCTGACTTCTCCAAAAATGCTAACTGATTGTGACGTTGGACAAAATCTAGAACAACTGTTGAAGCCATAATGAAAATTTTGAATATGATGGTGGGATTTGTTGGTAGTACTGGTAGAAGATGAAAGGTGTATGTGAATTATGATAATGACTGATGAAAGAAGATATGATAGAATTACTTTTAACCGAAAATAAGAAAGATTATAATAAGTAAATGTATAGGCGGTTAAAAAGATCTTTTATATGTGAAATATAATATAATATAATCATCAGTAATTTACATAACTACCCCAACGGCTAATTTTAACTACCAGGCCTAATGGCTAAAACTTTTTCTGACAGGCTCAACGGCTATATAGCAGTACCTTTTTATACTAGCAGTACCAATTTTGAACTACCAGTACCTTTGAAAGTTTTATAAACATCCCTTATAGTTTTTAGCAAACTACCAGCTATCAACGGATTTGAGTTGTCTTTACCAAAAGCCGTTTGCTTAAGGACTAGCTAACAATTTACAATTAAGTATGGTTAGTTAACAACCATATAGTTTTTGGTAAACTATCAACCATCAACGGATTTGATTTGTCTTTACCAAAAGCCGTTTGCTTAAGGACTAGCCAACTCTTAAGTTTGTGAAAACTTGGTGAGCTGAATACCAAAAGCCATGATGGCCCAAAGATGGTGCAATTTCCTTGGATGGAGGAAATTTAGAAAGTCAATGATGTTGTGTATCTTGGATGATTGGTTCAACAAGTGAAATCATCTAATGTCATGCCTTTGAGTTGAAACCTTTCTTAGTTTGATCTAGATAGAACTTTCTCCTTGAGAAATGCTTCATCCCTTCTAGATATGTGATCTAACTCTATCTTTTTCAACTCTGCATCATCTTGTATGCTCTTGTCTTTCCTTTCATTAATTGGATTTTTCTTCCATTCTGGGCTATCAATTCCTCCCCTGAGATTGTTATCTCTCCTGAAATGAATATAACTTTTGTTGCTCCTTTCTGTTTGGAAGAACTCTTGTTTTGTTATCAACCTGAAATGTGTTAGTTCCAAACCAAAAGAACAAAGTGCAAAGCACTTGATCTATAGCATTTTAAACATTCAAGCCTTTATATGAACAAAACATAGCAATTTTGTATCAGCAGGACCAATTATGAACTAACAGGACCTTTTGACTAACTAGCAGTACCATGTTTAAAATCCAATACCAGTTAAGTTTATGAACAAAAACATATGATTTTTACAGATTTATCATTCCAATACCTCCTACAAGATATTTGAATCTACCTAAATCAAAAGCTTTGGTGAGAAGGTCTGCATAATTCCTTTCAGAATCAATCTTAACTACTTGAATTAACCTTTTCTCATTGCAATCCCTTATGAAATGGTGTCTGATTTCAATATGTTTTGTTTTTGAGTGTTGAACTGGGTTTTTAATGATAAAAATAGTACTGCTATTGTCAATATAAATAATGGTGTTAAGAAAATTGTACCCATAGTCAAGCATTTGATTTTGGATCCAAAGAACTTGCCCACAACAACTTGCACTAGCAACATATTCTGCTTCAGTTGTAGAATTGGCCACCATTGTTTGTTTCTTGCATTGCCAAGTGATTAGTCTGCAACCAAGAAATTGACATCCACCAGTTGTGGATTTTCTGTCTAGAGTTGCACCAGCATAGTCACTATCCGAATAAGCCACCAATTCAAAAGATGATTCCCTTGGATACCAAAGACCCAACCTAGGTTGACCCTTAAGATATCTAAAGATTCTTTTGACTGCTGTGAGATGAGAGATTTTGGGATGTATTTGAAACCTTGCACATACACATACTGAGAACATGATATCTGGTCTTAAAGATGTAAGGTACATCAAAGACCCAATCATTGATCTATAATTGTGGGAAATCCATATCTTCTCCTTCAGCATCCTTGAGTAGCCCTTTGTCTGGATCCATTGGTGTACTTGCAACCTTAGAATCAGCAAAATTAAATTTCCTTAGGATCTCTGCTACATACTTATCTTGGCTGATAAATATGCCTTCTTTGGATTGTTTCACTTGGATACCCAAAAAGAAAGTAAGTTCCCCCATGGAACTCATTTCAAACTTACTATGCATAAGTTTTTCAAATTCTACACACAAGTCTTGGTCTGTTGATCCAAAGATTATGTCATCAACATAAATCTGCACTAGCAAGATGTCTTTCTTTGTTCTTTTGATAAACAAAGTTGGATCAATCCTGCCTCTTTGGAATCCACTTTCTAGTAGAAAACAAGCCAATGTTTCATACCATGCCCTAGGAGCTTGGTGTAGACCATACAAAGCCTTGGTAACTTTGTAAACTTTGTCTGGATACTCTGCATCAATGAAGCCTGGAGGTTGAGATACATATACTGGTTCTTCAATTTCACCATATAAAAATGCACTCTTAACATCCATTTGATAGACAGTGAAGCCTATGAATGAAGCATAGGCCAAGAAAAGCCTAATTGCTTCAAGTCTTGCAACTGGAGCAAACACTTCTTCATAATCTACCCCTTCTTCTTGAGTATATCCTTGTGCTACCAATCTAGCCTTGTTTCTGATCACTATACCCCTTTCATCTTTCTTGTTTCTGAACACCCATTTGGTTCCAATTGCCCTATGACCTCTAGGCAAATCAACCAATATCCAAACCTTCTGAATCTTGAATTGGAGAAGCTCTTCTTGCATTGCTTCCACCCAACTTGCATCATCTAAAGCTTTGTTTATGTTTTTGGGTTCAGCCTGAGATAGAAAACATGAAAACAGGCATATATTGGAAGTATCATTATTCTTTTCTTCATAAATAGAGGAGATAAACCCTTCTTCATCTGGAGATAAGACTTGAGATAAACCAACTTGAGATCTTGTTCTAACACCAGAAGTTATGCTTCCAATCACATCATCAGTTGAGTGATCTTTGAGAATTCTAGTGTTTGGTGTTTTAGGAACTTCATATGTAGTTGGAAGATTGCTAATCCCAACTTCTTCTTGAAAAGAATCATCTATTTGAGCATTCAATGGCTCAGCAGTACCAATACTTGAACTAGCAGGACCATCTGAAGAACTGGCAGTACCATTGTCATTAGCACCACTTTCTTGATTCTCTTGATTCTGAGTTCCTTCATCTTCTTCATTGCCTTCATTTGTTGTGTTTGAAGATTCTTCTTGACTTGAAGATAGATCCATACTTTTCCAAATTGGCATCCAGATGTAATCTTGATCTTTAGGAGTTTCAACATTGTCTTCAGAACCTGCATTATCATTAGTATTTGTACCTGAAACAGGCACATAATTCATAGATTCTGAAAGCCTATCAACATCAAACATCCAATCTGGTCCAACTCCTTTCACATTTGTAAGTTTCTCTTGAAACTCTATGTGAAGATTCTCTTCTACTAGCCTAGTGCAAGTGTTAAACACTCTATAGGCCTTACTCTGCAAGGAATACCCTATCAAATAGCCAACATCTGCTTTTCCATCAAATTTGCCTAAATGATCTTTGGTATTGAGAATAGTGACATGACAACCAAATGGTCTCATAAAACTTAAAGATGGTTTTCTACCAAAGAAAAGTTCATAAGGTGTTTTTCTATGTGGTTTTGTCACAAGAACCCTGTTTTGTACATAACAAGCAGTACCAACTGCTTCAGCCCAAAATGAAATAGGCAACTTAGAGTCTACTAACATTGTTCTAGCAGCCTCTATAAGTGTTCTATTCTTTCTTTCTGCTACTCCATTTTGCTGAGGTGTTCTAGCTACACTAAAACTCTCTTTTTATGCCTTTTTCCTTGCAAAAGTCATCCATAACTCTATTCTTGAACTCTGTCCCATTGTCACATCTGATGACTTTGACCTTCTTATCAGATTGGTTTTCTACCTCAGTGATATATGTTTTAAGTATCTCACTAGTTTCATGTTTAGATCTTAAGAAGAAAACCCATGAAAATCTGCTATAGTCATCAGTAACAACCAGACAATATCTTTTTCCATTTAAGCTGCACACATTAGTAGGACCAAAGAGATCCATATGAAGCATATGTAAAGCCTGAGAAATAGAGTTTTGGGTCTTGAGCTTACAAGAAGCTCTATGTTGTTTGCCTTTTAGACAGTCAACACAAGTTTGGTCGTTTTGAAAAGACTTTTTGGGTAAACCTCTTACTAAATCATATTTTGCAATAGTGTTGATTGTTTTAAAGTTTACATGACCAAGCCTTCTATGCCAAAGCATAGATTCATCCAATGAGGCCTTTGCTACCAAACAAGTTAAACCTTCCTTGGGATCAATGTTCTTTAAATTGACACTATACATATTGTTCCTTTTTGGAATTTTAAGAAGGATCTGACTCTCATCAGGCATCTTAAAATCAGAAGAAAGAAACATACATTCATTGTCAGTAAATAGAACATTGTTCTTTTTGTCACACATTTGTGAGACACTAAGAAGATTAAACTGAAGTTCTTTCACAAAATACACATTTTCAAAATCTAGTTTACTGGTTTTGATAGTACCTTTACCAGTGATCTTTCCTTTTATTCCACCCCCAAAGGTAACATATCCTCCATCAAATGTTTTGAAGTCTGAGAGGAATGACATGTTGCCTGTCATGTGCCTTGAACATCCACTATCAACATATCCTTGATCTTCAATATCAGATGAATGTTCCTGCACATGAATAAACATATTAGTTTCCTTGGGGTACCCAAGCCATGACAGACTTGGGTTTGCCTCTTGCATCAATGAAATCAAACCTTTTCAGGATTGTTGATGCACCTTTTGATTGGATTGGTTTCCAAATCCAACATGCTGAGGACTTAACAGCACTTTCCCTTCTAATCCATTGTGTGGTCTTTGGTCTATCAGTACCAATTTTGGCAATACCAATTTTGGGACCAGTTAACCATTTGGTCTAGCAGGACCTTTGGTTTTTGGTGTCCAAAATTTTGTTTTAACCACATTTATCTTTTGAATAGGACTTTTCTCAACTTTTGGTACACTTTTGAAAGTGTTTCTTGTACCCTTTTCAGTTGGTTTTGTAATAACAGGCTTATGTTGTCTAACAGTATGATTATCTTTTGTAGTGTTAGACTTAACAAAACTTTTTCTGGGATGAGTAACATTTGTTTTAGACTTTGATTTACTCCCAGAAACCCATTTATTACAAAAGCATGAAGATGATTAAAGCTACCACAATAATAACAAGCCTTATTAAACATAACAAAGTCATCACCTAATTGTTGTGACTTAAGGTTGTTCCAATTTCTTTGGCTTCCCCTAGGTTTGTTATTACATTTTTCACAACTTTCAACTGTCTTCAAAACAGCTTGAGTCTTAGCTTTAACTTCTACTTTCTTAGGACTGGTTGGTCCTATTTTGATTCCTTTGATAGGAATAGTCTGATCTTCATCATCATCAGATACCCAATCCTCAATAATTAGGACATCTGGTCTCTTATCAGTGAGCACCTTAGAGAGTGGGACATTCTTAGCACTCTCAGAAGGTTCACTTATCACTACAGATTTAGCCAATGGTTTGTTCATGACTTCATGCACACCTGATTCAGCAAGATTTGATCCTGGAGGACAAGGGATTCCTCTATAAGGAGGTGGACATTCATTGTATCCTATCCCTGATTTTATTCTCTTATTCATCTGATTCTCTACTATGTTCCTAGTACACTCAGAAGCATTTTCCAATTTAGTAACAGTCAGTTGAATATTATCTCTAGCCAAGGTAACTTTAGTACACTCATTCCTTACCATTTCTATTTCTGAATCTTTCAAAAATATTTGTCTGTTAAGAGCAGCTTTAGCATCAGAAAATGTGAGTTCATTTTCTCTATAGTGAATGATTTGTTTTTCTAGCTTAGACATACCACACTTATGGTCAAATAAGGTTTGATTGGTTTTTCTATGTTCTAAAATTTCTGTATCATAAGCTTTACTTATGATTTCTAATTCTTTAAGAGATTCACAATTATTAGAACATTTGATAGTTTGTACCTCAGGAGTGGAGAATGCCATCAAAGCCAATTCATCAGAAGTTGACTCATCTTCACCCATGAAACTCCAATCAAAACCCATGCCATCAATAGCAACCATTGCTTTTGGCTCAGCAACTTCAACAACCTTACTCTTGCTTTCAAAGCTTCCTTTCTTCTCAAAGCTTTCTTTATTTCTGTTGTCAAACCCTCTACCTCTGTTATCCTGCTTCTTAGGTCTTCTACACTCTCTAGAGTAGTGACCTTTCATGTGGCAGTTGTAACACTCCACCTTTGACTTATCATAGCCAGCAGGCTCATTTCCATCTATCAGTATCTTCTTGCCAGTCCTCATCATCAACTTCTTAGCTCTAATGCTTAAAAGTGAAAGTTGCCACTTTATGTCCATTACTTCAAGATCATCAGGATGAATCTCTTGAAGGTCTTCAAATGTTAATACGGACCCATTATGTTGAGATGTAAGAAAAGCACACCCAATTGTTTCATCTAAAATGGATTTGGTACTACTAGAAGTACAGCAGTACCAAAAGTTGTGTTAGCAGTACCTTCTTCTCTGCCACCTTTATCTTCATTATCAACCTTTGAGATGCTTGGGGATGAAACAAAAGCCATATTTCCAGAACTTGACCCAGTAGTCTTCTTAACTTCATGTTCTACAATTTTGAAATTGTTGTAGAGATCATTGAGACTCATCTGGTCAATATCTGATTTGTTCTTCCATACAATGACATGCATAGACCATTCTGAAGGTAAACTCCTAAGAAATTTAGAGTTTAGGTCTTCTTGAGTTATCATCACTTCATGGATGGCTAACTGACTTGCAAGCTTCTGAAGTCTATTGAACATACTGTCCAAAGAGTCATTGGTTGTGGCTGTAAAGTTCTCAAATTGTTGTTTGAGAAGTGTTTTCTGTGTTTTCTTGGTAGCATCATTACCACCAAACCTAGCCACAATAGCTTCAAAAAGGGTTTTGGCATCTTTGTATTTGTTAAAGATCAGAAGTTGATCATTTGGAATAGTCATCAGTAACATACTCCTTGCCTTTAGATCATTTCTCTTCTGAACTTTTTCATCTGCATTTGATGGTTGTTCTTGTATTCTTGTTACAAGAGCATCATTTACTGTTGTAGTGGTGATTTGGGGTTTAAATGAATTGCCTTGTTCAATGATCTCCCAAAGTGCATAGTCCTGCACTTGAAAGTATTGTTCAACCCTTAGTCTCCACATTTCAAACTCGTTTTGCTTGAGTAATGGAAGTTTAGCTGCAACATTGGTTTGAATATGTTCAACATCCATTTTTCTTTTAAATTAGTAAATATCAAGCCTAGCTCTGATACCACTTGTGGAACTGTTTATTGTTTATGTTCTTGATTGAGATATTTATGTATTGAATGTGTTTAGCATGCGGAATCTACTACAACACACTTTAAAAGAACACTAGGTGGTGAGTTTAAGTAAACGTGAGAATGCAATGAACAAAGAACACAACTTTGGTTAACACAAAACGATTCAATATTATTGATAATAATACGGATGATCTAAATATCACCGGGATTACAAAGTAATCTTGAATCTTTTATGGAATTGTGAAAGTGTAACTTAGTTACTTGAGAGATAGTTTGGTTATGTGTTTAGGTTGTTAAAGATGCATGCATGAAGTAGTGACTAAGATATCCTTTTATAAGATAAGGATATCTTATTACATGTTGTCAAGTGGAAGAGTATTATACTATACTTTGACTATTATTTGCGCCTACAATTAAATACAACTACCCATGTACAACTCTGATAATATTCCTCTGTCACCACAGAAGACTAATCTACTTCTACATAACGTATAACTTTGTACAAAGACTAATAATTCAACTAAATATCTATTACAAAATATCTAATCGACTTGACATAAGCTTGGCAGGCTCTTCATCAACCAGCAGTACCTTCTACCCAGAAGGTACTGGTAGAACATCTTCATACTTGTTCAAAATCAACTAGCAGGCTCTTCACATCATTGGCAGGCTCTTTGACTTTGATCATTTTATTCCCAACAGTTAGGTATGCAGAGATGTATAGGACCACAAACAAGCCAAGAGGTAACCAGAGGAATTGGAATGACCTCAAATCCCACCAATTAGGAAAGGATTTTTTTGCTATAGGAAAGCTTGTTACTCTTGTGGTAGTTTTGATCATCTTGCAGCTTTTTGTGATAAGTATGTTAGAGGGTATTCAAACAAGAGCATGTGTCTAGAGAGACCTAAAACTCCTCCTAGCAATGATAAGTTGATACCCAGATCAGTTCTTTTGAGGTCTGGACTAAAAGCAGTTCAAACTGCTAGACCAGCAGTTCAGACTGTCAGACCTATGAGACAGATTCACCCAAGGCCACTAGTTCAAAATCCAATAAATGTTTTTAAACCATCCTACAAAACTGGTAAAAGAACTTTTTATGAAAAAGCAGTGGTGAAAAACCAAGTTTGGAAACCTAAGGTAACAACTACTAAGCCAGCAGTTCCAACTGCTAGCAGGGCAATTGGTACTGGTGTGAATAAAAACACTGCTAAGGGAAACATGAGTAATGGGGTGAATGCTTCAGCATGTTGGGTATGGAGACCAATTCAACCTAATGGTGCTAAGACTATTTTGAAAAGAATGAATTATGTTGATGCTAGAGGAAAGCCTAAGTCTGTTATGGCTTGGGTTCGAAAAGAAAATTAATTTTTCTTATTATATGCATTGTTAGTCATATGCTTGTATTTGGTTTCTTTGTTTTTGGACTAACAATTGCAGAATTGGAGAGAAAACACCAAGGGATTAAGAATGCTTGATGTTTTGGACTAAATGGTGTTCTGGAGATTAGTATGTGATCCTTGCATACAACAAATGGTAATTGGTTCACCATGTCTTATCCACATAAGAACCAACTAGTCCAGAGCAAACGGTTTCTGGTAAAGACTAATCAAATCCGTTTATGGTTGACAATTTACCAAAAATTGTATGGTTATCAGCTCACCATATCTAAATGTGAAGAGTTGGCTAGTCCAAAGCAAACGGCTATTGGTAAAGACATATCAAATCCGTTGATAGCTGATAGTTTGCTAAAAACTATGTTTGAGCCATGTTATTTTAAAATTCTTATTTCAACAAGTTGGGACGGCTCAATAAAATTTTTTCAACAGTTGAGACGGTTAGTACAAAATATTGGTACGGTTCAACTAGCCGTTATGACTGACGTGTCGGTTATTAATTTTGGAGTAAAAACTAGCCATTGGCGGTTTGTTGCGATTTTTACTGGATGAATTACGGATTTCGAGGGATCCTCTTATAGATATTTTAACTTTTATTTTATTATATCCTTATACTAAAATAACTAGTTACCATATTCTTTAAGTCGGTCAACTTGAAACCCTAACTCTCTCCATAAACTCTCAATATTACTTTCATCTTCTATCTTTTCACTCACCATTATTATTATTCACGGCTGTTAACTAATATTTACTGCTAAGAATGACACGATTGGATTTTGTTAAACGTCACAACCAGGTTGCATTTTTAGAGAGAACAGAGCAAGGAGATAGGCCAAAATTTTATGAGATTGTGGATTTTCTCAATCACTCTCACATAAGGTATGCTCTAACTATTTCTCCTACTCTTTATGTTTCGCACATCACACAGTTCTGGCAGAATTCATCTATCTTGACAAGTGATGATGGAAACTTAGAAATTCATACTAAAGTAGATGGCATTAAATTTGTTGTTACCGAGTCTATACTTTGGAGACATCTTAAATTAAATGACTCAGATGGTATCCACACTATGCTAAATACTGAAATTTGGGAAGAACTTGAAAAAATGGGGTATAATACATCTAAACATAAATTGACTTTTCAAAAAGCATGTTTATCACCCCAATGGAGATTTTTGATACATACTCTTCTGTGTTGTTTAAGTAATAAAAAGACTGCTTTGGAACAGTTCAGTAGCAATATTGCTATTGCACTCATTTGTTTGTCTACAAACAGAGTTTTTAACTTTTCAAAATATATTTTTGAGGGTATGGCATCAAATGTTGATAGTAAAACAAAGTTTTTAATGTATCCCAGGTTTGTTCAAACAATTTTAAATAAAAAGAAAAACCTGCTTACAGAACCAACTGAAATTTTTCCTACGCCTAGTCTACAATCAAAGGTTTTTCAAAATATGACTATGGCCAGTAAACTTTTTCAAGGGGAACCAGTTCCATTATTTCCTCAAATGATTCAAACTGAGTTAGGTGAAGGTTCAGCAGTTCCAACTGATCCCCATCACACATCCACTCAAGTATTTGAAACAACCCAACAACCACCTATCACTTATAGGAGAAGTTCTAAACCTAGTCTAACTAGGGTTGTGACTGAATCCTTGCCCAAAGATTCACCTCTCATAGCAGGTAACACAGCTAGAAGTGATGAGGGTAGTTCTTCACAAAATGAATTGACGGCTTTATGTACCAAGTTAGTAAACAAGGTTGATACTTTGGAGAAGGAGCTAAAGCAAACCAAGGAGGAATTCAAAGCTCACAAGGAGACTTTTTCCAAAGTTTATACAAAGCTAACAAAAAGGGTGAAGAAACTTGAAGAACAGTTGAAGAAGAAAAGGGCAAGAGTGGTATTGGATGATGATTCTGATGATGATGATTCAGATGGCTCTGAAGGGGATGATGAAAATTCTTCCAAACAGGGGAGGAAATCTGGTAAAGAGAGGAAATTTGAAGATAAGGATAGATCAGGATCTCAGGGGAGGTATGAAAAAGATTCTGAACAAGATCAAGGTTTTGATATTGGTTCAGGTTCTGGTCATGTTCATGAAGAAAAAGTTGAGACACATCAAGCATTTGCAAATGAAGAAGCAGTTCAAACTGCTGAGACAGAGCAAGAGACAGAGCATGATGAGGAAGCTAAACAAGCTCAGATTGCTCATGATGAAGAATTTGCAAGGAAGATGGCTGCTGATGATATAAGGAATATAGCTGAATTCATGGAAAGAAAAAGATCAAATGAAGTAGATCAAGAAGAATTCAATGAACAGTTGCAATATTTTCTGGATTCTGATGTGATGGTAAGAGCACAAGCTTCTATGGTTCTTAAAGATAAAGAATTGAATGAAGATGAAAAGACAGAGGAGCTTAGGGAATTTATACTCAAGAAGAATGGAGTTGCAACATGGGATGATATGATTCATAGAATAAGAGAAAGCCAGAAGTCAGGGTACAAGACAAAGTTACCAACAAAGAAGGAACTTGTTGAGGATATGAAGCATTATTTGAAGAACTCAGCAAATTACTTAATGAAGGATTTCAAGGGAAAGTCTTATGCTATCATTGAAAAAGAATTCTGTGAAACTTATGCTATTTTGAATTCTCCAAGAAGAAGTGTCAAAACAGGTAAGAAGAGGGAAGCAGAATCTATGGAATCAAAAGTTGCTAAGAAACAAAAGTCTGATGAAGAAGGATTAACTGATGAGAAGATCAAAAGCATGATGGTGATTATTCCAGATTCTTCTTACATTAAACCTTTGCAGGTCAAACATCCAATCATTGACTGGGAAGTGTTTACTGATGGTAGAATGAAGGGATGGAGAATTATTAGACATGGAGATATTTCTGAAAGATATAAGTTGTTTAAAGATTTACTTAATGGCTTTGACAGAGAAGATTTAAATCAACTTTGGAGCTTAGTAAAGGAGAAGTTCAGAGATATTGATCCAGTTGAAGATAAAGACAAAGAACTATGGGTTCAATTGAAGAGAATATATGAACTAGATGGTGGAGAATCGATTTGGAGATTTCAAGCTCAAGTCAAGGATATCTCTTGGAAGTTATTTGGTACATGTGGAGTACACAGAGTATCTACAAAGGAAGGAATAGAGATATATATGCTGGTTGAAAATACTATCCACTCAGATCAGGTGTTTTGACAATGCTGGCATTTGCTAAACTAGAAGCTAATGAAGAGTCTGAGATGGCTAATATGCTGGTAACGAAGATGTTCAACCTTGCACAAGAGGTAAAAGCTAGATCTAAGAGATTTGCTTGATGGGTATTTGAAAGAATTTTCAGCATTAAGAAGAAGAAGCTTAATTTGAAGAAACTTAATGATTGGATAGAAATCATAAGTTTAGGGGAGGATTGTTAGGAATTAAGCTTAAGCAGTTAAGACTGTTGGAGGTAACAGTTAGGACTGTTGAAGGAAGAAGTTAAGACTGCTGAAGAGTGTTGAAGACATGAGCAGTTAAGACTGCTGAGTATAGAAGTTAAGACGGTTTATGATTTATTGTAAAGTAGATAAATATGGAAAATATATTGTGTATATCGTATAAGAATAGATTGATAGTTATCTTGTACAGGAATCCTTGGTCTATAAAAGGATTGCCTAGTGTGGAAAGGATTGCTCAAACACTTGGGATGTGAATCTTAGTAACGTGTTTGGGATATTTATGTATGAAAGTGTTTAGCATGCAGAATCTACTACAACACACTTAAAAGAACACAAAGGTGGTGAGTTATGTAAACGTGAGTATGCAATGAACAAGTAACACAACTTTAGTTAACACAAACCGATTCAATATTATTGATGAAATAATACGGATGATCTAACTATCACCGGGATTACAAAGTAATCTTGAATCTTTGATTGTAAAAGGATTTGTGAAATGAGTAACTAAGTTACTTGAGAGATTGTTCAGTTTTGGTTAATAGTTGAAGAGATGCATGCATGAAGGAGGTGTCTTAGGGAACCTTTTATACAATAAGGTACCCTAATTACAAGTTGTCAAGTGGTTGAATATAATATGTTACTTTGACTATTCTAGCCTACAATTAAATACAACTACCAATGTAACAACTCTGTAATATTCTTCTGTACACCACAGAAGACTAAACTACTTCTACATAACGTATAACAATGTACAAAGACTAATAATTCAACTAAATATCTATTACAAAATATCTATCAACTTGACATAAAGCTTGGCAGGACCTTTATCAACTAGCAGTACCTTCTACCCAGAAGGTACTGTTAGTACATCTTCATACTCTTCAAAATCAACTAGCAGGCTCTTTGACTTGAACATTTTATTCCCAACAATCCTCCCCTAAACTTGTTATTTCCATTAAAATACACAAGTTTCTGATGAATAAAATACATACCTTGAGGATTTGAGGGAACTCTTCCAAAAACCTTCACTCTCTGTTCTTCCTTTTTCTTTCACATTGCTCAAATATGCTCCTCAGCAAACTTTGAACAATTTCTGAATTCTCTTCATCTTTGTCACATCTTAATCTCTTGGAGATCATAGTTGTAAGCACTTCATAACTAAGTGGATACTCTTTCTCAGCCAACATAAAGAGTTCTATCCCACTTTGTGTGTAAAGATGATGAATACTGCTAAGGCTTAGAAATTCCCATGTTGTTGAAGGATCATGATAGGGAAATTTCCAATGAACATCTTTTGGGCTAGGATCATACATTCTATTGAATTCTACCCATAGTTCCTGTTCCTTAACATCAGTACTAGAATTTGTGTCTAGCTTAATTTGAACTAGATTCCACAATTCTTCTAAGTCTGCTCTGTCACATGCTCTTACTAGATTTTCAAAATTCTTAAAGATAGCAGTCTGACCCCCAACCCTTGATATTTTCCATGACTTTCCTAATCTATCATGGTGTATTTCCCAATCAATAATAGGGTATCTAGACCTAATTGGATCAGCATGTATGATAGTTGGCAAAGTAATTAACATCTTACTTACTTGCTCTGAGTCCAATTTTTCTTCTTCGTTCTTCTGAGCATCTTGCTTCTTCATTGAGGGCTTTGCATCAGATGGAACTTTGTAGTAAAGACTTTTGTAGGCTTGAAGATACAAGTAGTAGATTTCATCAGCAAATTTCTTCTTCAGTTGATAATCAGTCCAATTTGCTTGACCTTTAAGAAATCTCTTCATAAAAGTCACTTGATCTTTCCATGATTTGCCCACCTTAAACCTCTTTTCTCACTTTCTTTCATCTTTTCAAAAACGTCAGCCAGAGCTGCTTCTTTATACTTCTTGTTGATAAAAGATTCAAGCTCTGTTGTTTTCTCATCAGAATTGAGATTCTTGTCGTTCACTATTATTGATGCATGGCCTTTCACAATTGGATCATTAGCAATAATCCATTGCATCTGTGCATCAAAGGTTTCTTGAGCAATTTGAGTATCAAGAAGAGTCTGAGCAACATCTTTATGCTCTTTCATTTCTGTAAGCATTCTTGAAGCTTCAAATGCTTCCTGCAGTTCTTCTTCATGAATTCTTTTGGCCTCTTCTTCATCTCTAGCCATCTGTGCTTGCACTGATTTCTTTAACTTTTTGGGCTTTGGCTCATCTTCAATCATAATGCTCTTGCCCTTATCCTTTGGAGTTGGTTCTTGAGATGGAGCAGAAGATTGCTCATCAGCAATAAAAATCCTCCCTTGAACAAACAAATTCCCTTAAGGCTCTAAATCCCTCTTTCTCTTGTACACTTTCAGCAGACCCTTTGTACTCCATTGCCAATAGCCTCTCAATCCTAGCAGGCTCTTTCTCTGTCCCAGCAGGCTCTTGCCCTGCACCAGCAGGCTCTTCATCATAAACCTGAGTTCCTTCATGGAATTCAAATTGAGCCTCCTCTTCATCTTCAGAACTATCCATCCTCCCCTTTTTGGAAGTGTGACCTAACCTATCAGCATCTGATTTTGAAGAACTAGATAAAACAACCTTTGCAGATCTTTTACCCTTTAGCTTCTTCACTTCAACCTCCAATTTCTTTACCCTCTTGACTAATTTGATGTTGATCTCAGAAAATTTCTTGTTTTGACTTTTAAGAGCATCTTCTAAGAGCTTCACATGCTCTTTTAGTTCTTGCACTATCTGTGGTGATTGCTTTTGTGATACATGATGTGATGATGTTGGTGGTGTTGCTGATGGTACTGGAGATGGTATTGGTGATGTTTGATGTGTTGGTGAGATGTAACCAGTTGAAGAACTAGATGATGGTGATGCAGTTGATGGTGTTGGTTCTTCAGGATGTTGTGGTAACATTTCATCAAATAGTGGTATTTCTTCCCCTCTGAAACCAATTCTCATGTTTGAAAATACTTTGTAAGAAAGTTTTGGTGTTTCATAAAATTTGTGTGGGGGAAGCAACAAATGTTTTGATTTTGCAATGATGGATGACATAAATCTTGGATACATCAAAAACTTTGTTTCACTATCCACATTTTTAATCAATCCTTCAAAAATATGTTTGGAAAAATTGTATTTTCTGTTTGTAGCCAAGCAGATGAGAGCAGAAGCCATGTTTCCACTAAATTGCTCCCAAGAGGTTTTCTTCTAGCTCAAACAATGAAGGATTGTGTGAATCAAAAATCTCCATTGTGGAGTAAGATGCTTCTTTAGAAAAGTGAGTTTTGTAGAAGTAGCATGATACCCCATTCTTTCTAAATTTTCAAAAATTTCAGTATCTGGCAACTGACTAATACCATCAGAATCATCCAAATGAAGATGTCTTCTTATGGATGACTCAGTAAGAGTCAAATGTTTGCCATCCACTTTGGCCTTAATCCTTTGTTCCCCATTTTCAGAAGTTTCAATTTTAGATGTTTTCCAAAATTGTAAAATTTGAGATTCATAAATAGTGGGGTTGACTAGTAAAGCAAACCTGATGTAGGAAGCATTTAAAAAATCCACTACTTGATGAAAAGAGGCATTATCCTCTGACTTTTCCAAAAAGGCTAATTGATTATGACGTTGGACAAAGTTTAGAACAACTGTGTTATCCATAATGAAAATTTTGAATATGATGGTGGGATTTGTTGGTGGTACTGGTACAAGATGAAAGGTGTATGTGAATTATGATAAGGACTGATGAAAGATGATTTGTGAGAATTACTTTTAACCGACAATAAGAAAGATTAATATAAGTAAATGAAAAGGCGGTTAAAAAGATCTTTTATATGTGAAATATAATATAATATAATCATCAGTAATTTACATAACTACCCCAACGGCTAATTTTAACTACCAGGCCCAATGACTAAAACTTTTTCTGACAGGCTCAACGGCTATCTAGCAGTACCATTTTACTCTAGCAGTACCAATTTTTGAACTACCAGTACCTTTGAAAGTTTTGCAAAAATCCCTTATAGTTTTTAGCAAACTACCAGCTATCAACGGATTTGAGTTGTCTTTACCAAAAGCCGTTTGCTTAAGGACTAGTTAACTATTTACTGTTAAGTATGGTTAGTTAAAAACCATATAGTTTTTGGTAAACTATCAACCATCAACGGATTTGATTTGTCTTTACCAAAAGCCGTTTGCTTATGGACTAGCCAGCTCTTAAGTTTGTAAAAACTTGGTGAACTGAATACCAAAAGCCATATTGGCCTAAAGATGGTGCAATTTCCTTCGATGGAGGAAATTAAAAAAGGCAATGTTGCTGTGTATCTTGGATGATTGGTTCAACAAGTGAAATCATCTATTAGCATGCCTTTGAATTGGAACTTTCCTTAGATTGATCTAGATAGAACTTTCTCCTTTAGGAATGCTTCATCCCTTCTGAATAAGTGATCTAATCCTATCTTTTTCAACCTTTGCATCATCTTGTATGCTCTTGTCTTTTTCTTTCATAAATTGGTTTTTCTTCCATTCTGGGCTATTATTTCCTCCCCTGAGATTGTTAACTCCCCTGAGATTAATATAACTTTTGTTTCCCCATTTTGTTTGAAAGATCTCTTGTTTTGTTATCAACCTGAAATGTGTTAGTTGCAAACCAAAAGAACAAAGTGCAAAGCACTTGATCTATAGTATTTTAAACATTTAAGCATCAATATGAACAAAACATAGCTATTTTATACTAGCAGGACCAATTATGAATTGACAGTACCTTTTGACTAACTAGCAGTACCATGTTTAAAAGCCAATACCAGTTAATTTTATGTACAAAAACACATGTTTTTCAAAGATTTATCATTCCTATACCTCCTACAAGATATTTGAATCTACCTAAATCAAAAGCTTTGGTGAGAAGGTCTGCATAATTCTTTTCAGAATCAATTTTAACAACTTGAATTAACCTTTTCTCATTGAAATCCCTTATGAAATGGTGTCTGATTTCAATGTGTTTTGTTTTTGAGTGTTGAACTGGGTTTTTAATGATACATATAGTACTGTTATTGTCAATGTAAATAATGGTGTTAAGAAAATTGTTCCCATAGTCAAGCATTTGATTTTGGATCCAAAGAACTTGCCCACAACAACTTGCACCAGCAACATATTCTGCTTCAATTGTAGAGTTGGCCACCATTGTTTGTTTCTTGCATTGCCAAGAGATGAGTCTGTAACCAAGAAATTGACATCCACCAGTTGTGGATTTTCTGTCTAGAGTTGCACCAGCATAGTCACTATCAGAATAAGCCACCAATTCAAAAGATGATTCCCTTGGATACCAAAGACCCAACCTAGGTTGACCCTTGAGATATCTAAAGATTCTTTTGACTGCTGTGAGATGAGAGACTTTGGGATGTATTTGAAACCTTGCACATACACATACTGAGAACATGATATCTGGTCTTGATGATGTAAGGTACATCAAAGACCCAATCATTGATCTATAATTGTGCAAATCAACATCTTCTCCTTCAGCATCCTTGAGTAGCCCTTTTTCTGGATCCATTGGTGTACTTGCAACCTTAGAATCAGCAAACTGAAATTTCCTTAGGATCTCTGCTACATACTTATCTTGGCTGATAAATATGCCTTCTTGAGATTGTTTCACTTGGAGACCCAAAACGAAAGTAAGTTCCCCCATGGAATTCATTTCAAACTTACTATGCATAAGTTTTTCAAATTCTACACACAAGACTTGGTTTGTTGATCCAAAGATAATGTCATCTACATAAATCTGCACTAGCAAGATATCTTTCTTTGTTCTTTTGATGAACAAAGTTGGATCAATCCTGCCTCTTTCGAATCCACTTTCTAGTAGAAAGCAAGCCAATGTTTCATACCATGCCCTAGGAGCTTGGTGTAGACCATAAAGAGCCTTGGTAACCTTATAAACCTTGTCTGGATACTCTGCATCAATGAAGCCTAGAGGTTGAGAGTCATACACTGGTTCTTCAATTTCACCATATAAAAATGCACTCTTAACATCCATTTGATAGACAGTGAAGCCTATGAATGAAGCATAGGCCAAGAATAGCCTAATTGCTTCAAGTCTTGCAACTAGAGCAAACACTTCTTCATAATCTACCCCTTCTTCTTGAGTATATCCTTGGGCTACCAATCTTGCTTTGTTTCTGATCACTATACCCCTTTCATCTTTCTTGTTTCTGAACACCCATTTGGTTCCAATTGCCCTATGACCTTTGGGCAAATCAACCAATATCCAAACCTTCTGAATCTTGAATTGGAGAAGCTCTTCTTGCATTGCTTCCACCCAACTTGCATCATCTAAAGCTTTGTTTATGTTTTTGGGTTCAGCCTGAGATAGAAAACATGAAAACAGGCATATGTTGGCACCTTCATTATTCTTTTCTTCATAAATAGAGGAGATAAATCCTTCTTGGTCTGAAGTCAAGACTTGAGATAAACCAACTTGAGATCTTGTTCTAACACCAGAATCAATGCTTCCAATCACATCATCAGTTGAGTGATCTTTAAGAATTCTAGTGTTATGTGTTGTAGGAACTTCATAAGTAAATGGAAGATTGCCAATCCCCACTTCTTCTGGTAAAGAATCATCTATTTGAACATTCAATGGCTCAGCAGTATCAATTTGTGAACTGGCAGTACCATCTGGTGAACTAGCAGTACCATTGTCATTTGCACCACTTTCTTGATTCTCTTGATTCTGAGTTCCATGATCATCTTCAGTACCTTCATTTGTTGATTTTGAAGGTTCTTCTTGACTTGAAGATAGATCCAAACCTTTCCAAATTGGCATCCAGATGTAATCTTGATCTTTAGGAGTTTCAACATTATCTTCAAAACCTGCATCATCATTAGTATTTGTACCTGAAACAGGCACATAATTCATAGATTCTGAAAGCCTATCAATATCAAACATCCAATCTGGTCCAATTCCTTTCACATTTGTTAGTTTCTCTTGAAACTCTATGTGAAGATTCTCTTCCACTAGCCTATTGCAAGTATTAAACACTCTATAGGCCTTACTCTGCAAAGAATACCCTATAAAATAGCCTTCATCTGCTTTTCCATCAAATTTGCCTAAATGATCTTTGGTATTGAGAATAGTGACATGACAACCAAAAGGTCTCATAAAACTTAAAGATGGTGTTCTACCAAAGAAAAGTTCATAAGGTGTCTTTCTATGTGGCTTTGTCACAAGAACCCTGTTTTGTACATAAAAAGCAGTACCTACTGCTTTAGCCCAAAATGAAATAGGCAACTTAGAGTCTACTAACATAGTTCTAGCAGCCTCTATAAGTGTTCTATTCTTCCTTTCTGCTACTCCATTTTGCTGTGGGGTTCTAGCTACACTAAATTCTCTTTTTATCCCTTTTTCCATGCAAAAGTCATCCATAACCCTATTCTTGAACTCTGTCCCATTGTCACATCTGATGACTTTGACTTTCTTATCAGATTGGTTTTCTACCTCAGTGATATAAGATTTAAGAATCTCACTAGTTTCATGTTTAGATCTTAAAAAGAAAACCCAAGAAAATCTGCTATAATCATCAGTAACAACAAGACAATATCTTTTACCATTCAAGCTACACATATTAGTAGGACCAAAAAGATCCATATGAAGCATGTATAAAGCCTGAGAAATAGAGTTTTGGGTCTTGGGCTTACAAGAAGCTCTATGTTGTTTGCCTTTTAGACAATCAACACAGGTTTGGTCATTTTGGAAAATCTTTTTGGGTAAACCTCTTACCAAATCATATTTTGCAATAGTGTTGATTGTTTTAAAGTTTACATGACCAAGCCTTCTATGCCAAAGCATAGATTCATCCAATGAGGCTTTTGCTACCAAACAAGTTAAACTCTCCTTAGGATCAATGTTCTTTAAATTAACACTGTACATATTGTTCCTTTTTGGGATTTTAAGAAGGATCTGACTCTCATCAGGCATTTTAAAATCAGAAGAAAGAACCATACATTCATTGTCAGTAAATAGAACATTGTTCTTTTTGTCACACATTTGTGAGACACTAAGGAGATTAAACTGAAGTTCTTTCACAAAATACACATTTTCAAAATCTAGTTTACTGGTTTTGATAGTACCTTTACCAGTGATCTTTCCTTTTATTCCTCCCCCAAAGGTAACATATCCTCCATCAACTGTTTTGAAGTCTGAGAGAAAAGACATGTTGCCTGTCATGTGCCTTGAACATCCACTATCTACATATCCTTGATCACCAATATCAGATGAATGTTCCTGCACATGAATAAACATATTAGTTTCCTTGGGGTACCTAAGCCATGACAGACTTGGGTTTTCCTCTTGCATCAATGAAATCAAACCTTTTCAGGATTGTTGATGCACCTTTTGATTGGATTGGTTTCCAAATCCAACATGCTGAGGACTTAACAGCATTTCCCTTTTTATCCATTTTGTGGTCTTTGGTCTATCAGTACCAATTTTGGCAGTACCAATTTGTCTAGCAGGACCTTTTGGTCTAGCAGGACCTTTGGTTTTTGGTTTCCAAATTTGTGTTTTGACCACAGATTTCTTTTGAATAGGACTATTCACAACTTTTGGTACATATTTGAAAGTGTTTCTTGTACCCTTATCAGTTGGTTTTGTAATAACAAGCTTATTTTGTCTAACAGTATGTTTAACTTTTGGAGAGTTAGACTTAACAAAACTTTTTCTGGGGTGAGTAACATTTGTTTTAGACTTTGATTTACTCCCAGAAACCCATTTATTACAATAAGCATGAAGATGATTAAAGCTACCACAGTAACAACAAGCCTTATTGTACATAACAAAGTCATCACCTAGTTGTTGTGACTTAAGGTTGTTCCAATTTCTTTGGCTTCCTCTAGGTTTGTTATTACATTTTTCACAACTTTCAACTGTTTTCAAAATAGCTTTAGCCTTAGCCTTAATCTCTAATCTTTTAGGACTGATTGGTCCTACTTTGATTCCTTTGATAGGAATAGTCTCATCTTCATCATCATCAGATACCCAATCTTCAATAATTAGAATATCTGGTTTCTTATCAGTGAGCACCTTAGAGAGTGAGGCAATCTTAGCACTCTCAGAAGGTTCACTTTTCTCTACAGGTTTAGCCAATGGTTTGTTAATGAATTCATGTAAACCTGATTCAGCAAGATCTGATCCTGGGGGACAAGGAATTCCTCTATAAGGAGGTGGACATTTATTGTATCCTATCCCAGATTTTATTCTCTTATTCATCTGATTTTCAACTATGCTTCTAGTACAATCAGAAGCAATTTCTAATTTAGTAACAGTCAGTTGAATATTATCTCTAGCCAATGTCACTTTCGTACACTCAATTCTTAGCATTTCTATTTCTGAATCTTTCAAAAATATTTGTCTATTAAGAATAGCTTTTGCATCAGAAAAGGTAAGTTCATTTTCTCTAATGTGAATGATTTGTTTTTCAAGTTTGGCCATACCACACTTATAATCAACTAAGTTTTGATGTGTTTTTCTGTGTTCTAATGTCAGTTCATCATAACATTTTTTTAAAGTTTGCAATTCTTCAAAAACTTCACAATTATTAGAACATTTGGTAATTTTTACCTAAAGGGGTGGAGAATGCCATTAAAGCCAATTCATCAGAAGTTGACTCCTCTTCACCCATGAAACTCCAATCAAAACCCATGCCATCAATAGCAACCATTGCTTTAGGCTCAGCAACTTCCACAACCTTACTCTTGCTCTCAAAGCTTCCTTTCTTCTCAAAGCTTCCTTTATTCCTGTTGTCAAACCCTCTACCCTTGTCATCCTGCTTCTTACGTCTTCTACACTCTCTAGAGTAGTGACCCTTCATGTGGCAGTTGTAACACTCCACTTTTGACTTATCATACCCAGCAGGCTCATTACCATCTATGATAATCTTCTTACCAGTCCTCATCAACAACTTCTTAGCCCTAATGCTCAGAAGTGAAAGTTGCCACTTTATGTCCATCTCTTCAAGATCATCAGGATGAATCTCTTGATGATCTTCAAATATTAACATGGACCCATTGTGTTGAGATGTAAGAAAAGCACACCCAATTGTTTCATCTAAATTGGTTTTGGTACTGCTAGAAGTACTGGCAGTACCAAAGGTTGTATTGGCAGTACCTTCTTCTCTGCCATCTTTTTCTTCATCAATATCTTTTGAGGTGCTTGCAGATGATACAAAAGCCATACTTCCTGAGCTTGAACCAGTTGTCTTCTTTACTTCATGCTCTACTATTTTAAAATTGTTGTAGAGATCATTAAGACTCATCTGATCAATATCTGGCTTGTTTTTCCACACAATGACATGCATGGACCATTCTGAAGGTAAACTCCTAAGAAATTTAGAGTTTAGGTCTTCTTGAGTTATCATCACTTCATGGATGGCTAACTGGCTTGAAAGCTTCTGAAGTCTATTGAAAATACTGTCCAAAGACTCATTTGTTGTGGCTGTGAAGTTCTCAAACTGCTGTTTGAGAAGTGTTTTCTGTGTTTTCTTGGTAGCATCATTACCACCAAATCTAGCCACAATAGCTTCAAAAAGGGTTTTAGCATCTTTGTATTTGTTAAAGATCAAAAGCTGATCATTTGGAATAGTCATCAGTAACATACTCCTGGCTTTTAGATCATTTCGCTTCTGAATTCTTTCTTCTGCACTTGATGGGCTTGTTTGTATTTGTGTTACAAGAGCATCGTTTACTGTTGTAGTGGTGATTGAGGGTTTAAATGAGTTGCCTTCTTCAATGATCTCCCAAAGTGCATAGTCTTGCACTTGAAAGTATTGTTCTACCCTTAGTCGCCACATATCAAACTCATTTTGCTTGAGTAATGGAAGTTTAGCTGCAACATTTGTTTGAATATGTTCAACATCCATTGTTCTTTTAAATTTGTAAATATCAGCCTATCTCTGATACCACTTGTGGAAAGGATTGCTCAAACACTTGGGATGTGAATCTTAGTAACGTGTTTGGGATATTTATGTATGAATGTGTTTAGCATGCGGAATCTACTACAACACACTTAAAAGAACACAAAGGTGGTGAGTTATGTAAACGTGAGTATGCAATGAACAAGTAACACAACTTTAGTTAACACAAAACGATTCAATATTATTGATGAAATAATACGGATGATCTAACTATCACCGGGATTACAAAGTAATCTTGAATCTTTGATTGTAAAAGGATTTGTGAAATGAGTAACTAAGTTACTTGAGAGATTGTTCAGTTTTGGTTAATAGTTGAAGAGATGCATGCATGAAGGAGGTGTCTTAGGGAACCTTTTATACAATAAGGTACCCTAATTACAAGTTGTCAAGTGGTTGAATATAATATGTTACTTTGACTATTCTAGCCTACAATTAAATACAACTACCAATGTAACAACTCTGTAATATTCTTCTGTACACCACAGAAGACTAAACTACTTCTACATAATGTATAACAATGTACAAAGACTAATAATTCAACTAAATATCTATTACAAAATATCTATCAGCTTGACATAAAGCTTGGCAGGACCTTTATCAACTAGCAGTACCTTCTACCCAGAAGGTACTGTTAGTACATCTTCATACTCTTCAAAATCAACTAGCAGGCTCTTTGACATATCTGGCAGGCTCTTTGACTTGAACATTTTATTCCCAACACCTAGGTTAAGGTTTAGATATACGATAGATACAGAGAGAAGTGAGTTCATACGTATTATTAAGATTCAAGGTTGTAAACCCTAGTGATAGGAGATCACTCGTATCATTTGCTAATAATATTGAATCATTGGAAGTTATTATTTTGTGTTTCTTTGTTTCATTCAATTCATACAAAACACATTAGGTCTTCTAAGTGCTAGCTAGTAAATTTCGCGTGCTAGACTAAGTATAATTCTTCGTATCACATCTAACACAAGAAGTGTGTGTAGATCCGGTCAAAGATTGTACTGCATTATCAACCGCAGAAGCCGAGTATGTGTCTCTATCTGCGTGTTGTGCCCAAGTTCTATGGATGAGGACACAACTCACATTTTATGGCTTTACTTTCGACAGAATACCTTTGTATTGTGATTCGAAAAGTGTCATAGCCATCTCGTGCAATCCAGTACAACACTCGAACACCAAACATATTAGAGTCCGCTATCACTTCATCAAAGAGCACGTAGAAGAGGGTACTATTGAATTATTTTTCGTGAAGACAGATTACCAACTCGCCGATCTATTTACTAAAGCCCATCCAAAAGAAAGGTTTGACGAATTAGTTCGACCCTGAGGAGCTAGAAAGTCTTCTCGAATCTTCTTGAAAATATCTTTCAAAATAGCTTCGCTGTAAATATTTTTTAAAAACAAAATACAAAATGTGAAAAACCAACAAAAACAAAATATAAAAATAGAAAATTTTCAAAAAATACAAAAACAATATAAATTCTAAAAACCAAAAATATTCTTCTCACGACATGTCTCTCGTATAATCAATATTCTGTACGTATCTAGAAATGTCATTCAACAATGATACAGACATGTACAGATGCTTGAGCGAGAGTTCTCTAAAAAAATTTCTAAAACATGTCGTTTCTAAAAATTTCTTCTCTTTGTGATGCGTGGTTTTGCGACCTTACAACAGGTTTTACCTCTCGAGGGATCTCAAGAGTCTTACAACCCCACCAGGCAGTGTACCTGACCGATGTAGTATAGTGTAGTGGTAAGTACGGGGGATTGATCGTTCTCCACAGGGAATAGTATCGTTAGGATTGAAAAACTACTCTAATAGGTCTAGGGGTGAGAGAAGATTCTTTTTTATGTTTTTATATTTTTATGAAAGCAAGTAAAATCTCGGGTTTGAAAGAGTGGGCGGAATTAGTTGCTAGTCAACTAACCCAAATTACTACGAATGCAAATAAAATAAAATAACCCAAAAATGAAAAGGTTGATGAAACTTATGTGGAGAGAAATGTGTTTACTTAGATTTCCTTACTCCCTAACTATCTTTTACCGGTTGATTAGTGTGTATTAATCGCGTGGATGATGGGTGTATTCCTTAATACCAATCGTGGGGTGGCGTACGTACTTCCCCAACTCTATAAGCTCCTACTTCACTCCTATGTCGAGCCGACTAAGAAGCTCCTAACATGGGATCACTAGAATTCGCTCATGCATTAAATACAACCATAAAAACCTTAGTACGCATTGGTTCATGTTTCTTAAGACGTTCAAGCAAGTTACCGAATAGGAAGTTAGCCAGTTTTCTTAAGCCTAACATAGATGAACAATCATCCAATACAATTAATAACACACTAATAACCAACAATCAATAGCTAGGTTTCATTAGATCTAAGCAAACACAAGATAAATCTAGCCTAGCATGTTAAACAAAAGACAAGAACAAGATAGAATCAAACAACACATAGACATATTGAATGATTAATTGATAACTTATCTTCAATGTAACATGGAAGATCTCAAGGCAAAAAGCCTTGAAAAAGCTGCTAAAATCGTCTTAGAGTTTCCTCCCAAAAGGTTACACACAAAGTTCCACACTAACGACAAAAAATTGCAAAACTATATATAGAGTTTAAGGGCTGACGGCGTCACGTTGTAGATCCTGACGTCGTCACCTCGCCGCTTTTAGGGTTCCCAGATGGCCTTCCTGACGCCGTCCCTCTTTAGACCTCCAAAATCCGCTCTGGCTTATCAAGGCTTGACGCCGTCAGATTAGTGCTTGACGCCGTCCCTCTTTAGCTTAAGCCGTGACGACCTTGATCACATTAAAGGGTGACACCGTCAGATTTTTCATGCAAAATTCTCTGGCTTATCATGAGTAATTTTCACATCCACCTCTTTTGCCAAGCCATGACGCCGTCTGGACCAATTCCTGACGCCGTCAAAGGTACTTTCCAGCGTAATTTTGAGACTTTGCCGTTTTCTTCACTTTTATGCTCCAAAAACGTCCAAAATGCTTCCTTTTCCAGATTTCTTCTCCAAAGTACCTAAAATGACAAAAGGAACGATTTAGGGCAATATTTGATCAAATAAATACGATTTAGGGCTTAAATGACCCCCTAAAAGCGGTACACTTTTCGCTTCATCAAATACCCTTACACTTGAGATTTGCTTGTCCTCAAGCAAATGCGCTTTTATTCTAATCAAAATACAAGTTAGGGGTCATTTAATGCTAATATAAAAGTAATTACAACAAATAGTCGATCCACTTTAATCATAATAAGCACGGAGATTACATACTAGCACCTCACAAGTAGTGTTTAGATACTCACATCTCTCAAGTGTCATCAAAATAAATCTCATAAATGAAAACGGATATTATCTCTCACTACCTGTCATAGCAAATAGATTACCATAGGCTTGGGAAAGGATCAAAAACCTCCTCCACTAGGCGTAAGCACCTAAGATAAACTATCAAAGAGGGCTTTTAAATGGGTTATAACGTTAGGTGTAGGGATATGATAAACACGGTTTTGTTGGATAAAAGATATTTTACTGGTGGCGAGTTAAAGATCTTGATTAATTACATGCACTATACAATGTTGCTAAGCCAAGACTCGACTCAATTTTAAGCTAAAAACAAAATAACAAAAACATAAAATAAACATAAAATGAAACGGGATGGTAGTCCGTATGTTTTTTTTTTCTATTTTTCTTTTTCTCATTTTTTTTGTATTTTTCTTTTTTTTTTTTTTTTTTTTTTTTTTTTTTTTTTTTTTTTGCATACACTTTTGCCCTACCATCCAAAATAATACATCATAGGGGCGTTGCATTCCCCTTACACTTGAACTTTTACATAACTTTACAAATAACTATTCTAATGACTAGAATTAAGATAATTGAAAAACTTGGAGTACTTTTTTAAAATATTTAGCACATATGGGGGTAATAATGTTGTTCTTCCCCATTACTTCATTACACTAGTACTTTACCCATGAGTCCCAATCGTCCCAAAACAATATGTACAAGGATATGACTCGACTTAGCAACCATGTAATCAATTAGATAATTAACTTGGGGTTTAAACAAATGTTGTCACAATAATGCACTAAAAATGAGTGCATACAAGGTAGGCTAAGGCGATTTGGGTGTACATTTAAGTGGGGTGTAACAAATTCTTCCTTTAAGTAAAATGCTTAAAGGTCGAAACGAAAAGATGGGCTCTGAGGGGTGTACTAGGGGTATCGTGTACTAAAAATGAGTACAACGCAAAGGGTGTGGGAGAATTACTTGACCAATGTAGCCAACGTAATTATAACAAAAACACAGGTGTAAAACAATGGGTTAATCCTAATGCCTCTTATCATGTAGTAAATCTAACTACACGAATGTAGTCTCACTTGTGGCCTTGGAATGGTCCTAACGCAAGTTCTAGAATCTAAGTGCTACCGGTACACACATCATAGCATAAATGCTTTTCCTACCAATTCTAGGGGCGAACCTCGCATATTTGGGGTGGAAAATTTTTTCTTAGTGGTACGGTTTTTGTGCTAGTCATATAACTCCTATCCATGAGACGCTCATTAAGATCAAAGTTTCACTCCTAAATGTTGTAAAATATTTTAAATTTGGCACTAAAATTGCCCTAACAGGTATTTATCTCAGTTTTATTACACATCTACTATTAAACAAACAAAAATCAAGCGTAATTGTATTCTCTAAAGTATCGTATTTTTACCCCCCCCCCCCTTACACTTAAGATGAACATTGTCCCCAATGTTCAAATAACAAATGTAAAAGTAAATAAGGTAAAAGAATGAAATCAAATACTCCCCTGATTCGTTCGGTGGATAATGTGGTAACATGGTTAGATCTTCTTCCAAAGTAATGTTGAAGCTCCATGACTAATGCATCGCCATAAGCTTGATCCAACAAACATTTCCCTGTCCAAAATAACCTGTTAAACCTGAGAAAACAAACACGAAAACCTGCATAACATCGGCGGGATAAACTCTATATAAGGATATAATGCTTTGTGGAATGATAATTTTTCAGATTCCTGGAGATTATAAGTTATAGATTTAATAAAAACTTTTTATGAAAACAAAACTTTCAAAAATTTTCAGAAAATTAAACCTGACGCCGTCAGGTTGTAAATGCTGACGCCGTCAGAAATGATCTGACAGAATTCTCATGTTACGTTTCCGAAAAAATTTTGGAAAAACCTACACCTTACTTCCTGGAATTCTTGCAAAACATCATTATGACTCGATACAAGCATTTGACTCAAACAAATACAAATATGTATGTTAATTTATTATTATTACGATTCATGTTCATTTGTGTTCTAATAAACCGATTTGGATTTCCCTTACACTTAACTTTTGCAAAATACCTTTATATGTAGTTAAGACGAAGTTAAAAACAAAATAAATCATTTTCACAATTTAGTTTTGAACATGAATCAATAATAATAAAAATTAAACATACATACGGAAACAAATAAAATCAAACAAACAAATAAATAAACACACAAAGCAAATAAAGCTTGGGTTGCCTCCCAAGAAGCGCTTTTCTTTATTAACGAGTCTTGTAGCTAGACTCAAAGTCACGTATATTACGTGATTCCATCATTGGTCACGGTTACTAGGCCATTCTCCTTTGATTCTCTATCAGGATCACTTTCATAGTAAAGGTATTTTGGGTCCTTGAGATCAAAAGGATTGTTTTGGTATTTAGAACTAAGCTCCTTAACTTGCTTAAAGAATCCACTTGACAAGTCAAAAGTATCCTTACATCCTCTTCTCACATCATCATCACATAACACGAGTTGGGAACTTAACCCATCGAGCCTTCCACAATCAATCTCCTTGAATTCTCTCATCTTGTAAGGCGTTTGGTATGAGATTTCCGTAATCCCATCGGTGAAAGTCATGATCCCATTGAGCTCGTCCACAACCAAGCTTGTGGTTTTGCAAAAAGGTGCCCCAAAAACAACTTGTGATAACCTGGGATCGATGTACTTTTCGATATTATCGACGATTGCGAAGCTCATAGTGAATGTCATATTTCCTACAAACACCTGTACATCATCATCTATGCCAACGTCATCCATCCCTTTATGGATCATTCCCCCTCTGCAAATGTTGTTATAATGAAACAAGGACATCACATTTTTGGGTAAACATGTGTCAATGTAAACATTATAAAAATGCTTGTGACCAATCATGCAAGGTATTTTGAGATTATTCGGATCACGTTGCTTAATTCGGCCAGGCCTTTTACCGTGTAGCCCCCATGCGTTGCAAATTGCTGATGGTTGATACTCATACACTTCTTCACTGCCATCCCGAAAAATCACTTTCCTGACACCATCGGTAAATAATGCACTACTATCATCCTCATCGAGTATCACTCCCGTTGCGTTTATGAATGGTTTGCCTAGAACAAGGCTAGCTAAGGATGGGCTGATGATAGAGTCCATGTTATTAAATACAGTTAGCTCGATATGAAAGAGGAACTTTTCTATCACAATTGGTACCCTTCTTATTACCCCGATGATATTAGACCCTTCATATTTGACCTGTTCGGTGAAGGCTTCGTTATATAGAGAAAGGGATATTGCATTCATAGAAGAGTTGGGGTTTATGTAGGCATCTTTAATGAACTTTTTCCTAGTGGTGCAAGATACCTTAAAGACCCTGTGAGCGCCATCCTCTATTCTCTCTCCAAATCCCATAGGCAGCTTTGCTGTGCCCCTCTCAAGTTCCTCCACCAGGGGGCGGTCTAGCAATCCTGGGAGCCCATGAGGCATTTTGGATTTCTCTTCCGAGCCCTCCTCATCACTCACCTCTCTTGTACTCGAGTTCTTTGGTGAGTCTAGATAGTCGTCGGGCGCCTCGGGATTCTTTTCGGGAACTTCACACTCCATTTCATTGTCCATGTTCTCGGTTGATTGTTGGTCCAGATTGGGTTTAGGAACAGGTATTGTTGTAATGGTGTTCACGAAGTGGAGAGGTTTCGAAGGGGTATGAGTATCTCCAGTTTCTTTTCCGTTTTGTGATATGTGTTTGAAGAGTTTACTAGGGTGCTTGATTTTTACAGGAGGGGGTGTTTGGTGAGTCACCGTGACAGATTTGATCTCATTAACTCGTGCCAACTCACAAGTTGACCTGCCAGCAAGGCGATCATTGATAACCTTTAACAGGTTATCAACCTTGTCGTTCATATCAACTTGCTGTTGTCTGAATTGATTCTCAAGTTTGGAGAGCTGTGTTTCTTGAGAGAGAATGAATTTTTGCAGTGATTCCTCGCAATTTTGTTGTTTATGCGTATGTTGCTGAGGATAATGTTCAGACCAGGTGAGTGGGGGAAAGTCATTGAATGATACGCTTCGAGTTTGGTTCCAACTAAAATTTGGCTTACTCTTCCATGCCTCATACCTATCTTTGGAATTCTTGGGTCCATAATTAGTAGTGAGCCACTTATCTCCCGCCTTATCGATTCGTGAGGATGTGAATTCTTTGAAAGCCTGTTTGGGGAGTTCCATGCAATCATGAGTGTTGTGGGGACCACTACATAATTCACACGAAGAAGTGATTTTGTTCACTTGGCTTGAAGGTTTAGGAGCCTCGTAGGATTTCATAAGAAACTTGACTTGGTCTTCAAGTTCTATGATCCTACGGTCGGAAGTGCTTGAATTGCTCGAAGGCAAAGATATTGCCTTGACCGTTTTATTCAAATCACGGGGATCACTCCAACTTTCGTTGTCATAAAGAGCAAGATCTTCTAGGAGAGCCCATGATTGTTCCGCACTTAGATCACGTAGCTTACCACCGGCCGATTGGTCAATGGTTTGCCTCGTGGAGAGATTGATATGGTCATAGAAGATTTGGACTTGGAGCCAAAGTTCTATGCCATGGTGAGGGACTTTTTGGAGTAAGTCCTTGAATCGAGTCCATGCCTCGTAGAGGGTTTCGCCTTGACGTTGTTGGAACATCAAGATATCATTCCTTAGCTTGGTAGTTCTTCCCGGTGGGAAAAACTGAGCAAGGAAACGAGTGGTGAGATCATCCCAAGAGGTGATGGATCCTGCGGGTAGACGCTCTAGCCATTGACTAGCTTGGTCCCGCAGAGAGAATTGAAAGAGACGCAGTCGGGTCGTCTCTCGAGTGGCAACATCAAGGTCTATGGAATCAACGATTTTGAGAAAGTCCTTGAGATGTTGATTAGGATCTTCAGAACGAAGTCCATGGAATGCGCATCCGCTTTGCACCAACCGGATGGTGTCGGATCGCAAGGGTGTGACATTGGCTCCTTGAGTGAGCTCAATGGTGTTTCGATAGCCATGGTGGCTAGGACGGGAATAGTCTCCTAAGGTACGGGCTCTAGGAGGTGGTGGTGGTTGTTGTGGTGGTGGGATGTTGGGATCGAGGATATTACCATCTTCCATGATGTCGAATGGTAATGGTTACGAACAAAGAAACGAAGAAAAAAGATAGACTAAAGAAAACCTAGAAAAATAAAATAAAAATCTCACTAGAAAGGAATCTAGTGAGTAGACCTATAAAATAAAAATTCAACCTAAACAAATACTATTCCCCGGCAGCGGCGCCAAAAACTTGATGCGTGGTTTTGCGACCTTACAACAGGTTTTACCTCTCGAGGGATCTCAAGAGTCTTACAACCCCACCAGGCAGTGTACCTGACCGATGTAGTATAGTGTAGTGGTAAGTACGGGGGATTGATCGTTCTCCACAGGGAATAGTATCGTTAGGATTGAAAAACTACTCTAATAGGTCTAGGGGTGAGAGAAGATTCTTTTTATGTTTTTATATTTTTATGAAAGCAAGTAAAATCTCGGGTTTGAAAGAGTGGGCGGAATTAGTTGCTAGTCAACTAACCCAAATTACTACGAATGCAAATAAAATAAAATAACAGAAAATGAAAAGGTTGATGAAACTTATGTGGAGAGAAATGTGTTTACTTAGATTTCCTTACTCCCTAACTATCTTTTACCGGTTGATTAGTGTGTATTAATCGCGTGGATGACGGGTGTATTCCTTAATACCAATCGTGGGGTGGCGTACGTACTTCCCCAACTCTATAAGCTCGTACTTCACTCCTATGTCGAGCCGGCTAAGAAGCTCCTAACATGGGATCACTAGAATTCGCTCATGCATTAAATACAACCATAAAAACCTTAGTACGCATTGGTTCATGTTTCTTAAGACGTTCAAGCAAGTTACCGAATAGGAAGTTAGCCAGTTTTCTTAAGCCTAACATAGATGAACAATCATCCAATACAATTAATAACACACTAATAACCAACAATCAATACCTAGGTTTCATTAGATCTAAGCAAACACAAGATAAATCTAGCCTAGCATGTTAAACAAAAGACAAGAACAAGATAGAATCAAACAACACATAGACATATTGAATGATTAATTGATAACTTATCTTCAATGTAACATGGAAGATCTCAAGGCAAAAAGCCTTGAAAAAGCTGCTAAAATCATCTTAGGGTTTCCTCCCAAAAGGTTACACACAAAGTTCCACACTAATGACAAAAAATTGCAAAACTATATATAGAGTTTAAGGGCTGACGGCGTCACGTTGTAGATCCTGACGCCGTCACCTCGCCGCTTTTAGGGTTCCCGGATGGCCTTCCTGACGCCGTCCCTCTTTAGACCTCCAAAATCCGCTCTGGCTTATCAAGGCTTGACGCCGTCAGATTAGTGCTTGACGCCGTCCCTCTTTAGCTTAAGCCGTGACGACCTTGATCACATTAAAGGGTGACGCCGTCAGATTTTTCATGCAAAATTCTCTGGCTTATCATGAGTAATTTTCACATCCACCTCTTTTGCCAAGCCATGACGCCGTCTGGACCAATTCCTGACGCCGTCAAAGGTACTTTCCAGCGTAATTTTGAGACTTTGCCGTTTTCTTCACTTTTATGCTCCAAAAACGTCCAAAATGCTTCCTTTTCCAGATTTCTTCTCCAAAGTACCTAAAATGACAAAAGGAAGGATTTAGGGCAATATTTGATCAAATAAATACGATTTAGGGCTTAAATGACCCCCTAAAAGCGGTACACTTTTCGCTTCATCACTTTGGCTTTCGTATACTTCAGTACGAAACCCGGGCTAAAATGATGACTTCTGATTATTTTAGATCACGGCTCGTAATTTCAAAGACGAAATAAAGAATCCTTGAGCACATGATCAAGATTTTTCAAAATCTTTCAAATTATTCTGTGCTCAAGATAACTCCCTCCAAACCCTAAAAATTGTCTTTAAACTCGATGTTTAAAAACATGCTTTCTTTAAGGGGGAGTATAAATATCAAAATGAAAATGTTTCAATTTCATGCAAAACCAACTCCGTCTATCTCTCCAAAAAGCTTTTCTTTTAATCAGTTGATATCAAAATATCACGACATGCTATTTTTGAGGGGGAGAAGACGTGATTAAAATTGTGATCAAAAAATGTTTAAAGATCGTAGTTGAATCCCAAAAGAGCTCGACTCAGATAGTACCAACGAATTGACGAAGCTTAAATGTCAGTAATCAAAAAGACTTGTCCTGGACGGGTAATAATTTCAAGCTGGTTTATCCAGTGATGTAAGCGTGTCTCGCAAAGGACTTGTCGGAGTATAATGTACCAATTCAAGAGATTCTTTTTGAATATGACCAGGATGGGTAATAATTTCAAGCTAGTCTAACTAGTGATGTAAACGTGTCCCACAAAGGTCATATTCACTGAAAATCAATCAATTTAAAAAGTGCGAACTCCACCCGACATATGCAAATTTATCTTAAAACTTATGAGCACATGTGAAGGAGGAGTATTTCTGAAAAATGCAAAACTCTCAAAGTGTTAACAAAATGTGTTTTATAATCATAAACACTTTAAGGGATTTTCACAAAAGGTTTTATGGCATGTGATCAATAAATCTATGATAATCATGGAGTAATAAGGTGATTATCGTTAGGTTTATGTCCTAAGATCCGCCAGAGCCAGAGGGATCTACCTAAGGACAATTCCAATAGATTAGAATTAGAAGTCCTTAGGTTTGATTGAAAAAAGGAGTAAATGAAAAAGCAGAAAGGAGGGGTGGAAGAATTAAAAAGAAAAGTTTATGAAAGGGTGAAAAGAAATAACCATCCATGAAAACTTAAGGCAGAAACCGGGTCAATACATCTGCTATCGGTTATCACAAAGATGATACCGATATTTAAGACAAGACGTCATGGACCCAGTGACGCGTTGCACAACCCCTCCTAGCCACTCAGGTATCTCTTAAAAGATATTTGTTTCATTTTTCACGGAGAACCTTGCATAACCTATCGGCCTCTCACTCCGAGATGAGTTGATATTGAAAAGGTGGCACTCTGCTCCATGCCTCCGATGACTAAAACCAAAACGTACATAATTGAGTCTAGAGCCATGAGATTCATTAAAAGATCTCTTAAGATACACTTCCAATATAATACACTTGTGTTCGCCAAAAAGAACACAATTTGTAAGAGTCTTTATGAGATCTACAGATCTTGCCTTATATATCATGATGATTATTTGCTCCAAACGGTCTTCAGTCATGAAGTGATACTCCATTATACTTCAGCGACTCACCTGAATCATTGATGCACTTTGGTGTATCATAGTTAGCCCTTTTGGTGGAATCCGGTTCAGGAACGGCTTTCACACTATGCTGTTAATAATATCAAAGTCCAAACCTATAAGTGCTGGATGCTTTATTACTAACTGTTTGTATGCAGGTACAAAGAAAGGCCAATTACCATCATCATATATATTTCAACATCTATATCTCCTCATACTCATACTTATGAAGTTCATCCTCAACAAGCTCAAGTTACGAACGTTCTTGACAAAGAGATCAAGTTAAAGACAAAGATTTATGTCAAAGTCAAAGAACTAATCAAGAATGTCAAGAACAAGTTCATGTATCAAGTAAGGAAGACATAAGTATGAAGTTCAAAGTATTATCAAGAAGTATGAGTATGTTGGAAAAGTAGACACTGTAAACCTATGAAGTTGTTGATCAAAGGCAAGAACGATCATAAGACGATATTTTGAAGATCACAAAGCATGAAGGAACAAAGAATCAAGACTATTCTAAAAAGACACACAAAGTTCAAGACAATGAAGACTAAAGACCTAATCACGTGGAGCATCATTCGAATGACCACCCCTTAGGGGAAGATTGTTAGCATTAAAGAAAAGTGGTGGTCATTCTACTCATAGAAACTTTGTAAACGTGTTATAGATAATATTGTAGAATTGTCAAAGGACTCTTGGACTAAGCTAATAGGTTAAAACTTATGTATAAGGTAGTCCAACCCAAGTCCACAACAAGTCCATAGCAAGCCCATTAGGGTGTTTGCATTGTACTATAAAAGCCACCACACACTTCATTTGTATGTGTGCTTGAGGGACGTATGTGTGTGTGTGTGCTTAAGTGTGAAGTGTGTATGTTTTCTATTAATAAAGATATTCTCTTCATCTCTAATTCTCTCTTTAATATATACACGGCACACATACATACTTATATCTTAAGTCACCATACGATTCATACTTGCTTATATTATGTAATAAGTTGATATATCTTAGGTCCTATAAGTGGTATCAATCGCCTAACAAAGATTTAGGATTGTTTGTGTCTCGTTTTTTGATCAAAGATAAGCAAAAAGTTGCATTTTTCTTCATAAAAAGGTTAGCTTTTTGTCCAAAAGCTTTGATTTAAATTTTTTAGGTTAAAGTTGTTGTCTTTCATTTAGATCTACTACTTATTAGTGTATTTTGGCAATTTAGTTGAATCAAAATCATCAAAAAACGAGTTTCTTATCGAACAATGTGAAAACATGGTTAAATCCTCCTCCGAGAAAATAAACTTCAATTAACGCTCATCATACTACATCTTTTATCTTCTTGTCCAATATAACCTGTAATTCACTAAGAAAACAAACACAGAACCTCGCGTAAAATCGGCGGTAAACACTATATATATAAACTAATTCCTAGAAAGCAAAGTAAGATATAATGCTTGCAAAATAAATATCTACAGATTCCGGGAAATTTAAAATTCTAAAAATTTTCAAAATTAAGTTCCAGCAGAAAAACAAAATCCTGGAAAACTGTGCCGCTACAGTGCCTGACATTGTCAGGTTATAGACCCTGACGCCGTCAGGTAAGACCTGACAGTAATTTTGTATTTTGTTTCCAGAAAAATCTGATTAATAAAACCTGGAAAACTGCAGAACACTCATTGTGACTCGATACAAGCATTTGACTCTAACAAACACACAAATATATATGCTAATCAATAATTGTTAACTTTCATGTTAGAATTCGTTCTTTTAAACCAATGTGATCTTCCCTACAATTATCTTTTTGTAAAATGCCTTTATATGTGCTTAAGACGAGGTTAAAAACAAAATAAATCATTTTCACAAAATTATTTGAAACATGAGCGATAAACAATTATGATGGAGCATATATATGGAATCAAACAAAATAAAAACAAACAAACAAACAAACAATAAAACATGGGTTGCCTCCTATGAAGTGCTTTTCTTTATTAACGAGTCTTGTAGCTAGACTCAAAGTCATGGCCTATCTTGTATCCTCTATGCTCACATAACCAAGCGTGTGCCATCTAATTATTGCCTCATCTTTCTTATATTCGTCATTCTGCTCTAAAAATCCATGATAATATCTCTTATTTTTCTCATGTGGATATTTGAGTTCATTCCTTTTATCATTCTCGCTCAAAATCGAAAGTGGAGAAAATCTATTACTTGCCTTAATTGAAAAATCCTTAAACCTATGGTGCAAATGGGGCATTTGATAAACAAAATCCTCATCTCCATCTGAGAATGTAATTAATCCAACCATAAGTTTTCATCTAACTTAGTCAGCCTCATAAAGGGTTTTCCAAATACAACTTGGGTCAACTTGTCATCAACAAATTCTCCTAATCCATAACCATAAAATCTACCAAGTAAACAAAACTTCTGACGAAAACGTGCAATAGTTCAACCTTAGCCACAATATTATCTCACTGATATTCTAACTCATTTACCATGATTTTATTATAATTAGCGTGAGAAATTAAATTCATTGGCAAAGATGAGTTATATCAAAACTCCTATATTCAATTTTATAAGGAAATTGCATATTAAAAAGGCTATATTTCTCAATCTTTGTCCTAGGGTTAACATATTTAAGAGGATCTACATCATCTTCTTTTCTATCCACATTAATAACTTCTCCATCACCTAAATCCTCATCAGAATTTATAAAATAGAAAGGGCCATTCTCATGGTCGGTGTCATGATCAGACTCATCAATTTCAAAGTCATTGCCAAAGTGATGGTCGGGTGAAAGGTTTGGTGGGTTTGCGTCCTCCATAACAGAGGCTGGAGCAGGTAACTAAAAATTTCTGTGTAGAAAAACATCGATAACAGACATATATCATGAACAAATGCACAAAGAAAAGATAGACTACAAAAAAGCTAATAAAAAGAAAATAAAAATATCACTTGATAGGAATCTAGTAAGAAGACCTAACCGAGATAGAAATTGAACCTAAGCAATAACTATTCCCCGGCAGCAGTGCCAAAAACTTGATGTGAAGATTGCGAGACCTCACAAGGAAGTTTTACAATCCTCCAGGCATTGTACCTGATTGCTGTAGTGTAGTATAGGTAAATCCGGGGGATTGATCGTTCTCTAGAGGAATAGTGTTGTTAGGTCAAGATGTATGACGAGATAGGTCTAGAGGTGAGGGGTGATTCTTTTTGTATTTTTATTATTTTATAAAAGCAATAAAAATCTTAGGTTTTGAAGGAGTGGGCGTAATTAGTTGCTAGTCAACTAAACCAAAACTAATAATTACAGAATTAAACTAATTAAAAAGAAAAGAAAATACAATTGGCGACTTTTAATAATAGGGAAAAGCGTGTTTCCTTAAATTTCATTACTCCCTAGTTATCTCCTATTGATCTGTCGAATTGTCACACCCTTGTTTTAGTTGAAGCACTGTATTCCTTAATATCGGTCGTGGGGAGGTGCCGAAGTCCCCCACTCTATGAATCCTCACTCGTACAGATATGGGATTTTGTCACACCAAAAATGTGTGACGATATGCATATAGTAACACACTTTTTTTTTTGGTGTGTGTCACCAAAGGTCGCGCCACCGTAGGTGGCATATGGTGACGTTGTTTAGTTTGTCGCCATTTTCATTCAAAAAGAGTGACCAAAACCCGAATATGTGTGACAAATTAGGCACAAGTTTTGTTAGATTAATCAATATCAGTGATCGTAAACACTTTATAGTCACACAAATGTTTTTTAAGAGTAACTATTGTTTGTCCTTTGGCTACATAAATATATAATATATGTGACATTTGAGATGATTTATTCAAGTAAATGTGTATTTTGTGTGACTATTTCCCGTCCTATGGCCACATGAATATATAATAAATGTGACGTTTGTGATGATTTAGTCACACAACGTGTGTTATTTTTTTGGAGTTAGTCACATACAATTTAAAAAACAGTGGCCAAAAGTGTTAATAAGTGTGACCATATGCTGTTTAAAGTGAAGAAATGTGTATTTTGTGTAACTATTGTTCATCCAATGACCACTTGAATTTTATGTTTGTGTGGCCTTTTGTAATATTTAGTCACACAAAGCATGTTTATTTTGGGTATTTAGTCACATACAATTAAGCAAAAAGTGGCCAAAAGTGTTAATAAGTGTGACCATATGCTGATTAAAGTGAAGAAATGTGTATTTTGTGTGACTATTGATCATCCAATGGCCACATGAATGTTATGTTTGTATGGCCTTTTGTAATATTTAGTCACACAAAGCATGTTTGTTTTGGGTATTTAGTCACATACAAAAAAGCAGAAAGTGGCCAAAAGTGTTAATAAGTGTGACCATATGCTGTTTAAAGTGAAGAAATGTGTATTTTGTATGACTATTGTTCATCCAATAGCCACTTGAATTTTATGTTTGTGTGGCCTTTTGTAATATTTAGTCACACAAAGCATGTTTGTTTTGGGTATTTAGTCATATACAATTAAGCAAATAGTGGCCAAAAGTGTCAATAAGTGTGACCATATGCTATTTAAAGTGAAGAAATGTGTATTTTGTGTGACTATTGATCATCCAATGGCCACTTGAATTTTATGTTTGTGTGGCTTTTTTTAATATTTAGTCACACAAAGCATGTTTGTTTTGGGTATTTAGTCACATACAATTAAGCATAAAATGGTCAAAAGTGTTAATAAGTGTGACCATATGCTATTTAAAGTGAAGAAATGTGTATTTTGCGTGACTATTGTTCATCCAATGGTCACATGAATTTTTAGTTTGTGTGGCATTTTGTAATATTTAGTCACACATCGAATTAAACAAAGAGTGACCAATAATGTTGATAAGCGTGACCATATTATGTGAGTGCATCTTTTAGTCACAGGGTTACTACTGCTATTACTAAGTTAGTACTATTGGAGCAGAGTTGCTACTGCTAGTACTAAGTTAGTTCTGCTAAAGCAGAGTTACTACTGCTAGTACTATGCTAGTGCTGCAGGAATGAGTATATATATATATAACAGAATTAAAAACAAAAAGAAATTTCAATTTGAATTAAACTCGAATGTATATAACTGAACAGAATATACAATTGTAATGTCGTACATAATCAAATTCTCAAGTACCATAATTTAAAAACTTTTTAATCTTCACCGGCTTAGCTTGCAGTTGCTTTATGTCTTTAATAGATACATATTTGCGCTTCGATGGTACTGTTGGTCAACATTTAGTAACAGGGTTTGTTGGTATAACCTGTAGTAAACAAAAGACGCTTGTATCAAATATTGAATTAAATATGAAGAATTATATATATGTAGGTCGTACCTCCTCTTCAACAATAACTTGATCCTTTGGCCATGCAACGAAACCACATACGCCCTCCTTAACAGTTTTTAAGCCATTATTTGCTACATCCGATATGCATGCTGCATCCACTAACGATGAATCAATTGACACTCTGTAGCAATCATTTGGAGTGCTTGGTTATGCAGCATTTGCTTTCCATGAGACTTGTATACGGTACCCAAAGCAACGATATTTGATTGCTTTAAAATCCATAGTCTACATTTAAATGTCTAAAAAAAAAAGAATTTTTGCATGTATATATCAGAAATTATTTAAACAAAAGAATAACAAAAAACATGTTGAAATACATATTGTTGGCAGTGCTTGTGTTGGAGACACATTTTGTTGCGATTAGGAATCTGGAGACCCGTTTTGTCGTGACTTAGGCTTTTTCTTAGGTCCGACAGTTTTAGCAGGTTCCTACATGTATATATAAAACACGTTACATTATTTAAACAAAAGAATAACAAGAAACATGTTGAAATACATACTTTTGGTACTCCTTGTGTTGGAGACACATTTTCTTACGATTGGGAATTTGTAGACCCGTTTCTTCATGACTTAGGCATTTTGTTAGGTCTGAAAGTTTTAGCAGGTTCCTATACGTATATATAAAACACGGTACATTAGTCATGATGTAAATTCAAAAATCAAAGGGGGATGCTTAATTACTTACCATTGTTTCCATTACCTTTTCTGAAGTTACATGGCCATTAGACTTCTCCTAAATTCTCGCATCTTTAGCACTTACAACATCACTTGGCTGAGTGCCGTCCACCTCATTAGCGCTGCTATATGTATTGTCAATGGCCATTGGAGTCACTTGCAATATAAATTAAGAAATACATTGACTCATCAGTTTATGTTCAATGCCTGCTATCATTTGCATCAGTGGTGTTAGCATTAGAAAATAAAATTGTTAACAACATAAAAAATGGCTTACATCTGAGGCTACTGGCAATTGAGATGCCAAATTTAACTACATCCCTTGTTGACTCAACTATGCCATCAGCAGAGTAAGCATTCCCTTTGTTTCTTTCATCTCACTGGATAATTTCTTGACCAGTACATCTTTTTCGGTCATCTCGGTGGACAATTTCTTGACCAATAAATCTTTTTCTTGACGCTCGCGTCTCTCATTATCAAGTTGAGTTTGAAGTAACTCAATTCTTTCATCGGTTTTTTGTCTGCTTCGAGGAAGACCAAAATACCTATTGAATGTAACTACACCGCCCACTCCTCTTGCGTAACCTACCAT
The DNA here is from genome assembly GCA_021014915.2 of Artemisia tridentata subsp. tridentata. Lineage (NCBI taxonomy): Eukaryota > Viridiplantae > Streptophyta > Magnoliopsida > Asterales > Asteraceae > Artemisia > Artemisia tridentata. The sequence goes on from CP139507.1 coordinate 43,646,544, forward strand.
TTCCTTACCAAAGACAACTGTCATGGCATCATATTTGTGTTAATGTTGCTCAGCTGGAGTTAGTGCTGCTCATGAACTTCAATGAAAAATATGCCAAGTGTTTACTACTGCTAGTACACAGTTACTGCTGTTAGTACGCAGTTAATACTGCTGGTATACAAGTTACTACTGCTAGTACACAGTTAATGCTGCTGGTATATAAGCATAATAATAGAATTTGCAGTCAAACTTACAAGTTTTTCTCCCACTGATCTAATCTCATCATCTGGATATTCCCCGTCTTTGTTTACCCTTCCTTTTAACCACATTGTACCACACAGGGGTTCTTCATCTGCTTCAATTTCTTTATTTTCGATCTAATAAGCATCAAATGCATACACGTGTAAAGTTAAACCAAGATAATCGAAAATATGAGGGTATTAAATGCAAATGTGCAAATTGTGCAATGTAAACAGATTCATTTCTCAAACTGATCGTCTCTCAATTTGTAAAACAAATATTATGTAATCTTACCATTTTCTCTTTGACATAAACATATCCACCTCGTCCCATTTTATACAGATAAATATTTTTGGAACGCCCCATCTTAGCTTTATCTGATTTATCCTAAAAACACAAAATCATAAGGTGTTTAGATGCGGTAATACTGCAAACTGAAAATTATGAAATGACATATAGACTTAAATAAAGATGACTAATTAAAACCTTGTATGCATCGGTGGTCGTGTAGTTTACAAACTCAACCCAGTCTTCTGATGTCACAAATGTACCATACTTGGTCGGAACTTCATTCACTTTCGAAGGTGTATTTAGGTTGGCCAAAATGTATTTGCATTTGAGCTTCATTATGAAATTCCTTAGCAGTTGACCAAGACGAGTCATTATCAATTTTATGAATGTCACGTCAACATCAAAATATCGATGCAAAGATTAACACAATGTTGTTGATTAGTTGCACATAATGTAACTGCATAGATAAACTTATGTAGTACTAGGTTAAAAAATATTATATATGTACCATGATTTCAACCCATAGTTTATCTCTTGATTCTTTATTCACCTTCTTCCTAGAAAGAATCTTCAAACCTATGTGATCACGAACCAGATCTCCTAAAAAACTTGAAAATAGTGCTCTGTGTTCCCCTGATACCCTATTGAATGCATCGAAGGTTACCTTGAGCTTTATTCCACCTGGTTGGCCATATCGCAGGCGAAACTTAAATATCCTGGTTATGCCCCTCTTAGCTAGTATCCTATCTGATTGGTTGGTTCTAGCCGCATCTGGACCTTCATCATCAGAATACGTTTCGGATTCATATTCTAAGTTGTTATCATCATGTTCATTATCAGCAGGAAGCAAAAGATGATTATCAATAAATGGTTGAATTTCCATGACTCTAGAGCAAAAAGGGGTAAAAGAAAATGATTATGGCTTAGAGAGTATTGGTGATAGTTTTTGTGTTTTCTTTGCAGTCTTTTTCTTAGGAGAGAAAATAGGGAATATTAAGAATATGAATCGTCATTCTTGGTAACTGCTTGTAATTAGGTGATTTAAAATTTTTGGATCAAAATTTTGGCTCCAAGTTCTAAATTGAAATTAACAATTGAATTATTCAAAATTTTTGCCTTTGAACCTGTTAATTAAAGCATACACTTGAATAAATAAAAATTTTGGCTACAAATGTTATATATTATTATCTTAATCGCAAATTTACCATCTAACTGTGCAACTATCACATCAAGAACACAAATTGCTAACATTTAACAAACCAAAATACTTACATAATTACCAGTTATTGTGCCCTTAATAATTACATTTACAAAACACAAATTGCTACCATTTTTTTTTTTGAACATTGAAGACTTTTTATTCATATATTAAAAACCAAAACCAGCAAGTTGCTGGGGAATACAGAAAGGAGAATATTGAAAACATAATACAGTACATACATAAGGAAAAATCAGTATCCAAATTAAATGTCAGAATTGAACAAAATACCATTTACAAAACAAAAAAGCTTTTAATGTATATCCTAAACCGCTAAACCATCTTCCTCTTGCCTTTCCCATGGCTGCTAGAAGGTGTTCCAAAACTTATAGGATTCTTCTTACACGGCATTCCCAAGACAATATCCTGAATAAATTTCTTTTTGTGTGCCTTTTCAACTGGTATTTAAACTTGCACAGAGAGAGCTAGGATAGGAGCTTAGATAGGTTCCACTTCCCAAGTATCAGTAATTGCATCAGAATGTTGCTCTTGATAATACCAAGCAAGGAGGCCAGGAAGGATGTTGAGAGCACCATCATTTGATTCTAAACTGCTTGAATCAGAAAAAATTTGTATTACATCTACAAATAACAATTGTTAGATCAGTTGAGAGGATTCGATACACTTAATAGGATGTTAGTCCTTTATAACGAGTATATGTGATACTTTGAGTGAATATGATTAAGTATGCGGAATCTACTTAACCACACTTAGAAGGTTATTTGTTATTGGAAATGGAACAGTGGTGGTTGTTGAATTTGATAATGAACAATGAATGTTAATACCAAACGATTCAATATTATTGAGAATAATACGAGTGATCTTCACTATCACTAGGGTTACAAAACCTTGAATCTCTATTACAAAGAAAACTATTTTCTGTTATGAACAACTCAATGTATGTTTTCTTAGTATTCGACTAGTTACAAATTTAGCACTTGGTTAGTCTATTTTCAACACACTTGTAACTAAGATAAGATCTTTCCTTTTATACAACAAAGGATATCTTTTACAATAAATGATAAGTCTTGTCGAACTACTTGCTTGCTTGAGTGTGTCAGTCCTTAAGATACAACTTGTATCTGTGTACACAACTTGTTGACTGAACATCTATCAAAGATATTATCTACCGTATATCTTTGACTTTTTTACACAAAATATCTTTGTATACTTATCCATCCAGCAGTAGAATACTTGACACTTATCTCTTTAAACAGTAGTATCTGATGCACTAGCAGTAGAATGCTTGTGGCAGCAGAATCTCTAACACTAGCAGTAGAATGAAATACACTAGCAGTAGAATGACACTTAGAGTATTTCCTTGAGCAGAACTAACCTTGTGAATGTTTAATTTCCAATACTAATCTTTAGAACATTTAATTCCCAACAATCCTCCCCTAAACATGTGATTTCCCTAATCAACATGTTTCTTCTGAATTAAATTTTGATTGTGAGGATCTTTCAAACACTTCATAGTCAGACTCGTGATCTGAGCTTTTTCTCTGTTCTTCAAGATTAAATATCTTTCTATCTAACTCATCTACCTTCTGTGAATCTTTTTCAGCAATAACATCATCTTTCTTTATCTTAAACAATAGCAGTACCTTGAATAAAAGATGGTGCAATTTCCTTGGATGGAGGAATTATAAGAGGCAATGGTGCTGTGTATCTTTGATGCTTGTTCCAAGAAGTCAAATCATCTTTCAGCAAGCATTTGCAAGTGATGAACAAACGTAGTGAACTGAAATTGATACTGAAAGAACCTAGATAGAACTTTCTCCATTTGAATGCTTCATCCCTTCTGAATATATATAATACTCTAGAATCTTCATTTGAACTTATTCCCAGTATCCATCAACTGAAAAAGTTTATTCCCAGCATACATCAACTGAATGCTTGTTCTTATTATTGGCTAAATAATAAGACATGTTAGCTTCTCAAAAAGCTGACATCATCATCTTGTATGCTCTTGTCTTTTCCATTGTAGGAGGAGATACAACAACTGCTGCTGAGCCAGGTGGTTTTCGAAGGGGTGTATATATTATATTGAGATGCTAAAAAGTGGAGTCATGAATCTACTCCCTTCCCAATCTTTCTCCCCTGTTTGATAAATTTCTCCCCTGTTCTGAGCATACACAACCACAATCTTTCTTTCTTCCCTACATTTGGTTAATCTTCCTCCTTTTAATCTATGCTTGGAAGATCTCTCACCATGTACCAAAATATTTTCTCCCCTGAGATTTATCATTTCCTCCTCTGTTTGGAAGATCTCTCACCATCATCTGATCTACCAATTAGAACATGTTTTCAGACAATGTTGTACATGTAGCCATCAATTCCTTAAGAGTTTATTTGCTGCCCTCATCACTTCCAGGTGTGTTAACTCTTGTGAGAGGTGATTCATGGGGCATTGACTCATGGTCCATCATTTGATGGTTTTTCTGAGCCTCTTTGAAAATCCTTTTTAAGAAACTTTTGACTTAGCAGTATGAATATGATTTTATTATTGAAAAATCATACTGCTTACAACCATTTTGAAGGGATTAAGTGTGTAACAGACATTTAATCAAGAATTCGGTTTAAAGTAACCTCTGGTTGTGTGAGAACCAATGTTTTCAGTTATAAATAACAGCCTGTGTAAAGATAAACCCATTCAAAGGGCTTTCTTGACAGGTTTTCCAGCTCGTGACAATTGTGTCTTCTAACACAAGTGTTAGATGCACATTTGTTCGCTGTTCTTTCTATCAGATGTCCTTAGACTTGCTCATTATACTAATTAAAGTATAAAATGATTAGAAAGTGAGTTGTGTCAGTTACTATCTGACCAACTGAGCCATCAAGTCAATGTGAAACATCATAATCGGGTTTCAAGAAAGAAGTTTTAAAGATTTTATTAACTTAGGTGTAAACCTTTGTTAATGAATTCCCAAACTCAGTCCATCATAAACCTATTATATTAGCAAATAGTATTATCCTTCTGCTGCTCATTTATTTCACTTAAAACTTCCTTTGTGCTCAAATGTTCATACCTGAAATTGTTAGTCCAAAACCAAGAAACAAAATGCAAAACATTTGTCTTATAGCAGTAGAATCATATGACTAACATTATGAACTTAACAAACAGAATTTGTACTAGCAGTGCAAACTTTTCAGTAACAGTAGTAATTAACAATGCCAGTAGTACAAACAAAAATTTATATACAAAAACACAGAGTTTTAAATCATTAAGGATTAAGCATCCCAATACTTGCTACCAATTACTGAAACCTTCCAACATCAAAAGCTTTTGTGAGAAGATCTGCAAAGTTGTGATTAGAATCAATTTTAAGAACTTGAATCAACTTTTTCTCATTGTAGTCTCTAATAAAATGATCTCTAATTTCAATGTGTTTTGTTTTAGAGTGTTGCACTGGATTTTTAATTATGCAAATTGTACTACTATTATCAATATGTATGACAGTGTTCATGAAATTGTACCCATAGTCAAGAAGTTGGTTTTGAAGCCATAGGACTTGACCACAGCAACTTGCAGCAGCTACATATTCAGCTTCAGTTGTTGAAGTAGCCACAATTATTTGCTTCTTACACTGCCATGAGATAAGTCTACACCCAAGGAATTGACATCCTCCAGTTGTTGACTTTCTGTCCAAGCTTGCACCTGCATAATCACTATCTGAAAATGCTACCAAGTCAAAAGGTGATTCCTTAGAATACCATAGACCCAACCTAGGTTGACCCTTGAGATATCTAAAAATCCTCTTGACAGCTGTGAGGTGAGAAACCTTTGGAGTTACTTAAAATCTTGCACAAGCACAAATAGAGTACATGATATCAGGTCTTGATGATGTGAGATACATCAAAGAGCCTATCACTAATCTGTATGTGTGTACATCTACATTTTCTCCATCTAAATCTTTAAGAAGTGGCTTCTCAGAGTCCATTGGTATGCTTGCTAATTTTGAATTTAGCAAATTGAAATTTTCTAAGAATCTCTGCAACGTATTTATCTTGGCTGATAAATATGCCTTCACTTGATTGCTTAACTTGCAGACCCAAAAAAAATGTAAGTTCCCCCATGGAACTCATTTGAAACTTATCATGCATAAGTTTCTCAAACTCGAAACACATCTCCTTCCTTGTAGATCCAAAGATGATATCATCCACATACACCTGCACTAGCAAAAGATTCTTCTTGTTCTTCTTGATGAATAATGTCTGATCAATCTTGCCTCTTTGAAATCCATTTTCTGTCAAATAGGAAGCCAGTGTTTCATACCAAGCTCTTGGTGCCTGATGAAGGCCATAAAGAGCCTTTGCTACCTTGTACACCTTGTCTGGATGATCTGGGTCAGTAAACCCTGGAGGTTGTGAGACATATACCTCCTCTTCAATAGTACAATATAAAAATGCACTCTTGACATCCATTTGATAAACTGTGAAGCCCATAAATGAAGCATAAGCCAAAAATAACCTAATGGCTTCAATCCTTGCTACTGGAGCAAAAACCTCTTCATAGTCTATCCCTTCTTCTTGTGTGTACCCTTGGGCTACTAATCTAGCCTTATTCCTAATCACTATACCCCTTTTATCCCTTTTATTTCTGAAAACCCATTTAGTGCCAATTACCCTTACACCCTTGGGTAAATCAACTAGCACCCAAACCTTCTGAATCTTGAACTGAAGAAGCTCTTTTTGCATAGCTTCTACCCAGCTGGAATCATCTAGGGCTTTAAGAACATTCTTCGGTTCTGCTTTTGAGAGAAAACATACAAATAAGCAAGAGTTGGAATACTCATGCTGCTTTGATGCATAAAGAGCATCAAGAAGCCCTTGTTGGTGTGAAGACATCAGTTGTTGCCTTGTCTTCACCCCAGATTGTACATCTCCAATCACATTGTCCAGGGAGTGGACTTTGTGAATCCTTGTGTGTGGTGTAGAAGGAACTTGATAGTTAGGTGGGAGATTATTGAAATCCACCTCATCTTCTGAGAATTATGCTTCATTTGGTTCTGAAGGGCCAGCAGTAGAAACATTTGGCTCAGCAGTAGAAAAATTAAGCCTAGCAGTAGAATGCTCTGCCTTAGCAGTACTATCATCAGTAGAAACATTCTCTTGTTCCTTTGTTCCATCAACCTTGTGTTCATCTTCAATCTCTTCTTTAGCTTCATCAGAAGAAGGTTCATCATTTGTTGAAGTTGAAGCCACACTTGTCCATATTGGCATCATCACATAATCTTGATCTGTCTCCTTTTCTAACCCTGCCTCATTTGTTATTTGTGAACCTGAAAAATCATTAGTTTCTGTAACAACAGGCACATAATTCATTGATTTGGTTAGTGACTCAAGATCAAATAGCCATTTGGGACCTTCACCTGCTACATTGGATTTGTTCTCTAAAAATTCCACATGCAGGTTTTCCTCTACTCTTCTAGTTCTTGAGTTGTATACTCTAAAAGCTTTGCTATTAAGAGAATATCCAACTAAGAATCCTTTATCTGCTTTACCATCAAATTTTCCTAGATGGTCTAAGGTATTTAGAATTGTCACATGACATCCAAAAGGTCTAAGAAATCCTATTGCAGGAGTTCTACCTCTAAAAATCTCATATGATGTCTTATTGTGAGACTTGACAACCAAAACCCTGTTTTGAACATAGCAAGTAGTATTGTGGGAAACTAGAAGGGGGGTTGAATAGTTTACCGGTTTAAAAACTTCTTTTAAAAATCTTGTTTTAAAAGTATGCTATTGGAAACTTTGATTCGAACTCTATGTGTAATCAAACAACACCAATATGAACTACAAACTAAGCTACGTAAAAATAACAAATAAAAGTAAAGAGTAGAGTTGGAAAGATCAAACCGAGACAGAGGATTTATAGTGGTTTGGCTACGAAGCTCTTCTTCGCCCTACTCCACCCCCCGAGTACCACACTCGAGAGTTTCAAACACTATATCAACAACCTCCCTTCAGGCGGAGAAAACCATGCACGTCGCTTATCCTATTTCCGACACTAAGCTAGATGTCGAGTGCTAATCTTAGCTAGCACCAATCTACCAAGGTCCACGTGACCAAACACACAAGCCCATTGGCTTCAAGAGATCACTAAGATCTCAACACGATCACAATGATCAACACTCACTTCACTCTACTCAACTAACACTAACCTAATCACCCTTGATCTTCTTGATCAATCACACAAGCCCAATGGCTTCAAGAGATGTTCACTATCTCTTTAGATCACACTTGATCTTCACTCTCACTCACAAAAAGAAAATATACTTGATGTATGCTAAGATACAACAAGGTTGTAACAAGTGTTACAAAAACCTATCAACTACAACTCTAGTATCTTCTTGATTACTTGAGTTCTTCTCTTGCCAATGAAGAGGGATGACAACACCTTGTATCAACTTGGATACTTGTGTTCTTCTCTTGCTAGTGAAGAGGTATGAAGAGGATCACTTGAAGGATGATTGGATCACTCTTGAAACAAAGAAAAACTAATCTAAATAACCCTAAGAAGTGAAAGGTGTGAGAGGATTTAACTAAGGGATTTATCTGTGTGTGAAGGGTGCCTAAAACTGTGAAAGAGGTGGGTATTTATAGGCAAATAAAATATGAACGTTACAATTCAAAATGGTACGGACGGCTCCACTAAATGACCCATGGCTCCGTTAAATTTAACGGTACCGTGGAGCCGTGGTAGACTAGGACGCTCCAAATTTTGTCTTTTCTAGTGAAAACTTATTTGGGGAAGGTTGGAGCTGATTTTGGGGGGAAAAATAGTTGTTGTGATTTTCAAACTTATTTTTCCATTAAAACATTTCTTAATATTTCAAAAATAATTTGTCATGTGTATTTTTGAAAAAATGTTTTGTCCCATTTAAAATGTGAATTTTCAAAACATGAATTCACTTCTTTGATCACTAGTTCAAGTTGTAACTTTGTTCAAGAGTGATTTGCGTAGAAACGGGATCTTCCGATTAAAAACTTGTTAACGTTAATTTTAACGTAACGTGAGTTCACATTTTGTCATCCTCAAAATGTGAGTTAATCGAAAGATATAAATAACGTTTTTAGAACATTATTTGCATCAACAATCTCCCCCTTTTTGATGATGACAAAATATAAACTCATTTTAGGTTAAAATTAGTTTTAACAAGTTTTTAATGAGTTTACTCCCATTTCTCCCCCTTTTTGTCAAATCAAAATGGTGGTTAAGGCTCCCCCTTGATGTGTACTCCCCCTCATTTGGAGAACACAAAGGAATCGAGCAATGGATCGTGCTACAAAACAAAGTTAGACGACAAATATACAATATCTAACAAGTAGCACATTTGTGACAAATAACCAACCACAAGAAAAATTATGGCTAAGAAGCCAAAATGAAAAGCCCATTACATAAATATGAAATAAATGTCATACATAAGTATGACTACAATAGGAAAGCAAATTAAACTAACAAGAAGACACATAAACTACTAAAGTAACATGAGGCTTCTAGATTTGCTTCCAACTTCAAAAGGGTTGCTAGTCATTTATTTGAGGAACTTAACATAACCATGTTTAGTTTGGGCTATTGTGTGGTGGAGGTGGTGGAAGGATGATGGGTCCTATGGGTGGTGTGAGAAGGTGTTCTAGATATGAAAACCTAAAGCTAAGCTCATCTCTAAGGTTCATGATGAGTTCAAGGTTGTAGTTGCAACAAGGGCAACTCAAGGTGTGTGAGTGAAGGGGATACATGATTGGATAACCCATTAAGGGTTGAGGTGATGGTGATAGTGAAGGTGATGATATGTTGCTCCCAAATTCAAAGGGAGTGTTTGGTGAAAGGGTGAGGGTGAGAGTTAGAGGTTGTGGTGATGTTGAAAGAGATGAGGGTGTTGTGTGAGTTCCCAATTCAAGGGAAGTTGATGGTGATGAGTTAAGTGTTAGGGTTAAAGGGTGAATGGGACTAGGTGGAGATGAGTGTGTGTTGATTCTTGTTGTGGAGGATGAGGATGTAGGTTTAATAGAGGTTGCCTTGGATGGAGCTTGGGGTGTAGTGAAAGAAGATGATGAGTTGGTAGAGGTTATGGGTGTATGGGTTTCATCTTCATCATCAAAGGTGAGATCAATGAGGGGAATTTCATTGGTGATAGGTTTAGTTGATGATTGGGGTGTGTTGACATTCTTGATCCATTGATCAACTAGAGAGGTTTGGTTGGTTGGTTTGATGTTGAATCTAGGTTTCTTGAATATTCTTGATCCCATGATGATGGTATGGTGAGTGTGAAGTTGTAAGGATGGGTGTAAGAATGGCAATGCATAATGTTAGCTTAAATAGCCAAAACATAAGCATGCAAGTTTGAAATGTTGGATTTGGGGATTTGGGTGCATGGGAATCAGGTTTTGGTTGCAGATTTTCTGGAAAAGATAGTCAAAAAGTGGAAGAGAATAGCAGTTTTCGTCTTCCAGAGGCACGGCACCATTAAAGGTGCTACGGCACCACTAAATTTAGTGGAGCCGTGGCCTATTTAATGGAGCCGTGGGCTCTTTTGACCTTCTTTCCAGGTATGCAGGTTTTAGGTAGCCTAAATGGGGAAATTTCTGGGGAATCCATTGGCTGCAAATCTCAAAGCCTCAAATTACTAAACACATAGAATTCCTAAAGCTAGTTTCAACTAGCAACTAACATGATCATGTGATCATCTATGTATTTAGGCAACTATTAAGCATGCATGAATTCAAGCATTTTTAACATCTAGTGCATGTAATAAAATAAACTAACATGCATGATTTAGGCAAGATAAACTAACATGAGGATTAATTATCAATAGAGTTAATCATGTTCAAAGGAAACACATCAAGCAAGTTAATGTATTAGGCAACAATGCCACAAACTATTAGTAGTATCTTAAGCATAATACTTATATAGATAATACTACTTAAGTTATTTCCATCTAATCCTTTCTTTTCCCCAACTTCTTAATTTTGTTCCCAAGCCCTTTTATCGCCTTGCCGATGGACTTGAATCCCCCGATAGTTTGCTCATGTATCTCCACTTGTCTATTGTACATTGAGGTTTGCCTTCTCATCATGTGGGATAGATTTACCATCCCATTTTCGAGGTCGGTTGTACGTCGAAATGATGAGGTATCAAGATTACGAAAGTAGGTGTCGGGAGAAGGGATTTGAGGGCTAGAAGTTCCTTCTTCGTTCACCTCATCATCGTCCTCATCCATGGGTTCAGATGATGATTCGTGACTGAAGGAGGAGGATGAATGGGGAATATCGGAAGTGGATTTACGACCACATTTGGACCCTTTGTCCTTACGTTGCTGTGTGCGACGTTGTGGTCCACCAAGTGTGTGCATAACCGGATTGACTAGGACATAGTCGACACTTTGAAGATGTGGGAAATGTTCCATGACCCATCTGAATAAACGAGTAAGCAACATGCCGTATGGCATGAGCTCATCGGACCGACGATGAATGTTGGCCATCCGTTTGACCATGTAGTATGCGAGGTTGAAAGGTTCCTCGATACTAAGACAGTAGAGCATAAGGGCAAGACTTGCCGGTACGTGATCACGGTTGCCCGCAAGGCTTAACACATTTTCACGTAGAAGAAGTTCCCAACTTCTAAGGTCAGGACGGAGTTCCCTGAGGTAGATTTTGGATGGGTCGAGAAAGACAACGGATCCATCACGTTTTTGGTACGTGTTGGCGACTCGAGGAATTTGGATAATTTGTTTGACTACTTCAATGTCGGGAATTTGGGTACTATATGCACCTTCTATCTCATAATTGTAGTAAAGAGACTCTAGGGAATGGTCGTTGGTGTAAGCACACTGACCATATGAGGGAACACCAAGAATTTCACCAAACTGAGTGACAGACAGGGTGATATTTTGGTGTTGAATCCAAAAGTCAAGAAAGACGTTACCGTCAGAGTCAGTGTAGGTACGAACACGACTGTAAAATTCGAGAACGAAAAGGGGACATATTTGATCATTTATTGTGTATAAACAATCGAACCGAATGGAAGGAAAACAAGCACTGACTCTATCTGACATGACATAAAGTGCATCGACTACACGCCCTTCGTGTATGTATCGTGTTAGCACTTTGGAAAAATAAGCTTTTTGTTCATCAGTGATGTTTGGGATATCAAGTGTTTCAATGATGTATTTTTGGGTTAATTGATAATCATTCCGAGGCATTGTTTGTCTACAAAAAAAATTTTGTATATGTTAGTTCGTTGCATTTTAATGATTAGACTTCTAGTGTGTGTGCCTAAATGCAAACAATGTGGAGGTGCGGCAATCTCGACTCTAAAATTATCCTAATGAGATTGCCCAAACGCTCCTAACTTCACTTTTGCTCAATCAAATGTGTCGAACAATACATATCAATTATGTACTTCGAGCCACATTTGAGAGTTCATGTATGCATGAAAAAACGTTTTTAGTTTGCATCAACAATGTATGAAAAAGATTTCATGATCCTAGACTTGTGAAGTTTTTCGAAAAATATGATCGAATTGGGGTGTTTGGCAAATGCTTCAACATGGTGCTAATCAAACTTTAAGATTGAAAAGCTTTAATGCAGAACGTTCCTAATTCAATTTTAATCATTCTAAACATGATTCCATTACAAATAAACAATCATAATCTGAATTTAGTGATTAATTTCAGATTAGGTTTTGCAACATAAGTGGGTTTTTGGAAATCCTAGGTTTAGGGAATCATGTGAATACTACATTGTCTAATCCTAGTCTTAATTTCACAAGGGTTTAACTAATTTTGAAAATCCCCAATTCGGATTTATACCCAAGAACAAACCCTAGACTCAAATTAAAAGAAAATAAGAGTGAATTACTTACAATTGATGATGTTGTGGTTAGGATTTGTTAATTCCAATGCCTCAATCTTGATTTGCAAGAGTTTAGTTGAATTATGGTGTTATGGTTCGATTATGACAGCAGGTGGAAGAGGTTTTGTGTGTTTGGAAAGTTTATGCAGAAGAAAGGAGTGACTGGGTGCGTTTTTCAGATGCACGGCTCCACGGTTCCACTAAACATTAGTGGAGCCGTGGCTCTTTAGTGGAGCCGTATATCTAATTGTCCAGTTTTTCTTCTGTTTTGACTTTTGGCTGATTAATCTTACTTATTTAGTAAGACTTTTTGACACGAGGAAAAAGTTTATACCTAATAAACTTTTTGACGAAAGATGATTAAATGGGATGACCGGAAATGACCTTAGTGTTTCCGAGGAAATTGACTAAGACGTCATTGGATGAGGATTTACTTCTAGTATTTCCCGTGAAATAAATAGAAGTTATGAGTTGTGTTTAGGAGGATGACTATAATATTTCCCATGAAATATTTAATTAGTCGGAGTACGTGACACAAGGAATGACTAGATATTTCCCGTGAAATATTCATGAGTCATATGACACAAGGAATGACTTTAATGTTTCCCGAAAAACTTTCGAGAGGTCATAGAAGGGATGAAAGGTTATGAGGCATGACGTGACGGATGACTTTAATATTTCCGAAGGAATATTCAAATAGTCATGAGCGGGATGAGAAGAATGACTTGAAAAGTCATATGACGAGACGCGAGAAATGACGTTAATATTTCCAGTGAAATATTACGAAGACATGGGATAAGGCTTAGGGAATGACTTGAAATTTCTAATGAAATATTCAAGAGTCATGAGTCGAGAATAGAATGGAAGTGTGAGATGACTTTAATATTTCCATAGAAATATTGAAATAGTCATTAGCGGGATATGAGGAATGACTTGAAAAGTCATATGATGAGACGTGAGAAATAACATTAATAATTCCAATGGAATATTAAGAGGTCATTTGACGAGAATGTAAAGGTTAAGGTGAGAAGAAATACTTTTCAAAGAAAAGATTTCTCATTTGGCGTTATCATGACGGAGGAGATGTCTTTCCGCGGGGAGATGACGTACTTCGACGAGCTTCGTTCATGAGCAAACTATAGGGTTCCCGGACAAGTCTAATGGCATCTTGACTGCTACTCTTCACAGGGAGTTGTCTCATCTATAGTGTTTGTTGTCATGCCTTTCTGGTGCTTGCGAACTCGGTTTCGGTCGTGGTGACAATAAGAGTAGTTTGTTTCTTAGGGAACCAAGATGTTTGTTAATCAACCTATGAAGGTACAAACATTACTCATTATGCTTCAACCCACATTAACTCTCACATTATCAGAGTTGGTATAGAAACATTTTCTACATCAATCTCCTCAAGATATCGAAATCTCAAGTGTATAGTATCTTTAATGTATGGTATGATACATTAAACACTTTGATGTAAGAAATTTTTGGGATACTTCTTACAAGTGGGCACAAAGCCAACACTATTCATGATAATGGACCTACTTACCGTTAGGTAAACTGCTTTACCTATTATGCCCCTAACTTAGTTATATCCACGCACTCACTTTCTTCGTCTCTTGTGAGTTTCGCATTTGCGGATATGGGCGTTATTGTCAATAGAGACTATTACTTAAACTATGTATCTCATACATATAGTATACATAAGTTTACAGGGATACTTTATTTAGGCAAGATTAAATATGTGCAGGGAAGGGAACTTGATTCACTCATCAATGCTTAATTCAAACTTGTCACGCATGATCTTTAAGCGATCATCGAACATTTCTGGACAAGATGAATTTGGCATGATGAGATGTGAATAGAGTTTCTGTGTTATAGTGCCTACCATGTTAGATTCTAACTACACTATTTCATGTTAAACATTACTACTAACAAAGGGTGTTTTAAGAAAGCGTACCTGTGCCTGAGGTATTTGCTCTTAAAACTAGAAGACTAAGGTACCTTTGTTGAATGTTAAGCATGAAAGACACGACTTGACTATTGTGTCACCGAGTATGCTTGAAAACGCATCATACTCCTTTTGTTATACTCCAAGATTTATTTACACTCATGTTTTCCTAGCAAAACAGATGTTCAAACATCTGGTCCCCAATATCTCATGGGACCAAAGTTGTTAGAGTTAAACATCCTACGCATTTTTTGTGTTAGTTTAGGATGTGAGAATGGAGGACACATTTCCCATGGTAAGTAACTTTGTGATGGACGATCATTCCAAGTTACGGGAAAGTTACTTGGATGATTTTGTCTTCTAAAGTTACCTCTCGGTAGAGGAGTTCTAGACCGAGGTTTGGGAGAGTTAACCTTTCTAGGTGGAGGAGTTGTTGACCTAGTGTCACGCTTTACAAATCCATGTTTAGGAGATGACAATGGTTTGTTAAAGCCCTTGGTTTCCTCTCTACTTGGAGTAGACACTCTAGTTCTATTTACAACTACTTGACTTGGTTTAGGACTTAAGTTACTTTTCAGAATTGACCCAGTTTTGTCCTCAGCACCACACGGTACCACTAAATTTAGTGGTGCCGTCTGTATCTTTAATGGTGCCGTCACCTTCAGACATGGACTTTTCAGACATTACAAATTTTACTTGTTTAGTACTACTTATAGAAGCCTGATTTGGGTCAAATCCTAAACCCGAACGGTCATGTTCACTATATCTAATATTTTCAAGTATATCATTAAGCTTTTTAGTTCCTTCATCAAACTTAATGATTCTTAAAGCATTTTCTTTAAGTTTTTCATTTTCTACTTGAAGACTAATACATGACCCGCATCCTAAATCTACTTCCTTGTTTTTCTCAAGTCTCTTGACTTGATCATTTAGTTCTAAGATTTGTAGTTCTAGTTCTTTTAATTTTAATTTTAGCTTTGTGTTTCTACCTAAAATCTTAGTGCTAACTACGCATAGTTTGTTGTATTCGTCATGTAATTCATTATCATCTACTGACGAATTATTATCACTATAATAAGAAGAGTCAGATTGTACCTCGTTAGAAGCTTGAGCCATTAAGCACGTTTCATCGTTAGGCTTCTTCTCTTCTTCTTCACCGCTATCACTCCAAGAACCTCCTACGAAGGCTCTTTGGTTGTTGGATTTAGGTGGCTTAGGACATTCTCCTATGTAGTGATTAGGATCTCCGCATCTAAAGCATCTCCTATCACTTGTCCCTTTTCTTTCATCATGATTTCTTTGAGATGACTTCTTCTCATCTCGAGATTGTCTAGGAAATCTACCTTTCCTCCTAAAGAACTTTCTAAAGTTCCTAACGGCTAGTGCATACTCTTCATCTTCACTACATGAACTCGAACATTCCTCATCACTAGACTCCTTCTTGGCTTTTAACGCTAGAGATCTAACTCTCTCGCTTTTGCCTTTGACAATGTCGGAATCCTTCTTGATGATCATCTCGTGAACTTTTAAGTTTCCTATAAGTTCATCGAGTGACAATGCCGCCAAGTCCTTTGACTCTTCTATGGCGGTGACCTTTGCTCTCCATTTAGGATGTAGAGCTCTAAGAAACTTCCTAACATAGTTTTTACTAGAATAACCTTCATCAAGAGCTTTAAGACTAGTGATAATAGTATTAAATCTAGCAAAAGCATTATCTATTGACTCATCCTCCGAAATGGAGAATTGTTCATATTGTTGAACAAGAAGATCTATCTTGTTCTCTTTGACTTGGTTATTACCTTGGTGAGTGACTAACAAAGTTTTCCAAATATCTTTTGCCGTATTACACATGAAAATTCTTTCAAACTCCTTTTTAGGCAAAGCATTATAAATCATCATTTTAGCCTCATTATTTTTGGCTAATTTCCTTTTTAGTTCATCACTTTATTTATCATAAGAAACTATTTCATCATTTTTAGTTTCTAGATTCTTTTGAATAGGTTGAAAGTCACCCTCGGTAATAACATGCCAAAGATCAATGTATTTTGATTTCACATACGTTTCGAATCTTGTTTTCCAATAAATAAAACAATCGGTTTCAAAAAGTGGTGGTCTTTGCATAGATTGCCCTTCTAGATATTTGTCGGAATCCATTGATCGGTTCAAGCTTTAAAATACAATATACTTTAAAAACTTGACTGACATGGCTCCTGATACCAATTGTGGGAAACTAGAAGGGGGGTTGAATAGTTTACCGGTTTAAAAACTTCTTTTAAAAATCTTGTTTTAAAAGTATGCTATTGGAAACTTTGATTCGAACTCTATGTGTAATCAAACAACACCAATATGAACTACAAACTAAGCTACGTAAAAATAACAAATAAAAGTAAAGAGTAGAGTTGGAAAGATCAAACCAAGACAGAGGATTTATAGTGGTTCGGCTACGAAGCTCTTCTTCGCCCTACTCCACTCCCCGAGTACCACACTCGAGAGTTTCAAACACTATATCAACAACCTCCCTTCAGGCGGAGAAAACCGTACGCGTCGCTTATCCTATTTCCGACACTAAGCTAGATGTCGAGTGCTAATCTTAGCTAGCACCAATCTACCAAGGTCCACGTGACCAAACACACAAGCCCAATGGCTTCAAGAGATCACCAAGATCTCAAAACGATCACAATGATCAACACTCACTTCACTCTACTCAACTAACACTAACCTAATGACCCTTGATCTTCTTGATCAATCACACAAGCTCAATGGCTTCAAGAGATGTTCACTATCTCTTTAGATCACACTTGATCTTCACTCTCACTCACAAAAAGAAAATATACTTGATGTATGCTAAGATACAACAAGGTTGTAACAAGTGTTACAAAAACCTATCAACTACAACTCTAGTATCTTCTTGATTACTTGAGTTCTTCTCTTGCCAATGAAGAGGGATGACAACACCTTGTATCAACTTGGATACTTGTGTTCTTTCTTGCTAGTGAAGAGGTATGAAGAGGATCACTTGAAGGATGATTGGATCACTCTTGAAACAAAGAAAAACTAATCTAAATAACCCTAAGAAGTTAAATATGTGAGAGGATTTAACTAAGGGATTTATCTGTGTGTGAAGGGTGCCTAAAACTGTGAAAGAGGTGGGTATTTATAGGCAAAGAAAATCTGAACGTTACAATTCAAAATGGTACGGACGGCTCCACTAAATGACCCACGGCTCCGTTAAATTTAACAGTACCGTGGAGCCGTGGTAGACTAGGACGCTCCAAATTTTGTCTTTTCTGGTGAAAACTTATTTGGGGAAGGTTGGAGCTGATTTTGGGGGGAAAAATAGCTGTTGTGATTTTCAAACTTATTTTTCCATTAAAATATTTCTTAATATTTCAAAAATAATTTGTCATGTGTATTTTTGAAAAAATGTTTTGTCCCATTTAAAATGTGAATTTTCAAAACATGAATTCACTTCTTTGATCACTAGTTCAAGTTGTAACTTTGTTCAAGAGTGATTTGCGTAGAAACGGGATCTTCCGATTAAAAACTTGTTAACGTTAATTTTAACGTAACGTGAGTTAACATTTTGTCATCCTCAAAACGTGAGTTAATCGAAAGATATAAATAACGTTTTTAGAACATTAATTGCATCAACAAGTATTAACTGCTTCAGCCCAAAAAGTGATAGGCAACTTAGAGTCGGCTAACATGGTTCTAGCAGCTTCTATGAGTGTCCTATTTCTCCACTCAGCTACTCCATTTTGCTGAGGAGTTCTAGCTACACTAAATTCTCTCCTAATACCTTTTTCCTTGCAGAAGTCATCCATAACTCAATTCTTAAACTCTGTCCCATTGTCACATCTAATGACTTTTACTTTCTTGCTTACTAGGTTTTCAATCTCTGTAATGAATGTTTTAAGAATGCTAGAAGTCTCATCCTTAGAACCTAAAAAGAAAACCCATGTAAATCTACTATAGTCATCAGTAACAACTAGACAATATCTTTTATGCATCATACTACTAACAGAAGTAGGTCCAAATAAGTCCATATGAAACATAAACAATGATTGATCAATAGAGTTAAAAAATTTGGGCTTACAAGTGGCTTTGTGTAGTTTGCCTTTAAGACAAGCAATGCATGTTTGGTCATTTTCAAATCGTTTTTGAGGTAAACCTCTTACCAAACCATTCTTAACAATCTTATTTGTGGTTTTGAAATTTAAGTGACCAAGCCTCCTATGCCATTTCATAGATTCATCCAATGTGGCATTTGAAACTAGACAAGTAAGTGCCTCTTTAGGAACAATCTTCTTCATATCAACACTGTACATGTTGCCCTTTCTTGGAATTTTAAGAAGTACTTGACTTTCATCAGGCATCTTAAAATCAGAAGAAAGTACAAGACATTCAGTGTCAGTAAAAAGAACTTTGTTCTTTTTGTCACACATTTGTGAGACACTAAAAAGATTATACTTAAGCTCTTGCACATAGTACACATCTTCAAAATCTAATTTACCAGTTTTAAGAGTACCTTTACCAGTAATCTTGCCACCGATACCTCCTCCACATATCCTCCATCTAATGATTGAAAATTGGAAATATAATACATGTTGCCTGTCATGTGCCTTGAACACCCACTATCTGAATAGCCTTGATCTTCATGATCTGTTGGTGAATGTTCCTGCACACAAATAAGGAAATTAGTTTCCTTGGGGAACCCAAGCCATTACTGACTTAGATTTGCCATGTGCATCAATGTAATTAAATCTCTTGAGAACAGTTGATGCACTATTGGATTTAAGAGTTTCCAAATCCAACATGCTAAGGCCTTAATAGCATTGGCCTTCTTTTCCCTAGCAGTAGAACCCTTAGATTTCTAAATTTGGTTTAGTGAAACTGCTCTTGTTGGAAAAGGTCTCTTAGCAGTTGTTTGTGCATGTTTGTAAGTTGTTTTTGCACTTTGTACTACTGGTTTAGGGTAAACAGAGTAAAAAGGTCTGGCAGTAGAAACTGCTTGTCTAGCAGTAGAATCTTTTGGTCTAGCAGTAGGAACTGCTTTTGGTCCAGACTTTGATGAAACTGCTCTGGGTGTTGTTCTAGTATTATTAGAGTGACTTTTAGGTGTTTTCCTTTTGAAATTCACCTTATTGTTTGTATACCCAGATACCCTTTGGTTGCAGAAAGCTGCAAGATGGTCAAATTCTCCACAAATGAAACAAGCTTTGTTATAGAAGTCAAAGTCATCACCTAGTTGGTGAGACTTAAGGCCATTCCAATTCCTTTGGTTGCCTTTAGGCTTGTTTGTGGTTCTGTATTAATCACAATATCTAACTGGTTGCCTAACATGTTTAATGTTGATTTTAGGCCTATCAGTATTATGTTTGACTATCTTAGGAACAATTGTTCCTGCTTTCTTAACCATATCAGGTTTAGACATAACCTGTTCTTCTTCATCATCATCAAATATCCTGTCCTCAATGATTGGACCATCTGATTTTCTATCAGAGGACACCATGTCCTCATGAAGTGAAGTTTTACTTAAACTCTCACTTACTTTCTTAGGTTCATCAACAACTAACTTTGATTTTGGCTGTACACCATAGTGTAGCTCAGGTTGTTAAAATTCAGCTAAGCCTGAATGCTCTAGGTCAATCCCTGGGGGTGTAGGGATTCCTCTGTAAGGAGGTGGGACTGCATTATATCCTAACCCAGACTTTGCCTTATTGATCACTCGACATTCAATCATGTTAGTTACACCCTTAGAAGCATGTTCTAGTGTTTCTACACTTAAGTGAATGTTTTCATTATCCTTTTTGATCCTATCATATGCATCTCTTAAAAGCTTAATTTCTGCATCTCTAAAGAATATGTCCTGCTTAAGAAGAGCTTTGTCATCTGAAAAAGCAAATTCATTTTCTTTATAGTGTATGATCTGCTTCTCTAAGGTTGCTAAACCACACTTATAGTTTATTAAGTCTTGATGAGTTGTGCTTAGCTCTTTCTTTTGATCATCATAATGTTTGATTAAAGTTTGTAGTTCTTTAAGAGCAGTGCAAGTATTTGAACAAGCTTTATGAGATTGTACCTCAGTAGCAGAAAAAGCCATAAGTGCCATCTGTAAAGAAGCTTCTTCTTCATCTGTCATGAAGCTCCAATCAAAACCTAAGCCATCAATAGCTACCATAGCTTTTGAGTTTGGCTCAGAAACCTCCCCTGTTTTGGATTTGCTTCCAAAACCTCTGTTCTTACTATCTTGCTGCCTTGGCCTTCTACATTCTCTTAAGAAGTGCCCCATCATGTGGCAGTTGTAGCATTCTATCTTTGACTTGTCAAAACCAGCAGTATCATTGCTGCTGATTGTGAGCTTCTTCCCCGTCCTTTGATAGAACTTCTTAGCCCTCATGCTAAGAAGAGAAATTTGCCATTTTAGGTCCATTTCCTCCAGATCATCATCATTAATCTCTTGGAGGTCTTCATGTGTAAGAATGGACCCATCATTTCGACTTGTTAAAAATGCACAACAAGTCTGCTCATCCATTATACCAATGGTACTGCTTGATGAACTAGCAGCACCAACACCACCATCAACCTTCACCTCCTCAACTGGATTTGAGGTACTAGGAGATGACATAAATGCCATATTCCCAGTATTAGAACTAGTACCTCCAGTTTTCTTCAAATCGTGTTCCACAATCTTAAAGTTGCTATACAAGACCATAAGTTCCATGTGGTCAAGGTCTGGCTTGTTCTTCCAGACAACAACATGCATAGCCCACTCTTCAGGTAAGCTTCTCAGAAATTTTGAGTTTAAATCTTCTTGAGGTATTTCAACCCCAAGAATAGCAAGTTGGCTCACAATATTCTGAAGCCTGTTAAACATGTGGTCTAGTGATTCATTGTTGGTTGAGGAGAAGTTTTCAAACTGCTGTTTGAGAAGAGTCTTATGGGTCTTCTTGGTGGCTTCATTCCCACCATACCTTGCAATAATGGCCTCAAACAAAGACTTTGCATCTTTGAACTTGCTGAAGTTTAAAAGTTGATCATTTGGAATGGTCATCATCAGCATACTTCTGGCCTTGAGGTCATTCTTCTTTCTGACTCTATCTTCTGCAGTTGTTGGTTTGGTATTCAAAGTTGTCATAATTTTACCTTCAACTGTTGATGTAGAGGTTGTAGGTCTGAAGGAGTTTCCATCTTCAATAATTTCTCAAAGTGCATAATCTTGCACTTGGAAATATTGCTCTATCCTCAGCCTCCACATCTCAAACTCATTCTGTTTGAGCATTGGTAATTTTGCAGCAACATTTGTCTGAATAGATTCGACGTCCATTTCTTCTTCTTCTTCTAAATCAAAGATATCAGCCTTGCTATGATAACAATTGAGAGGATTCGATACACTTAATAGGATGTTAGTCCTTTATAACGAGTGTATGTGATACTTTGAGTGAATATGATTAAGTATGCGGAATCTACTTAACCACACTTAGAAGGTTATTTGTTATTGGAAATGGAACAGTGGTGGTTGTTGAATTTGATAATGAACAATGAATGTTAATACCAAACGATTCAATATTATTGAGAATAATACGAGTGATCTTCACTATCACTAGGGTTACAAAACCTTGAATCTCTATTACAAAGAAAACTATTTTCTGTTATGAACAACTCAATGTATGTTTTCTTAGTATTCGACTAGTTACAAATTTAGCACTTGGTTAGTCTATTTTCAACACACTTGTAACTAAGATAAGATCTTTCCTTTTATACAACAAAGGAGATCTTTTACAATAAATGATAAGTCTTGTCGAACTACTTGCTTGCTTGAGTGTGTCAGTCCTTAAGATACAACTTGTATCTGTGTACACAACTTGTTGACTGAACATCTATCAAAGATATTATCTACCGTATATTTTTTACTTTTATACACAAAATATCTTTGTATACTTATCCATCCAGCAGTAGAATACTCGACACTTATCTCTTTAAACATCAGTATCTGATGCACTAGCAGTAGAATGCTTGCGGTAGCAGAATCTCTAACACTAGCAGTAGAATGAAATACACTAGCAGTAGAATGACACTTAGAGTATTTCCTTAAGCAGAACTAACCTTGTGAACGTTTAATTTCCAATACTAATCTTTAGAACATTTAATTCCCAACATCAGTTTTATTGATTCAAATGTTAAACTATATCACAATCAAAGAAAAACCTTTTGATGGTTTACCATTGCGGAAGAATCCATTGTGTTCTCATATTTTGTTCTCTTTTGTGGTATCCCAAACAATGAAGCAATGTTGCACAAACTATGCTGCATTTCAAGTCTCATTGGTGGCCAACTAGGCTGCAATTGAAGTCTCAATTGGACCTCTCAGTGTACTCACAAACATTGGACCCCTCAGGGTACTCACAATGAGTTTAAAAGCCTATATTTGTAGTCTCAATAGACATCTCATTGTACTCTAATAGGCTGCATTTGGACCTCTCTTTGGTGGCCAAGCACAAACAATTCTGCTAGGTACTCTCATTGCTGGCCAATCACAAACTAGGCACATTCCAATCCTCTCATTGATTTAGACCTCTCAGTGTACTCACAAACAGGCAACAAAAAATACTCAGACACAAAACACTTAATTAGACATAGCATAACAACCATTATGCATACGAAAATCAGAGTATGGAAAAAAAAAACAGAGCATACATTAGACATAGCATAACAACCATTATAAAATAAAAAACAACCCCATTTTACATTAGAATCGGTAACAACCACTAACATCACCATTTATAGATCAAAAGCCTGATACTAATTATTGTACAATCAATCATCAACTGATATGTGAAAACATTAAAAAACATACCTTTGTTGTTATTTGGATTCATTGTTTGCGTGTTTGTGTTTGCCAGAAGAATGTGTATTTTAATTAGGGTTTATTGATTATTATGTGTGTTTACAAATGATCGGATAAAGGGATTAATTGCCGGTTGACTATTCAATTTGTGGTTTGGTTTAACTATAACTGACGTGCCAAGATTTGTAAACGAAAAAAAAAAAAAAAAAAAAAAAAAAAAAAAAAAAAGGCTAATGGTGCTGACGTGGCGGTGAAAACCGGCTATAGCCGGTAACTAGGGATGGCAACGGTTCGGGTTCGGGACGGGTTTTAGTGTACCCGTACCCGTACCCGAACCCGTTTATAATATACCCGTACCCGCCCCATATCCCACCGGATACCAGATTAATATTATCCATCAGTTTTTTGGGTTTCCCCGTGGGTATCGGTTATCCGTAATTGAGTATTATATGGACAAAATTGGAGATATTAAGATTAAGTCACACTAAAATCCACAGACAAAACAAAAGAAAATACTCTAAGAGCATTTCCAATGGTTAACGCACCAAGTGCGTTAAACCTTAACTTTCACTGCGTTAAGTTGTGTTAACCATTGGAAGTGTGTGCGTTAACCCCTTAACGCTACGTTAAGGTGAGATATATTTAAAAAAAATTAAAAAAAAAAAAAAAAACATTTCTACCCCCTCTAGAGTACTATATATCCGTTGTGTTTAAAAAAAAATTTACAAAACACCCCCTTGGTTCTTAAGCAGGATAATCAAATTCAAATTCAAAATTCAAAAATCAACTATAAGTGGGATATTTTAATTTCAAATTCAAATTTCAGGGTGCCTATATATACAACACCACCATAGTTGTTTATCCCACAACTCACACACAGTTTCTCAACAATGTCTCGCAAAGATTTTTCCCAACAATTCTCAACTCACCGTGACTTCTCCCAACAATTTCCAACTCACCGTGACTTCTCCCAACAATTTCCAGAACAACACGACTTTACCCAGCAATTTCCAAATGAACCAGTGAACACTCCACCGGAAGATATCTTTCCGGTGTTCACACCGGAAAATGAACCGGCCAACAATCCACCGGTTGTTGAACAACAACCAAATCCACCAGTTGTTGAACAACAACCAAATCCACCGGTTGTTGAACAACAACCAAATCCGTTTGGACTGAGTGAGGATGAACTCCGACTTCTGGAGCAAGATCTCGAAGTGAGGAGAGAAATAGATCAACGCGAACTAGAAGAGGAAGCTGCTCGTATGGAGCGGGAGAGAAACTGGTTTGATATTATGGAAGGAAACTATTATGATAGGGAGTTTAGGTCCTCTTCGAGTGAGGACGATTGGGTTTCAGATGATTCCTTTTCTTAATTTGTAGTTTTAGTTTCTATTAATCGTTCTATGGATTGTGTTTTAAGTTTAAGGTTTAATGTAAATTGTGTTTTAACTTTAATGATTAACGTAATTCGTGTTAGTTGTTAAATGAAGTATTAATTATAGTTTAGGGGTTGATTTTGAAGATAGTTGAGTTAAAGGTGAGTTAAGGGTAAGTTATGATTGCGGGTGTTTTTTTTTTTTGAGTTAAAGGTGAAAATGTTAAAGCTGACGTGGCAGTGTGTTAAACTTTAACACTGAGTGACCATTGGGAATGCTCTAATATATTCAAATTTTTTAAAAGCTAACAAAAATGAATATCGTATCAAACGATTTAACGCAGCGTATCGCAACGCAACGTACTCGGCACGATATTCACCAAAAAAATCAAATGCGCAAGAGTTTTCAAAAGTTAATCATTCTCATTTCCAAAAATAATCTCGTTTTAGCCTTTTAAAAGGGTTTGGTATCATCATTCGTGTAACGGTAGAGAACACAGACTCACGAGTACTCACTCCAAAAAACCGAATAACCGAATAGTCGAGAAGAGTATTGACAATAACTCGAGTCGAGACGAGATGACGAAAAGAAGTCAAAGAGATAACTAACAACAAACATATCAAATAAGATGAATCGATTGGTAATCGTCGGTATTTTCCCATAATCCCATTTTTTAGTACAAGGTATATATACTTGTTTTATGATTTAAAACAAGTTTGGACTTACGACAAAATTAATCGATCTTTGGAAATAACAAAATTTCGCCATGACTCTTTCATTTATCGAACTTTTCCAAGTCAAAAGACTTTATTGAAAATCAATTTCCCGAGTAATTTATAATATAACGAGTATTTATACAAACCCTAAACCCTGAATGCTAAACCAATCCGTAACTCAAACAATAACCAAACGAATAGTCCAATAAATCCAAATATGTTAGTCTACGGGTAGCATGTCTCGAATAGTCCAATAGCCCAAGTGTGTTCCTTTTTTCTCCCAAATGTCTCACAAGGTTTTCAA
Organism: Artemisia tridentata subsp. tridentata; assembly: GCA_021014915.2. Taxonomy (NCBI): domain Eukaryota; kingdom Viridiplantae; phylum Streptophyta; class Magnoliopsida; order Asterales; family Asteraceae; genus Artemisia; species Artemisia tridentata. The sequence continues at coordinate 43,672,361 of CP139507.1, forward strand.
AATCGGGATCCTACTTAGGATCGATTTCGTCTTTGCAAGATCGAGATTGTAAGATCGGATCGGGATCTTAAGATCCTACTATAATGTCATTTTGTTAATAGTTTTTGTAATATTATACAAATCTATAAATTAATATATATCATAAACACAAATTATGTAAATATTTCATAGAAATGTTGTCTTAAATTATGATTATGAAATTTTTAAGAATATTAACATGTTATTTTTTATTAATTCTACAAAATACATTCCATACTTTTTTAGTTTGTGGTTCGTGAAAAGTAAGATCGGGTCGTATTAGATCTTAAGATCCTATGGTAAAAATCGAGATCCTATAAGATCTTAAGGTTTTAAAGATCCTTTGTAAGATCCGGATCGTTTTTGCTTCGCAGTATCGTAAAATCATAAGATCCTAAGATCAGGATCGGGATCCTGACAACCATGGTCTCACGTACACTTCTAATTTCCTTACTTCGTTATTAACCAAATTTAATAACAAATATCTTTACAGCTTTTAATTTAACAATTGTTTTTATTTCTTTCTTTTATTTTGTCCAAGTCGAGTCAATATCAAGTCGTAACAAATGAGTTACTATTTCCTTTCAAGTCACAGTCAAACATTTATTCCCTCGGGTCAATAATAATGAACCCGATCCCAAATCATTCCAAACATTCCCTCGGTTTCATTTTGTCGAGTCAAACCATAATCAACAAGTCAATTAGTCAATCCAACACCAAACACAATTCCAAATCAACTATGCTAGTCAATCCAAACCAAACACAAACCAAATCGGACCAATATTATCTATCAGTTTACTTTTGGCGCATTTCCATGGTCCCTTTTCCAGTCTAAAATATTGGGAACCGTTCATATACCTCTCCAGCCTATTTATACCTATCCATTGGAAAACCGTTCATATACAACTCCTTTGATATTTTCATTAGATATTATATTTGAAATTTCAATGGTTTCATCCTCTTCAACTCCTGATTCAAACAAAACCAAACGCCCAAGGGATGATTCTCCTCCTCCAATCCTTGAAAAGTTAAGGAAAAATTTTGATATATCCCAAGATATTTGGGAGAAATATCATTTTGGCAAATATGGAACTGAAAAAACATTGATAGATCTTTACAACAAGCGTATAAAGAGGCTGGAAGAAAAGAACAAGGAATATTTAAAGATCATTTTGGAGCATCAGAAGAAAGTAGATGATCGGAACAAAGAAATAGAAGATACAAGAGAGAAAATAGTTGGTGTTTACAAAAGTATTAAAGATAGTTTATATGTTTCTTAATGTATCTTTTGTATAGTTTATATATTTCTTAATGTATCTTTTGTATCATTATCTTATTTTGACTATGTTAATGTATATTCATACAAGTTTATGATATTTGAATGCCGTTATTATTATTAGTTTATGATATCTCTGTTTCCCCTGATGTTAAAGGGGTGTTTGGTTTCTTGGATAATAGCAGTCTTTTTTTAAAATCTATTCTTTAATACTTAGAAGACTATTAACACTGAAACAGTAAACTGTGTTGTAATGCAAGAACAACAACATAACCAAAACTGATTAATTGTCTACCTTTAAACTTAATCCCTTCCAAATGTATGAGTGCAGTATGGTTTTTAAAGAAAATTGAGTTCATACTACTGAGAAAAAGTTTTTGCACAAAGTTTGTACTGCTAGGCAAACAATTGTACTGCTAGCGTAAAACTTTGTACTGCTGAGTATCCGTTAGTACTGTTTGGGAGTGCAGGGTACGTTTGTGTCACTTTTTATTAAAGGGTATAAATCCCCAATTGCGGCACACAATCATATTCACGCGCACATTACTCTCTCTCTCTCTTCCACGGCCTAAACGAATTTTAATCGTCATATTGCAAAACCCCCAAATCAAATCATAATGTCGAACCTAACTTTTACCGAACCTCATAATAATGTTGCCTTTTTAGAAAAATCCAATGAGTCTGTAGATTTTACTGAGATCATTGATTTCCTTAATGCAAGCTATATTAAGTTTGCATTAACAGTAAACCATACTATATATACTTCTAACAAAAGCCAGTTTTGGTCGTCTGGTAAGGTCAAAACTATTAATGGGGAAGTACAAATCCATGCCCTTGTAGATGGGCAGAGGATTCTCATTACAGAGGCGTCTATTCGATCTTCTCCTAGATGATGCTAACGGAGTTGAGAATCTTCCAAATACTACAATCTTTGAAAAACTTTCACTGATGGGCTATGAGAGAAAATCAAATGCTTTAAAGTTTTATAAAGGTAATTTTTCTCCTCAGTGAAAATTCTTAATTCATACTGTCTTAGTGTGTCTAAGTCCAAAGACCACTGCGTGGAATGAATTTAGCAGTAATTTAGCTTCTGCTATAATTTGTTTGGCTAAAAATACTCAAATATTTAATTTTTCAAAATTAATTTTTGATAGTATGGTTAAGAACTTGGATAGTTCTTCGGGTAAATATTTCCTATATCCAAGGTTTTTGCAACTCTTTTTGGACAACCAATTTGAAAATAAGAAAAGTCACAAACGAGTTTATTCCACTCCCTGCCTTACCAAAAAGGTTTTTGCTAATATGAGGAGGGATGGAAAAGATTTTTCAGGGACAATGACACCTTTGTTTCCAACAATGGTGGCACTAGCCCAAACCCAAATGGGTGAAGGTTCAGCAATCCCAGCTAGTACCCATCACACACCCACAATTTTGGCTACATCATCTAAACAACAACAAAAGACCTATAAACGTAGGACTCACACCAAGAACACTAAGCTACCTCAGGCTAGTGGTTCTATACCAACTGTTGCAGATGATGCTATCATTGGGTAGGGGGGAGAGTGACATGTTGGCAAGGGCTGCCACTACTGTGTCTAGCTTAGCAGCAGCACAGGACAGTGGTAACATCATTAAGACCCGAACCAAGACAACTTCTAATGAGTCCAGTCCACATGGAACTGACTCAGGTGAAGGACACAGTAACATGAAAACAATGGGGGGTTCAGATGTTCATCCTAAGGGTGAGACTGAACTTAACTTTTCCAATGATCCACCTCTCGGGCTAGGTAACACAAGCCGAAGTGGTGAGGATAGTATGCAACTTTTGAATGAATTGAAGGATACCTGTGCCAAGGTGTCTGCACAAATTGTTGATCTGCAAAAACTAGCTGCTTCTCAAGACGGACTCATCAAAGCTCAAGGTGGACTCATCAAAGCTCAAGGTGGGGAGATAAAGGCTTTGAAGAGAAGGGTTAGGTATTTAGAAGGAGTCAAAGGATCAAGAATTACCAAACAAAAGGTTAAATCTTCTGAAGCTTCTAAGGATGCTCCCAAACAGGGGGGAATGAAGGCAAAGTTTCAGGGGAGGCTAAAGAGGGTGAAATTATTGGTGCAGAGAGTGATCCAATGGATTTTGTAGTTGCTGATAACCAAGGGAATCAAGTGGTGATTGATAACTATTTGGTCAAGGTTACAACTGCTGATAGTGTTACTGATCAGGGTATTAGTGTTGCTAGTTGTCCAGTGATTGCTGCTAGTGAGCCAGTTACAGCTGGTAGTACAAAAGCTAGTACTGCTACACTAGATTATACAATTGTTGTTAGTGTACTTGCTGAGCTAAAGACATCAAAACCAGTAACCAAAGATGTTGTGATACAAGAGCCATCATCAAAGCCAAAAGCTAAACAATCAACTCCACATGTACAAGGCAAAGGTAAAGGGATTCTTACTGAAGAGCCTGTGGAGAAACCATTATCAAAAAGAAGAGCAAGTGCAACTTGATGCTGAAGTTGCTAAGAAATTAGCACAAGAGTATGAAGCAGAAAATCAAAGAATTTTGGAACAAAAGAGAATACAAGAAGAAAAAGATGCTAAAAATGCAGAGTTAATTGCTGCATGGGATGAGGAAAGGGCTCAGGTTGATGCTGATTGTTAACTTGCTAAGAAACTACATCAAGAAGAGCTAGATCGGTACTCAATAGATGAAAAAGCCAGGATGCTGAAAGAAATTATTGATGCAAAAAGGATGTTATATGCAGAACAAAGATATGCAGCTAAGAAGAACAAGCCACCCACTCCAGCACAAAGAAGAGCTTACATGTGCAGGTATTTGAAGAATGTGGACAATTGGAAACTAAAGGATTTGAAATTCTTGAATGATAAAAGAATTGAAGAAATATATGCAATTGCCAAGAGAAAAACTGTAAGCTTCTTGAATGCTGAGGTGGTGAAGGGCAGTGAAGAAAAGAAAGAAGAGAAAACAAGTTAAAAAAGTGCAGGTGAACAGTTGGAAAGAAAAAGTAGTAAAAAGAATACGAGTGATCAAAAAGCAGAGAAAGAACAGAGCAGAGAACAAGAACAAACTGAGCAAGCTGTTGCTAAAGAACAAATGCAAGCTCACACTGAACTTGCAGTTGTCTCTGTAGGAAAACCTGAAGGAGAAGCCATGGATGCAGAACCTTTAATTGTTAAACAACCCATTGTTGATTATAAGTCTGGAACTCATGGGAAAACAGTTTATTATGATATTAAGAGGCATGATGGTTCTTCTTAAAGGTTTGTAAGCTTTCTTCAAATGGTTTATAATTTTTATAGAGAAGATATGATAGCTCTATGGAAATTACTCAAAGAAAGATTTGGTAATAAGACACCAGAACAAGCTTATGATAGAGCAGTCTGGAATTACTTGAAGGTAATGTTTGAACCAAATTCTGAGGATGAATGTTGGAGAAGACTAAAGCACAATACTGTTAAAGAATGGAAACTTTTTCAAGGATGTGGAGTACATGCTTTAACTGTAAATGAGTTGGTGATCTACATGCTTCTAGAAAAGGATTACCCTTTAAAAAATTTCAAAGATATTCTAGATCAGATGTTGTGTGGGAAGAAAAGATTCCAACTTCAGTTTACTTATGATGAAATGGCATATCAAGTGCTCAAGAAGATGGAAAAGTATCTAGGACCCAAGGACAAGAAATAGAATTAAGACTGCTAGAGTTAGAGTTAACACTGCTAGAATGTATAGTTAGTACTGCTTATGAGATAAACATGTATAGTTGAAAAACACATTGTGGAGTGTTTGGAATAACCCAGTTTGACTTATAAAGTCAACACATACAAAAAAAAGTAGTAACCATACTACATTGTTAATAACATATTAATTACAACATATCAATTAAATTACGTTTACACTGAAAGACAACATAGCATTTCTTGCAGGTGATTCACTTGGTTAATTGACTAGCAGGTGAATCACTTGGTTTCTGAGTTGGAAGTTCTTCATTAGGTGTTAGACTTGCAGATTCTTCACTTGGTTTTTTAGTAGCAGGTTCCTCAGTTGGTGCTTGACTTGGGCATACTCCACTTGCTATTTGAGTTGCAGTTGGTTTAGTTTCTTCATCACCACTGCCCAAGTAAGCACCAACTCTTGTAGATGCATTAATATGTAAGCTAATTACATATCTACTACTATCTATTGTAGTTGTGTTTTCCCTTGTAACACCACCTCTACCAGTATAAGATGGGGTTCTCCTTCTTTCAAGGCACATTGGATAAACATACCACCTGAAATCCGTATAAGGGGGACGCCTTGCAAAAAAGGTCAATCTAGCCTTGTTTTCACTTTCAACCCAACAGTCAATGCAGACCATTTGACAACAATTTTGTGCATCCATGGTGAAAAGCAATTGATATGATAAAGAGTTGATGATAACTAGGGTATTATATAATGCAGGAAAAAAAAGGATATAACATGGTACAATTAATGTGGTTGTTGAACAACTAGATAGGATTAAAGACAACATAAATGCTTACAATGGAGCCAAAACATTGAGATTTTGAAATTTTTGACTATTGTATACTAGGACCATTTAGGACAAAGTTTTTGTTAAAATAATAAAAAATAGTCACATGAATATTTCACAATGTGACTATTTTGAATGTATTGATCACATATAATACCCTTATAATGTGGCCATAAACATAATTTAGATACACATTTTTGATATGGTGTGACTATTGTATAGCCTATAGTCACATGATTGTCCTACAATTAAATGTGACCATACACATTAGGATTTGGCAGGCAAACACACACTAAACTTGAGACACACATATTAACTTACGTGACCATATGTATCGAATTTTGGTTACACTTAATCATGTATGCCTATGGTTTAGTGTGACCATATATGACATTTGGTCACACTGTTCAAGTGTGTGACATATATTTGTCACTTTTAAATGCATATCGTGACTAATGCTTCAAACTTACTTTTCAGTTGTCACACATTCCAAATTCATATGTGGCTAAATTTTCAACAAAAACTAGCAGTCACGTTTAAATAATGTGTGACAAACTTGACTATATGATTTAGCCACATACACAATTACTTCATGTGACAATATATGGATTTTGGTCACACAGGTCAATTGTGTGACAATGTATATATATAGTGTGACTAATGTTTCAAACTTATTTGTATCTGTCACACGTCCCAAATTATAAGTGACTAAATAATCAAAAAAAAATTTACCAGATACCTATAGTCATGAAAATATTCAAATGTGTGGCTGTAGCCTCAGATATAATTTTGAAATGGTCACACAAGTCGGATCAAGTGTGGTTGTTTATTTTATTCTGGTACATTTAGTCACATAAATAAGTTATTGTGTAGCAGTTCAAAATACCACATGTGTGACCAAAACCCAAATATGTACTAGTGCTTAGTCTCCCCTAAAAACCTTAAAGTCTATTAAGTTTTCTAGGATCTACAAGCCACAATTCATGCAACAAATACAACGAGAAAAACCAATAGTGCACTCTACGGTTGCGTTTCTTAGACGTTCAAGCCAGTTACATATAAGAGATCGGCCAATTTTCTTAGCCTAACGTAAAGCAATCAACTAAACAGTAGACAACAAATCAATATTTAACAACTATGTTTCACTAGATCTAAGCAAACACAAAGAAACTTAAGCTAGCATGACGAAAAGATAAACACGTAATCAAACGATACATAGACATAATGAATGATTAAATGGATAACTTATCTTTATTGAAACATGAAGTTCAAGGGTTGAAAAACCCTTACAAAGCTGCTAAAATTTGTCTCTAAACCCTATCTAAGATGTTACCCCAAGATGTCACACTTTACAATGAAAAACAAAGGAAAATATATATAGGAAATCAACTCTGACGGCGTCAGCTTATGGGTCCTGACGCCGTCAGCTCGCCATGATTAGGATTTCGTCTTGTGTAAGTCGCCGTTCTGACAGCATCACTTTGTAGGTCCTGACGCCGTCACTTTTGTAAAAGTGTCTGAGATGTCTCTTGTTAAATTTACACGTGACTCTCTTCTTTAGTTAACACTTGACGCTGTCAGTTTATGGAGCTTTAGAATTTGACTAAGGCGTCTCTTGTTAATCTTAAACCAAAAATCTAGCATAATCAACAAGTGACAGCGTCATGTTGTAGCTTGTGACTCCATCAGATCTCCAGGTCTGACAGGTTTTTCAGGACTTCGTCGTTTCCTTCACTTTTTCGTCCAAATACGTCCAAAAAGTGCCGATTTCCAGATTTCTAGTCCCAAGTACCTAAAATGCAAAAAGAAACGATTTGAGGCAATATTTGATCATATAAATATGATTTTGGGCTTAAATGACCCCTTAAAAAGGTAACAAATAAATACTTATCAATGTCACTTTTCATGTAACCCTATTTTTTTTTACAAAAAATCAAAGATTAAATTGGACAATTTTAGCGACTCATTTTTTAATCGAAATGAATAGACTCACTAATTACATCACCTTTCTTAAAAATTTAATATCTCATAAGCCGTTATTGTTGAGTAAAACTAGTTACACCATCATGTCGAGCATAAAATCATCTTTCAATGTGAATAGACTCACCAATTTTAGCTACTCGTTTTTTAATCAAAATGAATAGACTCACTAATTACGTACATCATCTGTTAGCCTTAAAGTTTTGTCATATTTGGGAATTGCACTTCATTCTTTGTACAAGGACTAGTTTAGTCATTTAGGCTAAGTTAGACTTTGTATTCTTTGTATAAATACCCTCCTTATCCACATTTGGAGGGTTGAGGTTTCACAGGTTCTTTGAGGTGTGTATGTTTTCTCTCTCTAGAAAACATACACACCTCCCAATCAATAAACCGAAATTTATAATGTTTAATCTTTAGTTCGTGTTTAATGTGTTTCCTCCACCTCCATACGTGTTTCTTGGTCATTACAATTGGTATCAAGAGCTAACCGGGGGCGAATCGTGGTGTTTGTGAGGTAAAATATGTGATTTTTGTTGTGTTCTAACTCGTTACTGTTCATCAGTAGCAGTTTTGAAGTTTTTTGTGTTCGATCTATGTTCATATGTACCAAACTGTTGCGTTTTTTTATCTTAAAAAACGTGGCTGTTTTGTGTTTATCTTGGATTCGTTCACACAAATAAAGGTTTAAGGTTGTGTCTGCTCGCGATTTGAAGCATGGTTTTGCGAAAATCTCACAGATATACAGTCGAATATGGTGCTTTAAGTTTAGATTTTTTTGTTGTTCTAAGTGTTTAGATCGAAAAAATCATTCAAGATTGTGTGAGATTTGTTTCTTGAATTTTTAATTGTTACTTTAGTGCAATTATTGGTCAAGAATAATTGATATGAGTTGGTAGAAAGTTGACAGTAAAAGAGATATAAAAGGACAGAAAGTTGGAAGAGTTGGTAGAATCTGCTGTCTGTCGCAATTCAAAAGTCAACAATCTATCGCATTTGGCCTTTTTTATCGCTATTGAGGCTCACAAGTTCTATCGCAATTGAGGCTTACAACTCAGATAAAATTATCGCGATTGGACATCAGGCATATCTATCGCAATTCACATGTTATCGCAGTTGACGTTGAAAAGATCTTATCGCATTTCAAGTTATCGCATTTCAAAATGCGATAACTATCGCAGTTGGGGTCTGGTCAGATTATCGCACTTGGGCTTAGAAATATTTATCGCAATTCAACTGATACAGCCTTGTCCGATATCTATTAGCAACTGCGATATCGGACAACATAGGGAACTGCGATATCGGACAACACTACCTTATCGCATTTGGCGGGAAAAGTTGAGTAAAATTTATTTTTCACAGGAGACTTTACGGTCCATTTTTACGCGAGATTCAAATTCTGGTACAAGTGTGAAAATTTTGGCCTAAAATTCAAATTTTTTGGCCAAAATTCGAATTTTTCGGGGAATTTTCGGCGTAAAAATTTCTTAAACTCAAATTTTTCCGGCATCATTAGAATTGCATTTTATGGCATTTTTCACAACAACATCACAAATGATATTATCGGACTGCACCTTCAACATCACCACGTATAGCCAAAAAGATCCTGATCAAGATTCACAATCAAATGACAATGGTTAAATTATTAGCTGTGACTACGGGGATGATTCGTTATTATTTATTTGGGTTTGAAGTAAGGTTTTACGGACGCGTGTACTTATTTCATCTTCTTTCTTTCTACCCTACCGCGAAGATGACTTGTTTGGGCATATATTAATGGTGACGAAGACTTGGATATCTAGTTACTTTTGTGATTCTCTCTCTATTCTCACAAAGTAGCTATCACTTTAAGGAGTTACGTTGTAGTGCTCAGTGTCTCACGTAGTTGAGGATATGTCAAGAGGTTTTGTACTAATACTTCTGTTAAGGGTATCGGGTACACCGTTCTTAGTCACAAGGATAGTACAAGCTTAAGTCACAAATCTGGGCGATGTTACTTCATTCTCAAGTTCATCATATTGGGTTATCATCACATGTGGTTACTACATGAAGCCGTTGTTTTTTATTCAGGAGGTTAGATTGGGTTTATCGACATCTTCTCACAGGCTGACTGGGTTTAATGATAAAGTGCTTCCAGTTAATACTTCACGTACACAACATTATGCTGATTCCGATAAATCGTAACCAGCAGGGGAGAGAAATGTGTACATCGAGGTCTCACAACAAGTTCATGTGATCGGGCTAAATGATTTATGTAATGATTTGATTTGTGTCGGAAATTGGTTGATTCTATGTCTTATCCTCTACTCATCTTATTCTACGTACTTCTACCTTTTCCACCTTCAACAATTTCGGGCAACAAAATCAAGATGATCAATGGTTCAACTTGTTACTTTGGTGTTATCATTTCATGTGTACGTTATGGGCTGATTTTTCATATGAAAGATAACTGGGATGCATTTGGTAGATGAAGATGTTGATACCCTGTTCCCCCAAATGGATAATCTTGAAGAAGGTCGAGTCTACAGTCAGTTCTACATTTTCCGCTGCATGTTAGAAGACTAAAGACGAAATGCATTTAATTATCAAAAGACTTCTTCAGATACAGGGCAATCATCAGAAAGGTTGTCAGTTTGGGGGAGAGCACTAATTAGGGGAGAGCACTCAGGGCACGTTGTATTAAACCCTAATTAGATTTTCTCACATGGTTCGTCTGCAAGTAAAGAAATGAAAGCTGAGAAGATTCTGCAAGCTGAACGAAGTAATGACGTTTGAAGACTATTCTCTGTGCTTATGGTTTATATTTTACTTGTAGGGAACATTGTAAGCAATTCCCATATGACTTCACTTTGGGGAGAGATTGTGTTGGGAATTATGATGAGTATCAAGAGCAGACAACTTAGGTCTGGTAGTTTACCTAAGTTAGGTCTGTTTGTGTTATTAGGTCTGGTAATGTAAAGTTAAGTCTGGTAGCACATTTAAGTCTGGTTGACTTATAAAGTTAAGTCTGGTCGTGAAGATAGGAAAGTTTGTTAGAGTTATGTTAGGAAAAGATACAATGCGTGTATGTATCTTTATAGAAGATTTGTGTATATCTTCTGTGTCAGTTAGGGTTTCCTTGTGTTATAAAAGGATCCCTAAAGATTGTTAGTTCGTGAGAGAGTTGTACGAATTCATAATAGTGAATATCAATATACGAAGTTAGTGATATCCCTGCTTGTGTTCTAAATTGTTCTTGTTAAGATTCCGCATTAACAATAACAATCACTTAGGGTTTCTCACTTAGATTGGTTCGGATTTATCCTAACCATCTACTAGGTATTCAAGACTACTTAGTGATCCATATTCAATTTGTGGACCAACAAGTGGTATCAGAGCAAGGAGAGAGACTCTGAATTCGAAGAACACTAAATCCCTAAAACCTAATTCTCACTCAAATCACCCTTCACAATGTCTGAACTCGATAAGCCTGAAACTTTCTCAATCCATAACAGTGAGGATGAGCAATCAAACCATGAAGATGAAGGAAAAACCAAAACTAGTAACTCCCAAACACAACAACAACCCATCCCTTCCACAACCACAATCTCAAACATAAAACTTCCACTACTGAAGAGAGAAGAGTATGATATATGGGCCATGGAGATGGAACATTATCTGGAATACATTGATAGTGATGTATGGAAGGTGATTCAAAAGGGAAATTCTAAGAAGAGAATTTCACAAGGGAATGATGGGCAGCTCAGAATAATGCCACCAGTATCTGCTGAGGAGATTAGGGCTGTGGAGAAGGAAAAGAAGGCTAGAACCTTGCTTCTTATGGCTATTCCTAAGGAGCATCTACAAAGGTTTCATGGCATTCTTGATGCTAAGGAGATGTGGGAAGCTATCAAGAAACGATTTGGAGGTAATGCTAACTCCAAAAAGATGCAAAAGGTTGTTCTTAAACAGCAATTTGAAACATTCAGTGTTTCAAAGACTGAAGGTTTAGAGAAGGGCTATGACAGATTTCAACATCTGTTAACACAACTGGAAGTTCATGGTGCAGCAGTCTCAAATGAGGATGCAAATCACAAATTCCTCAGATCTTTACCATCAGAATGGGGCAATGTATCTGTGGCAATGAGGATTAAGGAGGAAGTAGATTCTATGACACCTGATGACCTATACAATAATCTTAGGATGTTTGAAAGGGACATCAGTAACACCACTCAGGCTTCAACCAGTTCATTAAATGTTGCTTTTGTGTCTCAAAACAAAAGCAGTACTTACAAAGTTAGATCTGGTGGTGTTAGGTCTGGTAACTATGAAACTCCTTCAAGTGAAAGGTCTGCTTCAAGTTTTACTGATGAAGTGATACATTCTTTCTTTGCCAATCAAACGGAAGATGAGAGCTTTATTAGTGAAGACCTTGAACAGATTAATGATGCTGAAGTTGAAGAGATGGATATAAAATGGCACATTGCCATGGTTGCTTTAAGGGTCAAACGATTTCAGAAGCAATATGGTAGGACTATCAACTTCAACAACAAATCACCAGTGGGATACACAAAGAGGACTGTTGAATGCTACAACTGTCACAAGCATGGACATTTTTCAAGAGATTGTCCAGAGAAGAAGTCTGCTGATGAGAAAAGAGTTAAGATGGGAAGATGGAAAAGAATCAGATAAGCCTGCTGACAATGGAAGCTGGAGGAGTCAATTGGGGTGAGCATCCAAGAGTAAATGAGGAGTCTGATCATGCTCTCATGGCCATTGGTAATGAGGTATCATTATGCTCTAAATTATGTACTGACTCATATAATCATGTTAAGGCTTTATGTGATGAGCAGCAAGAACAAATAGGTGATCTAGAAGTAAATTTATTAGCACATAAAAATGCTGTAAAAACTTTAGAGGCACAAAAGGTCACCCTTCAAAACCAACATGCTGCTTTAAATGAAAAACTATACTTTCAAGCTAATAAGATATATGAACAAGATGAGAAGCTTAAAAGGTATAGACAATTAGGGCTTAAAATTCAGAAGGAAAGGGATGAGCTGAGAAAAAGGGTAGATCAATGGAACAGTTCAAATAATAACCTGTTTAAGTGTTGGGATTCTCAAATTAAGTCAAATAAAAAATGTGGCTTAGGATATGAGGAAAATGAGAATAGGGCTATATTTAAGAATAGAGAAGAGGACTATGCTGATAAGCCTTTGTACAATAGGTTTGTTAAGACTGGTGACTTTAAGGGAGTACCACCACCTTTGAGTGATGACTATACTCCTCTTGAAAAGGAAGAGTTGGATGATTCACTCTTTGTGTATGGTAAGAAAGGTCCTCAAGTGCCTGAACCAACTACCTCAGAGGACAAATCCAGTAGATATTCTTCTTGTCAATCCAATGACTCTGAAGGATCTATTGATGGTTCCTCTGATCACTCTAAGTCTGAGTCAAACAATAAGAAAAAAGAAAATCCTGAACCTAAGGTTATTGAGAAGTGTGAACCTGTTGTTGCTAAACCTGTAGTGACTGAACAAAAGGCTGAGACAGTTAAACCTAGTTGTGTCAATCACATAAAAACTCCTAGGGAATCTGTTAAATTGAATGAGTCATCTAGAAGCAATAGTGTTTACAGAGAAAGTAGGAGTAGTTATACTTATGCTCCTAAAAGATGCTTTGTGTGTGGAAGTTTGAATCATTTAATAAGAGATTGTGACTTCCATGAAAAGAGAATGAAAAGAGAGGCTGAGCAAAAGAGAATGAATGTTAATAAGGATCAAGGTTTAAATAAACCAGTTTGGAATCATGCTAGTAGAGTTAATCATGCTAACCAGTTTGTCCCCAGACCTGTTCAACTAAATAACACTACCAGACCTAACTCTTTTGTTAATTCTGGTAGACCAAATTTTGGGTCTGGCTACAGAAACTTTAATATGAATAGGCAAAATGTTAACTTTATGAGGCCTAAAGTGAATACTGGTTATGTTAACTCTGTGAGACCTAATGTGAACACTGGTTTTGTAAGACCCAAGCAACCTTTTCAAAAACCTCAGGTGAATGCAAATTTTAAAAGAAATAATTTTTACAAAACTCATTCACCTGTGAGAAGACAAGTTGGAAAGCAAACAGCAAAACCTTTAAAGGGAAATGGGGATTCTGCTGTTAAGACCTCAGCATGTATGTCTTGGGATTCAAACAAAAATAAATCCATGTATAAATCCCAAAACAACAGTGGATCAGGTTCAATTAAGAAATTTAAGCATATTGATCCACAAGGCGGACCCAAGCCTACTCAGGCCTGGGTTCCTAAGAGAAACTAATTTCTCTTCTTTTTGTGCAGGATCATCCACTATGCTATATGGAAGATAGAGGAATACTTGACAGTGGATGCTCTGGGCACATGACTGGTAACAAGAACTATCTTAATGATTTTCATGAATTCGAGAGAGGTTCTGTTACTTTTGGAGGAAGCAAGGGACAGATTACTGGTAAAGGAAGAATCATTGTGGGCAATATAGAATTTGACAATGTATCTTTTGTGAAAGAACTTGGGCAGTTCAACCTTTTCTCAATATCACAGATTTGTGATACTCAGCATAAGGTGCTTTTCACTGAAACTGATTGTCTTGTGTTGACTCCGGACTTTAAGATGCCTGAAGAACATCAAATTCTTCTTAAAGTTCCCAGACAACACAAAATGTACAGTTTTGATATGAAAGCATCTAATCCTGCAAAAGGTGCTACCTGCTTAATTGCAAAAGCTACATTGGATGAATCTAAGTTGTGGCACAGAAGGTTAGGCCATGTGAATTTCAAAAACATGAATAAACTTGTGAAGAATAACCTTGTGAGAGGTTTGCCTTCAAAATTGTTTAAAAATGATCATACTTGTGTGGCTTGCAACAAGGGAAAACAACATAGGGCATCCTGTAAGGTTAAATTAGAAAGATTAATCACTGAACCTTTGCATACCTTACATATGGATCTTTTTGGCCCTACATCTGTCCATAGTATTAATCATGCATGCTATTGCCTTGTCATTACAGATGATTGTACTAGATATTGTTGGGTGTTCTTTATGTCTAGGAAGGATGAAGCTACCCCTTTGATTCAAAATTTCATTAGACAGATTGAAAACCTTATTGATAAACGAGTTAAAATCATTAGGAGTGATAATGGCACTGAATTTAAAAACAAGAGCATGCTAGATTTTTGTGGTAATAAAGGAATTAAGCAACAATTCAGTAATGCAAGAACTCCTCAGCAAAATGGAGTTGCAGAGAGAATGAACAGGACACTTATTGAGGCAGCTAGGACTATGCTAGCAGATTCACTTTTACCTACTACATTTTGGGCTGAAGCAGTCAGCAATGCCTGCTACATCTTTAATAGGGTTAGAGTGACCAAGCCTCAAAATAGAACTCCTTATGAGCTTATGTTTGGCCACAAACCAGTTGTTAGCCATATAAGACCTTTTGGGTGTCATGTTACTATTCTTGATACTCTAAGTGTTCTTGGAAAATTTGAAGGAAAGTCTGATGAAGGGTTTTTACTTGGGTATGCATTAAACAGTAAAGCCTTTAGGGTTTACAATCTAGTATCCAAGAAAGTAGAAGAAAATCTGCATGTAAACTTTCTTGAGGAAAAACCCAATGTCAAGGGAATTGGTCATAGGTGGATGTTTGATATTGATTATTTGACTGATTCTATGAATTATATTCCTGTCTCCAAGGAGAATCAAATTAACCCTATTGCAGGTACCCAAGAAGCTACTAACATTGCAGGTACCAAAGATTCTTCAAATTCAGGGAACATTGATGATATGGCTGAGCTTGTTGTGATTCCATCTACAGAGAACAAGTCTGATGCAGCTGAAGCAGTAATCAAGGATTCTTCCACTCAGAAAATAGATTCTGAAGTTAAGTCTGGCAAAGTCCATATCCCCAAGCATTACCAGTCCTTCACATTTTAAGTCTGGTAGTGATGTTCTACCAGACCCTTCTTCAAATACTGCATGTGCTGATTCTGAGATGCCAGAACTTGAAGTATTTCCTAATCCCAATGAAGGTGTTTTTGATGGGGCTTCCTATGATGAAGGAGGAATTATTACTGATTTCAACAACTTACCCACTGAAGTGGAAGTAAGTCCAACCCCCACTCTCAGGATCCACTCCATTCATCCCAAAAGCCAAATAATTGGTAACCCCAAGTCTGCTGTTCAAACAAGAAGTAGAGTGCAACATCAGTCTGCTTCTCTTGCACTCATTAGCCTGATCAAGCAACAACAAAGGGTCAACCATAAGGACCAGCAACATTGCTTATTTGCTTGCTTTCTTTCTCAAAGTGAACCCACTACAGTTTCTGAAGCTTTAGGGGAGGAAAGTTGGGTAGAAGCCATGCAAGAAGAGTTGTTGCAGTTCAAGCTACAGAAAGTATGGGTTCTTGTAGACCTACCCAATGGAGCTAAAGTTATTGGTACTAAATGGGTCTTCAGGAATAAAAGGGATGAAAGAGGAGTAGTTGTAAGGAACAAAGCAAGGTTGGTAGCTCAAGGATACAAACAGGAGGAGGGCATAGATTATGATGAGGTTTTTGCTCCTGTGGCAAGGATTGAAGCTATCAGGTTATTTTTGGCCTATGCATCATACATGGGATTCAAGGTATATCAGATGGATGTCAAAAGTGCTTTCCTTTATGGCACTATTGAAGAAGATGTGTATGTACATCAACCTCCTGGCTTTGAAGATCCTGCTAACCCCAATCAAGTGTATAAGGTTATTAAAGCTCTATATGGTCTTCATCAGGCTCCTAGAGCTTGGTATGAAACTCTTTCACAGTTTCTTGAAGAACATGGATACATCAGGGGTGTAATTGACAAGACTTTATTTATTAAGAGAGATCAGAAGGATATTATTCTTGTCCAAATTTATGTGGATGATATCATTTTTGGATCCACAAGAAAGTCTTGGTGTGATGAATTTGAAGGTTTAATGAAGAGCAGGTTTGAAATGAGCTCAATGGGAGAACTTACATTTTTCTTGGGACTACAAGTTAAGCAAAAAGATGATGGACTTTTTATTTCTCAAGACAAGTATGTTGCAGAAATTTTGAAAAAGTTTGAGTTCTCAAATGTGAAGGCAGCAGTCACTCCCATGGAGAACAAAGTGCCTTTAACAAAGGATGAAGATGCTGCTGATGTGAATGTGCATCTTTACAGATCCATGATAGGTTCCCTCATGTATCTTACTGCTTCTAGACCTGATATTATGTATGCAGTTTGTATTTGTTCACGCTTTCAGGTTCAACCAAAGACTTCACATCTTCATGCTGTGAAGAGAATTTTTAGGTACTTAAAGGGCAAACCAAATTTGGGCCTTTGGTATCCTAAGGAGTCAACTTTTGACCTGACAGCTTATTCAGACAGTGACTATGCTGGTGCAAGTCTGGATAGGAAATCAACAACAGGAGGTTGTCAGTTCCTTGGAAGGAGGTTAATATCTTGGCAATGCAAGAAGCAGACGATTATGGCTAATTCAACTACTGAGGCTGAGTATGTAGCAGCTGCTCATTGCTGTGGACAAGTTTTGTGGATTCAGAATCAGATGCTGGACTATGGTTTGAATTTTATGAATACTGTTATCCACATAGATAATAAGAGTACTATCTGTATTGTTAAGAATCCAGTATATCACTCTAAAACTAAGCATATAGAAATAAGGCATCACTTCATTAGGGATTGCTTTGAAAAGAAGTTGATTAGAGTGGAGAAAATACATACAGATTTTAATGTTGCTGACCTGTTAACTAAGGCATTTGATAGTCCTAGATTCAATTATCTGGTAGTTAACATTGGTATGATGAACCCCTAGTTTGAGTTAAGGGAGGTTTGGCCTAAGGGGAGGTCAAACTGTGAAGTATGTAAAGTATGAATACTTACCAGCATTTAGGTTATTTTTAAGTCTTGTAGTTTTGATTTTAGTTCTGTTAGTGATAAAAAAAAAAAAAAAAAAAAAAAAAAAAAAAAAAAAAAATTTTGGTTTGTTTTATCTATGTCTTTTATTTCTTTTATAGGCAATGCTGGATTAAGTATATTTTCACAAGTTGTTGAGTGAGACTATTGGAACTTCTCACTTGGTGAAAGTGCTTTGCACTAACACATCAAAAGGTTATCAGTCCACCTTGTCTCATCAACATAAGGACTGGCTAATCCTGAGCAAACGGCTAACAGGTAAAGATTGCTCAAATCCGTTTATGGCTGACAATTTGCCAAAAATTGTATGGTATTCAACTCACCATATCTAAGATAAGTGAAGAGTTGGCTAGCCCACAAGGTTATGGCTTGTGGTAAAGGTTGTGGAAAACCATAAATGGTAATCAATTCACCATGATGAGGTGCTTTTCCATCAAAGAATTGACTAGTCCAGAAGCAAACGGCTTTTGGTAAAGACTTAACAAATCCGTTGATAAGCTGATGATTTGCTTAAAATCATATGGTTATCAGTGTACCATGGTCTTATACACCAAAACATTTGGCTACTCCAGTAGTGATGGCTATTGGTAAAGAGACATCAAATCCATTAAATTTCAATGATTCACCTCTCACAGGAGTTAACACACCTGGAAGTGATGAGAATAGATATGAAAGTTTATATGAATTGATGTACATATAGTCAATGTTGCTGCAAAGACCATATCAGAAGAGCTTATCAAGATTCAAGCTGCTAGAAAGGAACAAGACCTAAATACAGTTCAAAGTGTTCAAGATTCAATCCTCAGAAGGTTTAATCAGAAGAACTTGAAGTTCATGGAGCATGAAGATCAAGTTAGGGGAGGATTGTTGGGAATTATGATGAGTATCAAGAGCAGACAACTTAGGTCTGGTAGTTTACCTAAGTTAGGTCTGTTTGTGTTATTAGGTCTGGTAATGTAAAGTTAAGTCTGGTAGCACATTTAAGTCTGGTTGACTTATAAAGTTAAGTCTGGTCGTGAAGATAGGAAAGTTTGTTAGAGTTATGTTAGGAAAAGATACAATGCGTGTATGTATCTTTATAGAAGATTTGTGTATATCTTCTGTGTCAGCTAGGGTTTCCTTGTGTTATAAAAGGATCCCTAAAGATTGTTAGTTCGTGAGAGAGTTGTACGAATTCATAATAGTGAATATCAATATACGAAGTTAGTGATATCCCTGCTTGTGTTCTAAATTGTTCTTGTTAAGATTCCGCATTAACAATAACAATCACTTAGGGTTTCTCACTTAGATTGGTTCGGATTTATCCTAACCATCTACTAGGTATTCAAGACTACTTAGTGATCCATATTCAATTTGTGGACCAACAGATTGTTAGCCTTAAAGTTTGTCATATTTGGGAATTGCACTTCATTCTTTGTACAAGGACTATTTTAGACATTTAGGCTAAGTTAGTCATTGTATTCTTTGTATAAATACCCTCCTTATCCACATTTGGAGGGTTGAGGTTTCACAGGTTCTTTGAGGTGTGTATGTTTTCTCTCTCTAGAAAACATACACACCTCCCAATCAATAAACCGAATATTATCATGTTTAATCTTTAGTTCGTGTTTATGGTGTTTCCTCCACCTCCAAACGTGTTTCTTGGTCATAATAGACTCACTAATTACGTACATCATCTTTTTAAAAAATTAAATATCTCATAAACCGCTATTGTTGAATAGACTCACTAATTACATCATCTTTTTTAGTGTTGAAATTTACGCTATGAAGAATCATATCTGATTTTACAAATCATATCTGATTTTACAAATCATATGTGATTTGTAATATCAAAATAACATGTGATTTGTCATCAGAAATTTAAAAATGGCATCGTAAATCACATGTGATTTCTTATTGTCAGATAATAAGTACCCATAAAAAACACAGAGAAAGAAAAAAAAGTTTATCGAAAGTATATCGAAGTGTCGATCTACTGAAAGATCAAAAATTTCTTGTTACGATGGTGTACTTTTTGTCACTTAACAATTTACTTGGAGGACTCGAGATATTCAAATAAACCATCTCGTCCACATGTCGGGTTCCGGTTCATGACTTGGAGGGCTCGAGATATTCAAATAATATCGATTCTAGTTCCGATTGTGATTTGGATTTAAGGTGATCGCATAGGCGTATTAGAGGTATTGTTTATTTTCATTTCTAGGTACGCCCACTGAGTTTTATCGTTAGAGTAAATGTTTTAGGTGCTATATTTTTAGGCTTGGTATTTTTGTATAGATTTCCATATTTCTATTGTATTGTCTAGCTTCTAGCTAGTTCTATCAATGAAAATTTAGCCGTTCTAAAAAAAATAACAAAAAATAAAAAATAACAATTTGTAAGATATTTTATCTTAAGAAATGAATGTGAAAGCGGTTTTTTATTTTATTTTCTGATGAAAAATGAATTATCAGGATTTGTCCATTTGCTCATTTTTTTGGTTAATCTTTATTGAAATAAACCCCCACCCCCGGCTCCTAGCATCCTACTAGGCAGACCTAAAGACGAGAAACAAGATTGAATTAGAGTTAGAATAATAGATTGGCGTTTAATTGAGGATCGATCATATTTTTTTAAGGTTTAAATCACCATGGTCTCCAGTTTTGAGAGGTTATTTTTTAAAATATTTTATGTTCAAATCTATTCAGAGACTGTTCGACGTTAAAATGGCCCAACACTTGTTGCTAATAAGTTTTCATATATCAAGGCTAGAAAAGAATGTTAATTGAATTAATTATGCTTCATATCACTACTAGAAAGTCAAGCATTAATCATGGATTGAAGTAACAATGCATTTTACATGTCGCTAAAATTAGTGTATGTTTCTCACTAAATCCCTACATGCCTTCAGCGATACTGTCACTAATCCCATATTTTCTGGTAGTGGATTGAGGACTTAGGGAACAAAAATGCTAAAACCTCCTACAACTTCTTCGTACAAAACATTCTACTCATAGGATCCTGTCAAATGTCAAAACGGACGGTTTGGATGCTGAGAAAGAATGAGTGAAAAAAAATTATATAATATTATATATTGTGTGTTTAGGAGGATTTGTAGGATGAAATGGTAGGAGGTTGTAGCAAAGCTCCTCAGGGAAACATTCAACAGGCTATAAAACCCATGAACCTTTTCTGGCACATGATGATAACTCTGGTTACAAATTCTTTATGGGTTATTGTTAATTTGAATCGAGTGATAGGTGAATCCGGTTATCGTTCATATGTCGTATTAGATGTACGTGAGGAAATTTCTGTAGACAAATAGAGTTTCAAATTTTGACAAATATTGGCCATTACATATAGTAATTGATAAGCATGAAACACATGACTACTATACATCTTATATGTACGCCGATCAAATTATTTTGTATTAATTAGTAGTATATATGATCAACAAAAGGCTAGGATATCTTATAAAGCTTCATTAGCCTCACCATTTCTGATCTTCATTTTCTCAAGAAAAGTTTTTCCATTAAGCTTGCGTGAGAAGAAATCCTTGAGGTACTGTTCCATAACGAGTGTTTTGTACAACGGTGGATCTCCTGTGTTTGTTAGGAGGCTTTTTGCAGGTCCAACATCTGCTTCAAGCTTTGGATTAAAGAACATGGCCAATGAAAGCCTCTCTTTTGTTGCATTAACGGTCGCCCTATGCTCAATGCTGTTGTATACACCGTTGCTCATTATCTACAAACACACTAAATAATCACTTCCAAATTCAAAGTAACAAGTATCGTTAAATGTATCCATATATCTATATACACGTGTTGTTAGGGGCACCCCTGTAAGATTTTGGCACCCCCTCACTCACATTTATCCACTATGTTGATAGAAAAAAGACAAGATTTTTTACTGTTTTATTTTCCATATTTTCTGTCTTTTACTACTTTTTACATATCAAACTTTATATTTTATATTAGTGTTTTCAGTTTTATAGTTTTATAATAAAACAAAAATTATAAAAATTAAAATATATATATATATATATTAAAATATATATATATATATATATTAAAAAAAAAAAGTTTGCCAATATCTATTTAGGGTGGGTATGGATAGGCTTTGATTCCATTTAGAAGGTTTTTAGATTGAGAAGATTCAGAAATCTTCGTTTGAGCTATTGATTCGTAATTTTATATTTGATTCACAAGTATACATCAATTAATAGTGAATCGAATCTATAAATCACAAATTTGATTCGCAAATCTTTGTAAAAATCGAGTTATTGTAATGATTCATTAAATTTGTACAGATGATTCAGAATGGTACTTATATCGCAAAATCGTGATATTATTTACATTGTTTCAATTTCTTTTTACACATTTTGGATTAGAATCACATGAAAATGAGTTCTACATTTTAAAAACTTGAATCGAAGTTAAAAATCTATCATTTTTAAAAATCCTTCTCAATTCAGAAGGAAAAAATCCTTCTCAATGGATCCAGGTTCGGTACGGATAAACTAGCCCATATATATATATTGGTTGCAATATATCTACATTTGGTCGCTCACTATTTTCTAAGCACATGACGAATTTGATGCGATATATAAAAACATATGTGTGATTGCATGCACATGTGTATGCCCCACGATGAATCACATGCATGTGTTTGTTACATGTATGATAATTCACTAACACCAAAAAAATGACTTGCTAAGTTAACTCCAAAATCAAATTAAATTTTCAGAACGTCATTATACAAGTATTTTAATTAGCAACATATATAGCGCAGTTAGATTGGACAACGTCTATACCTAGACTTCTCGTCTGCAATTCATGACAACAAAACTTTAAATTAAGTGTTTGATGTGTTTTGGTCAAATAGATCGACACAAAGACTCTAGCATCCAACAACTATACCCCAGATAGATGCTTCAGTACAAATGAATGATATTTAACATATTTGAAAACGACACATAACCATAGTTTAAATTGGTTACTGATATTTTAAAAACGGGATCAAATGAATACTCACGTTTTAGAAATGCATATAAAAATAATTTAAGCACTCATTTGCTTTTATATCTTTTTAATTTAAATTCATTTTGCAGGTCCCATCAAGCAAGTACTATATTTTTTTTCTTCAATTTAAGGAAGTGAGGGGGAGGCCTAACCTCAAGAATGTCTCCAACATTTACGACGAAAGCGTCTGGGAGAAAATTCACCGGGATCCATGCGCCATCTCTCTTAACTTGCAAGCCTTCGATGCCGTTGACTTGAAGAAGAATGGTAATTCCAGCAGCATCAGAATGAGGGGTAAGACCGATAACAAGATCCGGTTGGGGACATGGAGGATAGTAAGTCATCCTCACTGATTGCATTCCATCATCAAAAACATCTATCATCTCTTGATTATCAATATTGACTGCTTGCCCGACTAAACCGAACAAAGTCATGGCAAGTTTTTGCAGTTCTTGCAAGTAGTTCTCCATGGTATCTCTGTTGCAAAATTTAAAGACATGGAGGTGTTTAAGTATAATCATAAATTGAGCTTAGTAAAATGGTCTCTTTTTCTTAATCATGCACATTTTTAGACATTTTATGGGTAAAAGGTCAAAAGACCCGGAAAATATAATTTTTAGACATTTTTAGACATTTTAGAAGTTATAAGAATTTTTTTTAATCTATATATATTAAGCTAAGATTTAAGATTTTTAATAGGAGAAACTAAGTTTTGTTTTTGGCTAACAATGATGATTCCACTTGCATTTCAATGATTATAGTGGTTTTCATACAACATGTATTAGGAGATGGATAAATGTGCTATTTAAGTGTGTCACCAAATTATAAGCTATATGTTTCAATTATAATCTTGTTGTTCAAAAAAGACTAGACAAGAGTATAATAGATACCTTAGTGATGGAGGGAACTCTGGAAGTAAGTTGGGTTTTCTTCTATGATGAGGATTAGTGATCATATAAAAGCGATCAGCCCAATCGATTTTCTGATCTTGAGCATGGAGTATGGTTTGGCCATATCCTTGATAGTCACCTGCCTTCAACTCATACCTTAGCTTCTCTTCCACCGGCATGTTGAAAAACTTTACAACCTCATTTTTCATTTTGTCCACCAACAATTTGTCAACTCCATGATTCACAAGCTATATATTATAAATAATTTTATGGTCATCTATAATAGAGATCGAACGTAACTTTTAGCTACATCAATATAATTTACCTGGAAAATCCCCCATTCTTGGCATACAGAGCGCAGATGTTTTAGTTGATCATTCTCTGATCCTAGTATATTGATGAAATCGTTCATGTCAATGACTGGGATAGAAGGGAAAGATGTAGCGTTGTTAGATACAAAAGTGGGTTCTCGATGTTCCTGGATGTAGCGGTGAGGGACATCATGTTTATATTTTTTTGCAAGCTCTTGGATACTTCTATCGCTTTGTGACAATAGATTTGGGGAAGCCATTTCAGAATGTGTTGCTATAAATTTATTGTGTTTCTTATGCTACAAGTGGCCTATAGAGAAGCCTCTTATACCGTTGCTTTAAATAAAAAAATTTGCTTGCAAAAAGGTGATATAAAAAGTACAGTGTGACTATTCTTTGCATGGGACTTAAGTGCTCAGTGCATTTAGTTACGAATAAACAATATGTCTCATAAGTTTTGTGGACAAATATTAATGTGTATGTCTAGAATCGAACTTGAGACTACGGGATTGTACACATTACGTATGAGGAATTAATGGATAATAATTAATATATAAACCGTTATGTATTTAATTATTAAAACACAAAAATAACGACTAACAGACGTTAAGTAGTTAACGAGAATTGACTAACGGCCGTTAAGGAATAAGAGAAGAACTATAGATGAAATTAGAGGAACAAGAAGCTACCGGAATCCCTAGGGATTGCCATAGCCGATCGGTCATGGGCTTCGTATAGCCAACCCATTGCCAACTTGTTCTCCAAGATTCTCACTCTATAAATACAAAACCTAGGGTTATTGTTTCATTAACTCTTGCACTCTTGCTATAACCCTAAAGTCTTTTCTTCTTCTCTTTCGCTTAGGATCGATCAACATAAACCCTAAAAGGGTCGATCCAATTTTTTTTAGAAAAACAAGTTTTGTGTTTACATTACTAGCATAATCTTTAATTCGGTTATAGTACGTGTGTACAAGATTGTGATATTAACACAAGACTAAGCGAACTACAGCATAAAAAAATAAAAAATAAAAAAAATAAAAATAATAAAAAAAAAAAGATCTAGTGACGAGGTTGCAAGTTATATTTTTTGATGATTCGATCTTTCTCTTCATTGATCCAACACACAACGTTTGGATCCTTTCCTTCAGTTTCAATCTTCAAAAATTTCATCTCCTCCAATCTTGTCATCGTTTCATCTTTTATTTGGGCCGCCCGATACGCCGCTTGGGCGGTTTCCCGTTTCAAATGATACTCGTATATCATAGCCTCCCCGAATTGGCTAGACGAGCTCGTTCCTTATGTACTCGCTCCCCCGGTACTTTTCGTGCTCTCGGATCTAGCTTTCTTTGAAGCACGCTTTGTGCCCATAGGACGTGGTTGTTCATCACGACCAAACAACGCCACATTTGTTTGGCTTGGGACATCGCCAGTTAAATCAAGCAGATACGGCGCGTCCCATTTCTTATGAGCCCGCAAAACCTCTCAAGCCTCCTCGTTGTTAAACGGGGCAGTTTTGTGCTCGTCACGATACATTTGTTTGACGCGTTTAAGGATATCCATCTCACTTTCCCCATTTCTTAGCATTTGGAACGTTTGTAATAGGCGTTGAACTTTGTGCAATCACGGTTCAACGTTTTTCACTTTCCTTGAATCATATCCTTGTTTTGTTTTTGAAAATTGAGTCTATTGAACTCATTTTTCACCCGTTTCCAAAATGTGTTGCGATCTTGTGAACGCCCCACTTGTGAATCCTCGGTCGCAACCACATAACACATGGCAAGTAATTTTTCCTCGTTTTGGTTCCAACGTTTGATGAACTCGGTATTTTCTTCATCCTCCTCCAATGGTTCGGGGTCTTTGGATTTTTTTTGCCTTTCGTTTACCACCCCGTTTGAATGGCTTTGGAGGAGACATAAGTGTGTCGGGAACATCATGTGTTTCGGTTTGAGAATGTTGAGATTGTTTTGTGAATTGTAGATTAGAGAAATTGGTGTTTTGTCTGTGTTGTTGGTTTTGTTCCCAATATAGCATTCGTTGATGTTGTAGGTAAAGTTCTTGACTCGACAAGCCGAGTGGGTTAGGGATTGGGTTGTTGGGTGATGGTGCGTTCGGGTTTGAAGATGAACCCGCGTTTGGGTTATTCCACCCACCGAGGAGATTCATGAAACTATCGTCATTTGGGTTAAATCCCGACTTTTTTTTTAAGAGATGAAAGTATATGATAAATTAGATTGATTTGTGGAAGTTTGAAAAAAAAATGTTGTGTTAATTTGGTATTTATATTGGTAGGAAAATGGTTTTGAATTTTTTTTTTTTTTTTTACCTACTAGCCGTTTGAATGCAACGGTAATATGGAGGGGTGAAATGAAATTTTTTTTTTTTTTTAATTCAAAACAGCCCCTTAACGCTGCGTTAAAGGGTTAACGCAGCCCTTTAATGCATCGTTAACCCACAAGGACGGTATGGTTAACGCAGGGCAAGTGAAGGTTTAACGCACCCCTGCGTTAACAATACTGTGTGCTCTTAGCTACCAATACAAATCAGTGTCAATAGATCATCTTGACCAAAGCACTACATGTGATCCAAACAAAAACCATGACATCCAGTTAAAAGTCAGTAAGTCGCGTTAAAAATGCAAGAAACAACAGATATATTGCATAGTGTTAAATTAAATGAACTTAATAAGAAAATTAACGTGTTCTTTGGTATATTGATTTGTCTCTAACTGAAATGAACAAACTAAAGTGGTTAGATTAATCGTATATGATCAACATGATCGTTTTGTCTCTTTACGCTATATTCAAAAATCAAATTCCAATAAATTATAATTACAGTTATCATTTTATGTAAAAGAGCCCCACTACTACAAAAACTGTCTTCTAGACCCCCTTATTTAGACCCTTAAAAAAAATTGCAGGTCTAAAAGAGGATTTTACCCCGCCAAGAGTTATTTAGACTGGTGCAAATAGAAGACACCAGTCTAAATGTCTTTTTAACATTTAAACCGGTTTATTTTTAAAACACCGGTCCAAAAAAACTTATTTAAACCGGTTTGTTTATGCACCGGTCTAAATTAAATCTGCCTTAAAAAAAAATTAAATCTCCCTCTAAACTATTCCGCCCTAAATTTCCCCAAAATTTTCAATTGACCGCCTAAAAGAAAATTAATACTCACGAATACGATTCTTTCTCTCCATCTACATTACCACCAAACCCTAATTAGCAACAGCCGTCGTCACCTACACCACCACCAGCACCTCTTCACCTGACCACCCCGTCAGATCCGTCCCAAAACCCCAACCACCACAGTGGCCGCTGCCGTAGCAAACCCCTAAAAGTGAGTGATATTGATTTCATAATTAAGTTTATATATGTTGCAATTCTGATTTTGTTAGTTTTTATTTTTATATATTTTTCTTCTATCAAGCATTGATACTTATTATGTTGAGTTGATCTTTATTGAATGTTTTTGTTTGTTTTTAGAGGAAACATTTGATGGTTATGTTGAGTTGTTGATCTTTACTGATATTTACTATATTGTTGCTCTATTTCTCCGTTGATTCTACTATCAAATAGTAGAGTAGTATTTAAGTGTTTATATGCATCTATAATAAGCTTGGTATTTGATATACACTCTAGTTAAGTGTTTATATGTTTATATGCATCTATAATAAGTTGTTGATCTTATTATATTGTTGCTTTATTTCTCCGTTGATTCTACTTGCAGGCATTGGAGAACCTTGGAATGGCTATGATATACACTCTAGTTAGCTCAGCTAAGGATTGGCTTACTAAGTTATTTGCTCGAGATAATGTCGATGATGATGATGAAGAGGAAGTAGCCAAAAAGGATGAGGTGTGATATTTTTTTTGATAACTCTATATAATCTCCTCAAATAAAGTCAATGTTTGACTTGTGACCTGCTTTAGTAAAAGCCGAGAAGAAAAGCGAGTATTCACACACTTACAAGTATTTGTTAATATAGGAATATAGGCAGTTGTTAGATAATGTGTCTCTTGAGGTGTTAATGTTTATAATCAAGTGTTTTGTGTAACGATAGGTCCTTGGCTGAGTACCTTTCTAGCAACCTCCCTTATAAACTATCTCGTGATGATGTATATGTTACGCTCGGTGCTAAGCAAGCAATTGAAGTTGTATTATCTGCGCTGAAACGCCCAGGTGCAAACATTTTGCTTCCTAAACCTGGCTATCCAGCCTATGAAGCTCTTGCCACTCTTTATCACCTTGAAATCCGCCATTTTGACCTTCTTCAAGATAGAGGCTGGGAGGTTGACTTAAACGGGGTTGAAAATTTGGCTGATGATAAAACTGTTGCTATAGTCATTATCAATCCTGGGAATCCTTGTGGTAATATATTCACACGTAATCGTCTACAAAAGGTGTGCAAGTTGTAATCTACTTTGTTCTTATGAAGTTACGCCTTGTTATGTTATCTGATTTTTTTGTAATCTGAATAATTTGTTTTCTGAACATTGCTGAGACTGCTAGAAAGCTGGGAATATTAGTGATATCGGATGAAGCCTATGCAAACTTAACATTTGAGAGCAACTCCTTTGTGCCAATGGGGATCTTTGCCAATATTGTGCCTGTTTTGACCTTTGGGTCTCTATCAAAGAAGTGGATGGTACCTGGATGGAGGATTGGCTGGATATCCAGAAATGATCCAAATGGAATTTTTGAAGACCATGGGGTATGTCCTCTTTTTCTTTGCTAACTTCCCCGTTATAGAGATCCAATATCCCCATTGATGTATCGTTTATATTGATATATGGCCAGATATTATATAATGCATTCCTCACTCAACTCGGTTTTTTCAGCTTAAATTTTAAAGAATTTATAGTCATACTTCCTCTCATTACTGATCTTAATTCTACCTTTTTTTCAGATCGTAGACTGCATCAATAAATCTCTTAGTTACAATTCGAAAGCTTCAACTTTCATACAGGTATGTAACTTAAAGCGATACTTCTTGGCACACTGCGGCTATGTTCTTTAGTGATGTTGTTCATGCTTTGAGTATAGACACATGCCACATGTACTGTTGCTTATCGTTGTAATCCGATTTATGGATGTGGAACTGGTTGTCGAATTTACATTCTTATAATATGTACAGGCTTGGTTGGTGTTCATAAGTGTATTGTTTTATCTTGGTTTTCTTTGATTCAAGTTGGAGCAGCATCCTTGTTGGTTTGATGTTTTGAATCGCTTGGCACTTTACATATTGGGTACGAGATTGTGTTTTTATTGTTAGGTGGACAATATTGATAGTAGTAGCTGAACAAGGATTGCGCACTAAGGTCTAACAGGTCTCAAACTGATTCTAGTAAATGTTAGGGATTGCTTATTAAAACTGCTTAAAAAGTTTATGAGCAATCCCAAACAACCCATTTTTTTTATTTTAAAAAAGCCACATAAAGACCGGTTTATATCATAACAACCGGTCTTAAATACCTTTTTTAGACCGGTGCGTGAACCGGTCTTTATATGCAAATGAACCGGTCTTAAAACCCATCTTTTAGACCGGTGCGTAAATCGGTTTTTTTGTTCAATAACTTTTAGACCTCCCCCCATTTAGACCCCCCGTGTAACCGGTTTAAAATCCATTTTTAACCGGTCTAAAAGGTCTTTTTTGTAGTAGTGTTATGTAAAAGAGCCCCACTACTCTCATCACCATGGTCTCGTACCAACGGGTCTCGATATCAACATTTGAGAAGTAAATCACGTAACGATAAAAGAAATGGTATGAGGACGAATTTTAACAACCTCATACCTTCGACTCAAATATGTTGCATGTCTTCCAACTTTGGGCCCTCATCTCGAAAATATAATAATTTAACTTGAATAAAGACTATAGCTATTTATAATGGGAAATGATTTGCACACTCACATTTTTTATTGGGACACTTGATGCAGGATTTCTGACCAGGTTTTAATACTTATAATTTTACTCGTCTACCTATGGTCTACCTTATGCACTAACGGGCAGAGAACCCGATCGTGTGTAGTGTAGT
Organism: Artemisia tridentata subsp. tridentata; assembly: GCA_021014915.2. Taxonomy (NCBI): domain Eukaryota; kingdom Viridiplantae; phylum Streptophyta; class Magnoliopsida; order Asterales; family Asteraceae; genus Artemisia; species Artemisia tridentata. Next base: position 43,702,349 of record CP139507.1, read on the forward strand.
ATTCGGTAAAGCCGAGGTCGTAAAAAGAGCTATGTGTATCTGGATTTTAACCTAAGTCTATGTCACGTTTTAAAGGGGTTTATGATTTGTTTGATTAATTAAACTAATAAACTGAAATAAAATGTGAAAATTAAATAGATTTGAATGCAATAGGGAGAAAGTATACTAGCCTAGTTGTTCATCCTATATTGCTGCGACTATGTTTTCTAATTAAGCTTTCTATCGCTTCAAGTGGGGCATAACTATCACTAGACTCCTGTGGTCAATTCGCCTAGCATATCTCCCTAGAATCCTACTAGGACGCCAAATGTATACATCCTTATGATCGTCGAAGCTTACAGGTAGACTAGTTCGAGTCATTAAGTGCCGCTACATGCTAGATTAATTCTTTGTGTGATCCGGCCTCTCGGATCTTAGACCACACATCTAACTTCTTAAGTTCATCCAACCCGGAGGGTGATCCTATGGAGCATTCTTAGGTCCATTCGCACACAAGAATGTTGGTCGTCCTATTAAACAATTCTTACCAACACCTTGCAACCTACTACATTAGGGTCCTTTGGTCAATTCTCCTAATGCAACAAATACAACCAGCCTTCAAAACTACCGAAACTAGAGGATCTATCGAATAACTAAGCATGCACACACTAGAAGCAATAATTAAAGCACGAAAACATAATCAAAGTAATAAAGGAATCATAACTAGGCTAGCACCAAAGGTGCTTAGCCAAACATAATGTAAATTAGACAAACAATAATGAATAAAACATAGATTGAATTAAACATAGTGTTCGATACAAATTACTTGATGTATGACTAATAAGAATGATGGCTGCAAGTGAATTCTCCCTTGAAAGATAGCTTGGAACTACTATAAATTTCCATGGACTGGTGACCAAATCGACCCCTAGGAGAAGGGGGAAAAGAGATACTGAAAAGTGGTGAAATATGACTGTATTTATAGGCCCCGACAAGGTTACGGCGTAACCTCTAGGGTTAATTGCGCCGTAACTTATTACGGCGCAAAGAAATTCACCAGATCATGAAAAGTTACGCCGTAACCAAATCGAATCGGTTATGGCGTAATCAAATATTAGTTACGGCGTAACTAATAGTCTTCGTACTTTTATTTGCATTCCTTTTTGAAACTTCCATGAACTTGTCCGTATTTAACCCCTGAAGTAGCGCATGGTTTCATTTCAAGTCCCTCGTCCATTATAAGTGTAATACTTATAAGATATGTACGGTTTCAGCCCCTCATCGTTCTTGATATTTTTATACTTGGTCCTTGTGACATAATTAAACTTCATTTGAATTGTCACCTTCAGTCCCTAATCGTTCTTGTTATTATTATAACAAGTCCTTGTGATAATTAATTCTTCATATGATTCGCCCATCTTTAGTCCTCCATCGTACTTGTTATTTTTACTTTTAGTCCCTGGACTTTAACTCCTTCGCGCCCAAGTTATTAATTACGGCGTAAGTAATTACCAAGTTACGCCGTAAGTCTTCGTCAGCGTGTACTTATCCACTTGTATATCCATTACTACGGTGTAACTAATAGCCAAGTTACGCCGTAACCATGACACTTGGTCACTACGGCGTAACCTCATGAGTGGGTTACGTCGTAATCTCTTCAATCCCATTATGTGTAACTTTTACGCCGTAACCTCATGCATTGGTTACGGCGTAACCTTCATGGTCACGAAATTCTTCTAAGTCTATAAAATATTACGGCGTAATCTCTATGATAGTTACGCCGTAATCCTTGATTTGCGTTGACTTGGTCTTCATGTATAAATCCTTAGTTACGGCGTAAGTGGAGAGTGTAACTATGTCGTAACTTCTTCAAAGTTAGCCTACTAAAGTGTGTATCATTATAAGTACTTTTCCAATTCCGCGTCTCTTTTGCTCCTATGATCATTTATAACCTCGAAACGAAATATAAAGAAATCAAAGCATATATCCATATAAACCAATACAATAATGAGTATATTAGGGGGAAATTAACACTAAAATATCAAAATTATTGGATGTCATCAACACTCTAATGTATGCGTTACATATTTATACAGTGTTTATAGTGTATTTTAACTGTTTTTACAGTTGAGTGTCTTAGTAAAAAATAGGATTATCCAGTCACCTCCCATTTATAATTGATCATGTAAGAACTACAAAAATTTACCAAGTGGAATACTCAATGGTTAACAAAAATTGGGATCGGAGTTAAATACGGTACAACTATCTAATGCAGTCTTTAGAGTGTTCTAATCAAAAGTGAAAATGTGCAAATTAATTTTCATTATAAATAGCTATTGTCTTTACTCAAGTTAAATGATTATGTTTTTGAGATGAGGGCCCAAAGTTGGAGGACATGCAACATATTTGAGTCGAAGGTCTGAGGCTGTTAAAATTCGACCTCATACCTTTTCTTTTAAGGGTTTTACTTGTTTTGGAATAGGTCTAAAAGCAAGTGTGAGCCCTATATTTGGTTATTATGGTTTGACCCTTAATTGGCCTCTCGTGTTTCATAATGGCTCATGGACCCGAGCATAGAATTCATCGGTTTAGGTTTTTCATGTCGTGATATGATGTTTGTTTGACTGTTTCATTTAGTTGCACTTTATTTTTCATTGTGACGTCTATCATTTGCAAACGGATTTTGGAAATAAACGGAAATAATAATATCGAAATATGATTTACTCAAACTAATGTCTCGTAACATTAGGTTTGGTTTTATACTATAATTTGCTCCCGCGAAAAACATGAAAGTACATTGGTTTGATTTAACTTTAATTCTAAATTAGAGTTTTGCACTATTTTATTAATGACTGAATCACTTAGCTTTTAACCAAGATAGTCTAGGGTTTGGTCATTCTTTAATCTTTTCTGATGATGAAACGTGTTATTGCACGGTCTTGTCAATGATTGAAATACTTAGGCTTTTTAGAACATTTTGAGGGTGTCAATCTAGGGTTTGTATGACCTTTAATGTTTTCCCGCGATAAATGTGCACCTAGTCTAGTTTTGTAAATGCTTAAAAGGGTAGTTGTTATGCGTATTATTTTTGTTTGTCATTTATTTATTTTATATCCACATAGGCTTGCATATCAGAATAAATTGTACATTATTATTCATAATTAATTAAAACATTAGTAGACTTAAGTTAAGAAAAAGTTTTTTAACTCATACTATGAAGAATGTATGTGTGAAAAATGGTAATTTTCACACTTTATTTTAATAATAAATATTTACTTATTATTTCTAAACCAAGCATTTCTATGCATAACTGAACATTTTTGAGCATTTCTGAGCATTTCGGGAAGCTATCCCGCGTACTGTAGCTTACAGTCACTGCTGAAACTGTCTATTTTTGTCAGTAAACGTAAATTATTCTATTTCTGATAGTTACTGACAGGTTACGTATTTAACTGAGAAGCTTTCTCACATTTACTGAAAAGCAACCCCACACGCGTACCGACACTACAGTAGATATGGTAAAAGTCAAATAAATACATTTTTGAGCAAATAATAATATTTTATTATTATTCTGACAAAAAACGTCGATAAAAACTTTATTTTGCGTGTACATGTCCAAAAATGTCAAACCGGAACTTTACGGTAACATTTAAGCTTAAACCGACACACGATACACCAACGAGGAGCAAAATCTTTTCCCTACCCCCTCTTGGCTGTTGTTTACCGCCCAATACACCACCACAAGACAAAATTTTTGATACACTTGATTTGTTAGTGGAAGATGACATGTATTAAATTTGTTTTTATACCCTTAATACTTCACAAACTAAAACACAGATACATTCTTATCACAAAAACTTTCCTAGATCATTTCTACTCTCCAAACCTACGAATTCAACATAAATTTAAAATCTACAAAATTCTAGTGAGTTTCCAAGCAATCGGGTTGTACTTTCAAGTGTTTTGGGACGATTGGAACGTGTCTTGGGTAAATTTGGAGTATTTTGGGTCTTTTCTTGGTCTCCTAAGCCACGTACAAACACCCTCTTTTTGTAAGGACACTCATAAACTCATCTAATCTTGTTCATTTCATGTTATATTGATGTTTAAAAGTGATACAAAGTGCTAAATGTATACGTTTTGTTAATTTGAAAAAGCTAGGGTTTGGTATATATATATATATATATATATATATATATATGTGTGTGTGTGTGTGTGTGTGTGTGTGTGTGTGGGCTCGACTTTTTTGAACATTTCATACAAATTATGTTATTTCTTGCTTGTCTGGTAAATCTTGTTGCTTGTGGCATTAGTTTGATGGTACAAATGTGTTTAGTGTTAATTACGCGAGTTTAAAACGAAATATACACTATTTGTGTACATACACTAATCGGCCACATTTTGACAAAAATAAAAATTGGGGTTTTGAAAAACATAAAATTTTGGCTCTAGTGGTGAAAGGGTGAAATTAGTGCTTAACAACTTATTTGGAATAGCTTATTGAAATAAGCTTTAGCTTATTGTTTTCGGCTTATATTTTTTGGGTCTTTGGTTCGTACGACACACATGGGCCGAGCCCATCAAACTTTCGGCCTACTTGGACTTTTTGACCCAATTGCTTATTTAAAGTGCTTATTTTCTTATTTAATACTTAACAATATAAATGACGTAACTTAAAAGGTTTAAAATGTTTTTGAGCTAAAATTGGACTTTTGGGCCCATTATGGCCTATTCGGCCCAAATTATATCCCGGTGACAAAAATGAGTTTTGTAATATTTTTCGACCTTTTATAAATATTTCGACATATTAAAATGTTATATATCGATTAAAAACGTTTTTGAACTCGTTTTGACATTTTAACCAAATTTGGTTACCAAATGGGCTTTTCGGCCCAATTTTACACGAATTGACTTTTTGTTGACTTTTGGAAGTATTTTGGCTAAACGTTGACTTTTATAACGAAACTTATAATTAAAATGTAAATGTGTCGATATATATAGTTATAACCTAAAATATATACTTTGGACTAGTTTTGCAAATATTGTTAACGTAAGGGACTATTTGAGTAAATTAAAACACTTGGAAAAAATTGAAAAGTTTGAATAAACGAACGGGTCATGCCCGATTTTTCTAAAATTTCAACACTTAGAATATTTTTGGATAAAAACCGACTAAATGACGAAATATATTTTTTTCATATTAAAAATATTAATTTTCCTAAATTAATATTTTTGGAATTCATAAAACTTAGGAATATATCTTATATATTTATATACTTACACTCTATTTAAGTTTTCTAAATTAAATACTTAAAATTTCCTTTTTATAATTATCATTATATTATAAATAATTATAATATTTATAATATAATAATACCCCACTATCACATCATTATATTAATTTATCAATACTTATTTAATTAATTACAAGCCCTAATTAATTAAATATTTAATTATTAAACTTTATTTAAAATATATATATATATATATATATATATATATATATATATATATATATATATATATATATATATATATATATATATATATATATATATATAAGATAATATATATATTACTTGTGTGTTTTTCGACGACGAGTACTAAGCACGGACGATCCCGTCACACATATTTTCACCTTACACTTTCACCATGAACCATCACTAAAGAAAATTTTACGACAAACCACTCTTGAATTATACTTTGCCACACGACAAGCAAGAAATACACGGGCACTTTGACACACGTAAACTTTCCAAATGAGTCAAAACGTTTGAAACACGAATAGTACACTAAAACTTACCATACTGATCTAGGTCGCGTGTCGGAGCGGTTGCACTGTCTTATTTGTTTACTAGCAGATTGCTACTGTTAAGGTGAGTTTATAGCCCCATTTTATATGAACTCTTTTATAAACCTTGGGGTGAGAAACATTCAAAACTGTTTTCATAGACCTAAACTGAACTTTTATTTTTTTACACACTAATATGTGGATAACCTAAGTATGTATGATCCCACTATGCCCAATATCATCAACCGTCAATTTCTGCGGGAAGCGCGTATGATATAAATAGATCTATTGGGGGTGACTCCCTCATTCGGTTGGCCAGGAAGGTCAACGCGAGCGTATACCATGTCGGATTTGCCGAGTGTATTGGGATAAACACTCGCGGGCACCTTTGTTATGCGATGCCGGTTAGGCATATTATTTGTCGTAGCCTCGGTTGTATGAGCTTAGTGTTAGTATGTGGTTAGTGTGTGCCTGCTGATTCATTTGCTATGGTCCATATGTGCTTATTTACTATAAACATATGAACTCACCAGCGTTAGCTGACTTTTAGCATGTTTTTCTCAGGTGTTTGAGTATGTATTTGATGAAGGCATGGCATGGCATCGATCATAACTACCAGAAGTGTTTTTACACATGAATTAAACTTTGATTAGGACAATCATGTTAAATGGGCCTTGTATTATTTAAACTGAACTTGATGTATGACATTTTAACTTTGGAAATGTAAACTATTTTTAAAACGGATTTTAAATCCGTTCTCTATATCTGTGTGTTGTGATTACCAATTTAGTAGCACCTAAACATGTATGCATCCGCAAATCCATATTTTTGGGGGTGTTACAGTATGCATGCTTCTTTGTACATTTTTTTATTCACTTGTTTTTATCAAAATACATTTATACCCATAAAATATAATTCGTTGCTATCCAATTGTGAGGACACTAGCAATTGCCTTTCACTCTGCGTGAGACGTAGGTGAATTGCAACCCAAGGTGTCTATCCTCTATGCGTGAGACCTGGTGTGATCTTCATACGTTCTCAAAGTGGACGACTTAACCGAGTTAAACAGGTGAGATCCTTAACCTGAGGCATAGATGGGACTAAACAAGCCAACGTGACACTAGTTGATCATTCTCTAGTGCTATGAGTCCCATAAGGTTCTAAGAGTTGCACTTGTAATGCAATTATCGCTCGACGGTTACCTATTAAATCCACCATTGCTAGCAGATCAACTGATGTGATGGGTGGAAGTTCAAGCACGATCTTAGCCTTTTGTAAAATTAATTGTTTTATTTAAAACTAGGGTAGTCAATTTTTAAAATGATTAATTATTGAAAATACTAATTTTTTTTTTAACTTTTTTATTTTGTAGATGGCATTACCTGTTCAAAACATGAAAAATTCGACTACCAGGTCAATTCTAAAAAAAGAGAAACTTTCTGGAACTAACTTTCTCGACTCGTATCGCAACTTAAGGATTGTCCTTAAAGCCGAGCATAAGTTGGTCTATCTGGAAACGCCTTTTCCTAATGGCTGCTGTTGAAATCGTTGCTGAGTACACTAGGTGACTTGATGCACATCAGGAAGTTGCATATCTTATGCTTGCTAGTATGACTCCATAGCTTAAAAAGAACTTGGAGGACTTCAATGCATATGACATGTCACAAGAACTAAAAACTATGTTCCAACAGCAAGCTAATCATGAACTGTTTGAAATAGTTAAAGCATTCCATGCTTGCACATAGGAGGAAGGGCAATGATGTGCTTCCACCGACGTTTAAATTTATAAACAAGAATTACCGGTTAACTAGGAACACATTTGGGCAAGTATATCCTAGTCATGTGTAGTTAGGGGTTGGTAAGTCAAGGTCGTCCTAAGAGACTTGGTTGCACTCAAGTGTTGTTTGTTTATTTAAGCAAGTAACAAGTTGATGGTTATGATTGTCACGGATCAAACCAACAAGAAAAGCAATATAAGAACAATCTCATAAAGAACATACGTGTGTGGACAAATGATCACATGGATATTAGGATGTTTAGTTTAGAAAACATATTATCAAAGGTAATCCTTACGACCTATAGAACCAAGAATAATAGTATAGTGTTTTATAAATCAAATATGCATAAGCCTCAATCAAATGGTCATGTCATGAGCCTTATGCCTAAACCAACAACAACAAATAATCCTTTCGAACTATAGACTTTGATGTTATTAATTCACGAATTTCCATTTACTTGAAAGATGATTAGAACACATATTCAAAAGATGTCTTTCGACCTTAATCTCAATTAAACCTTTACTTGTTATGTTTATTAAGTTTCTCATACAATCGTCACAAAGTACAAGACCAAAACATTCGTCGACTAATGAATTGAAATCAACCACTATTGAGAATCCTTTCGACATATAGACTCAACAATGATTAATCAAAACAATAAACAATAACAAGATCCAATTTAACCAAATATGATGTTATCATCATAATCCAAACAAACACTACAAATACCCAAACATCCCTTTATCACAAGTTATCATATGAATCAAACAAGTAAATAAAACTACTCCATGGTTATTTCAATCAAACTCAAAATCTCAACAATCATGGTAATCATAAACATCATGAAATATAAAAGTAACAAGGTTTACCCGAAGTATGAATTACAATAGGCAAAGGTGAAGGATTTATAGCAACCCTTAAGCCTCCAATTGATTACAATAGATCTACCAAGCCGGAAAATTATATCCAAACGCCTTCAATAGCCCTTGAGCACTACTTCTGGAAATGGCAGAGGTTTATGGTCTTTTGGGAAAGATAAGTTGGTGAAAATTCGTCCTTGAGGGTGGAGGGTAGAATTTCACAATGAAAACCAAGCCTAAGCACTCTTATATATAGTAGAAATCAACCCTTAGCCTCTAAGTATGAAACTTGGGCACTAAGTGTCATAAAGTGCCAGGAAATGGAGTAAATGGAGGCAAGTGATCGACATGGGGCTTAATGGCACTTAATAATGCATTAAAAATAACTTAGGGAGGTCAGTTTGGTCCATCCGATCGGCTACGAAGCCATGCCGATCGGCTAGATGACTTTGGCAAGCAAAATGGTTCCATCCGAATCGGATGCGGGTTCATACCGATCGGATGGACCATTTTGGCAGAAAATGATAAACTTCAAAGTTGTAGATCTTTCTCTTGGCTTTCCGTGGCCGCTTGAATCAACTAAATCGGATTTCGTATGCTCAAGATATGGCCAATATGGTGGAGGTGTGTCGGGAACAACGAGTCTTCCAGTATTTCTTCGTTTGAGCTTCTTTTCTTCATTTCTTTCTCGTTTTCCTTCTTTTGCTTTATTCTTGAGTCTTTTGGAGTGACAACTTCATGACTTTATCTTCTCGAATATACTCCAAGAGACTTGCTTTTGTCGGAAATTCTTCGTACATGCATAAATCTTCGTTTATTGATCGTTTCCTCGTCCTTTTCTTCATTTTCTTTGTCGTGAGCTTCCATGAACCTAAAATTGAAATTATATTTCACTAAGTACCATAAGTTCATAAAAGTGACCAATATATATGCATAAAATCCATGATAACGCTCCTAAAAACATGTACAATTTGAGCGTTATCAAATCTCCCACACTTAAACTTTGGTTGCCCTAAAGCAAATCATGAAAAAGAAAAATCAAAATTCATACCTAAATGACAAAACGAAAATAAAATTTTAAAAATTTAGGAAATATCAAAAAAAAAATATATATATATATATATATATATATATATATATATATATATATATATATATATATATATATATATATATATATACCTCACACTTAAGGGTTTGTTTGCCCTCAAGCAAATATTAAAAAAAAATAGATCCCACATGGTGCATGAAAAGAGGATTATTAAAAAATATGATGCAAATCTTCCAAGTACGAGTACGAGATACGATTCATTGTTTTTAAGCGTTAGTGGTGAAAAACCGAGATGTATGACAATACCCATAGATTCTCTCGCTTGATAACATGGCTAAGCACCTCACGAAAAGGAATAAAAATATAATTCACTCAACACTCATATATTAATTTATTTGGTGGAGTATATAAGAGAAATCACACTCATTGCTCAGTCATGATCCGTTTATTACCATAGGCTTGTACAAGAAACAAAACTCCACGGACGTGGAGTAAGCACCAAGTTTAAACATCTAAAGATGTCTTTTATTCAGGTTGTAATGTTTGGGCTAAGGGTTTTACCAGGCTTATGTTCAAACATCTCATACAAAAACATAATAGATCGCTGGCGCGAACTCATGATTTACTCAAACAACGGATGGTCACTAAAGTAATATACCTTAGATTGCTGGCGCATTATTTGATTACTTAAAAACCGGATGGTCACTAGAATATTAATGCACTAGATATTTTCACAAAGCCATTACTATACCCGGATGCTCGAAAGCTAACAACGAATAAAGTAATTTGGTAAGGGTAGGGATAAGGCATGGGTATATTTATGAAATTGGTTTTAAAAGAAAAATAAAGTCAAGTCAAAGTCCCATGTTGCTAGTTACCGAACAAACCACAAACCCGTAAATGATTATAGTTACAATCTTCTCTTCTTCAAATATCGATCACCAAATACATATATATCACGTCTTAGCACATTGGCTAATCGATATCTCAAACATACTTCATCTTCCTTCATCTTTATAATAATATAGCACATTGGCTATAATTGTCACCTTATAGTTGCGATGACTTATTCATTTTTTTTTTTTTTTTTTTTTTTTTTTTTTTTTTTTTTTTAACATCACCTCTCCCCCACACTTCGTATAAGCATACACCACAAAAAATACAAAACACGAAGTTGCGCACCTTCATCTTTGTCGGAATGGCACACACGAATCACAAAGTGTGACTAACTAATAATCATCAAAAACAATCCAACAACCAAGCAACTAGCAACCCACCGTTTAGACTTTGACAAAGGGTAAGGCTAAGGTTTAAAGTGTAAAATATTTTGTATTTTTCTGGATGTAACAAAAACAAAAAGATTGGCTCGGAGGGTGAACTAAAGGTATCTAGCGCTAAAGATGAGCGCTACAAATGGGTCAATATGGGTGGTTAACTATCCAGTGTAGCTAGCTAAATATCATTAGATGTAAAATGGAATGCCATTTGGTTTTATTCCTAAAGGTGCCTCTTTGTCACACGAATACACTTATATCACACGAATGTGATCTTACTGCGGTCTGGTAATGATTTACAAGTACAAGTTCTAAAATAAGTAAAATCACCGGCACAATCATAGAAAAATATTTAAGCATAAAAGGTGTATGCAATATGAAACAGGCTCAAATCCTCACAATTTTAGTGGAAAGAACTATAAAATGCGCTAGCAAATGTTATCGATCCTAAAAATTGATTACAATATTAATCGGGACACATCTCGAATTTTTCAAAATTACAGATCTTGCCAGTGGATTGATCTAGTTATTCTAATATATTATCCTAAAAGTGTAAAAACAACTAGATCATAAGGGCAAACAAGTACACAAAATTTTAAAAGTTGGCCCAAAATATGAAAATTAAAAATTAGTTTCGTTTTCCACTATTTTACTTTTCCCCCACACTTAAGTTATACATTATACTCAATGTGAAAAATAAACTTCAAAGCATGTGAAATAGGGAAAATAAATAAGTAAAGAAATAGTCCAAAAGAAACGAAACTTCCCGGGCCAAGAAATCGCGATCGAACTCCATATGATAAGGTGCTAAGCAAATGCTAGCATAAGCTTGTGAGATCAATCGATTTCGCTTCCACAAAACATCTCCACACCAAGTATAATATCACCAATAATCCAATCTCCAAGAGCTTATTAAATCTGCAAAAATAAACTAAACTACAAAAACGCGTAAAATTCTAAAACTCACTTTCGTAGGCATCACGGTTGCATTTAGCGTATGCAACAAGCCTTTTAAACCCCTCGGTGGCCCGAGTGGACGAGTGAAGTCTCGTGAGGGTTTCCAGTGAACACACCCACAAAGTTCAAAACATTTTTATTTTTAAAACAAGTACTTATTTATTCACAACGTACTGAAACTAAAAATAGCAAAACCGAATTTAAGGTTAAATAAAAATGATGCTCAAACATCTAGGAATGATCTCAGAAAACATTTAAGCATATATAAGCTAATATGAAACATGCAAGAACAAAATACGAAAATATATATATATATATATATATTATATATAAAATATATTATATATATATATATATATATATATATATATATATATATATATATTTTAGATTAAATAAGTTTCAGTTATAAACTCTATCGACAAAATAAAACAAGAAGACAGGAGGTAACGATTATGTAAATAAAAATATAAACACGTATATACTAGAACATCAAGAACATAAAATGACACATTAAACAAAAATAACCATAAACAAATAAAAGCACGATCACATAAAATGACAAGCACATAGACACAAGCAAACATAATTAGTCACGTAACACAAATCAAAACAACACAATCTAAAACAATATAGTCTTATCCAAATTAATACGAAACTAATCTAGACACGAATAACATGAACAAATAACACAGAGACATGCAAGATATCACATAACATATAAAACACAAAACTCACGAAACAAGAAAAACGCAAACTAAAAAATTTTGTTCAGAAGCCTCCAACCGAATTGGTTACGGTTTCGGGGGTGACACGATCGGTTGGAGTGATTTGGGTGGTCCAGCCGTTCGGTTGGAGTGGCCAGCCGAGCGGCTAGATGTTTCTGGTCAGTTTTGGTTGTTTTTTCGCAAACACTTTCGAGCACACTTATGAAGCAAACTTTTAAATGAGTATTTTTAGTAAAGATGAAACAAAATCCAAACATCAAAAACCTGATTTTGAAACCAAGATCATTTAAGAAAATATGAGAAATGAGAAATTTTTTACTAAAAGCAAGAGAAGCAATTAAGCAAATATCATGAGCAACAAGAAAGCAATCAAATAATTTCAGAGAGACAACTATTCAAACAAAAAAATCATGAGCAAGCATAACAAGCGAGTAAACGAGCAAGCAAACATTTCAAGCAAATAATTCAACAAACAAACAAACAAACACAAAAATACAAACACAAATCCCTGACAGCGGTGCCAAAAAACTTGATGGTGACGTTGCCGGATCATAAGAACGAAACAAGCAATTCAATCAAGAACTCAATTAAAACAAACAATCAAAGAAACGCGCAAGAGCAACAAGCAAACAAAAAAAGAATGCAAAAACAAATCCCCGGCAGCGGCGCCAAAAACTTGGTGTGCTTCCACCGAGCTTAAAATTTATAAACAAGAATTACCGGTTAACTAGGAACACACTCGGGCAAGTATACCCTAGTCATGTGTAGTTAGGGGTTGGTAAGTCAAGGTCGTCCCAAGAGACTAGGTTGCACTCAAGTGTTGTTTGTTTATTTAAGCAAGTAACAAGTTGATGGTTATGATTGTCACGGATCAAACCAACAAGAAAAGCAATATAAGAACAATCATACAAAGAACATACATGTGTGGATAAATGATCACACGGATATTAGGATGTTTAGTTTAGAAAACATATTATCAAAGGTAATCCTTACGACCTATAGAACCAAGAATAATAGTTTAGTGTTTTATAAATCAAATATGCATAAGCCTCAATCAAATGGTCATGTCATAAGCCTTATGCCTAAACCAACAACAACAAAGAATCCTTTCGAAACTATAGACTTTGATGTTATTAATTCACGAAGTTCCATTTACTTGAAAGATGATTAGAACACATATTCAAAAGATGTCTTTCGACCTTAATCTCAATTAAACCTTTACTTGTTATGTTTATTAAGTTTCTCATATAATCGTCATAAAGTACAAGACCAAAACATTCGTCGACTAATGAATTGAAATCAACCACTATTGAGAATCCTTTCGACATATAGACTCAACAATGATTAATCAAAACAATAAACAATAACAAGATCCAATTTAACCAAATATGATGTTATCATCATAATCCAAACAAACACTACAAATATCCAAACATCCCTTTATCACAAGTTATCATATGAATCAAACAAGTAAATAAAACTACTCCATGGTTATTTCAATCAAACTCAAAATCTCAACAATCATGGTAATCATAAACATCATGAAATATAAAAGTAACAAGGTTTACCCAAAGTATGTGGTGAAGGATTTATAGCAACCCTTAAGCCTCCAATTGATTACAATAGATCTACCAAGCCGGAAAATTATATCCAAACGCCTTCAATAGCCCTTGAGCACTACTTCTGGAAATGGCAGAGGTTTATGGTCTTTTGGGGAAGATAAGTTGGTGAAAATTCGTCCTTGAGGGTGGAGGGTAGAATTTCACAATGAAAACCAAGCCTAAGCACTCTTATATATAGTAGAAATCAACCCTTAGCCTCTAAGTATGAAACTTGGGCACTAAGTGTCATAAAGTGCCAGGAAATGGAGTAAATGGAGGCAAGTGATCTAACATGAGGCTTAATGGCACTTAATAATGCATTAATAATAAATTAGGGAGGTCAGTTTGGTCCATCCGATCGGCTACGAAGCCATGCCGATCGGCTAGATGACTTTGGCAAGCAAAATGGTTCCATCCGAATCGGATGTGGGCTCATACCGATCGGATGGACCATTTTGGCAGAAAATGATAAACTTCAAAGTTGTAGATCTTTCTCTTGGCTTTCCATAGCCGCTTGAATCAACTAAATCGGAGTTCGTATGCTCAAGATATGGCCAAAATTGTGGAGGTGTGTCGGGAACAACGAGTCTTCCAATATTTCTTCGTTTGAGCTTCTTTTCTTCATTTCTTTCTCGTTTTCCTTCTTTTGCTTTATTCTTGAGTCTTTTGGAGTGACAACTTCATGACTTTATCTTCTCGAATATACTCTAAGAGACTTGCTTTTGTCGGGAATTCTTCGTACATGCATAAATCTTCGTTTATTGATCGTTTCTTCGTCCTTTTCTTCATTTTCTTTATCGTGAGCTTCCATGAACCTAAAATAGAAATTATACTTCATTAAGTACCATAAGTTAATAAAAGTGACCAATATATATGCATAAAATCAATGATAACGCTCCTAAAAACATGTACAATTTGAGCGTTATCAGGCAATCTGTTAGCTTCTACGTCTTAAAGATGAAGGGCTATCTAGAACAAATGGATCGCCTTGGTTGCCCCATGACAAAAGAACTTGGAGTGAACTTGATACTGAACTCTCTCTCTCTCTCTAAGGACTATGAACAATTT
The DNA here is from genome assembly GCA_021014915.2 of Artemisia tridentata subsp. tridentata. NCBI lineage: Eukaryota > Viridiplantae > Streptophyta > Magnoliopsida > Asterales > Asteraceae > Artemisia > Artemisia tridentata. The sequence goes on from CP139507.1 coordinate 43,717,436, forward strand.
TTGTAGAGCTATAATATGCATAGCATGGGAAGACAATAGCTGAGTTGCATGTTATGCTTAAGCTATCTGAGAAAGGCATTCCAAAGAAGATTACTCCACTTGCTGTCCTTGCGATCAAAGGAGGAAGGATCAGGAAGAATAAGAAACCGCAAGCTGCTCAAGGCACGGGACATGGTAATGACAAGGGTAAGCTTGCTTATGCCCCCAAACCAAAGATCCCCCACCACCTAAGAAGGAGCACCCGGCAAAGGAATCAACCTGCCATCATTGTGGATGCATCATATTTAATAACATGATATTGAAAGATCAATAATTCTTAATTAGTGAGTTTAACGAATTGTGTGTTTCTTCACAACCGAATTTGCCACGTACTTGGATCGAAAGATGTGACATACATCGAAGGAAAAACAAAGAACTTCGGTATAGGAAAGTGCACAACGACCTTCGACAAGATATTGTGGAGCATCTATGTAATTTTAATCGCTAGGTTCTATTTTTTTCAATTTAGTATTTTTAATGTATCGTTATTTTTAATTTAATGAAATATGTTGTTTATTTGAATAAATAAATAAAAATTGTGAGGAAAAAAATAGAAGTTCTGATAAATCACTTTTTGATACAAAACCGTCCTAAACTTGTGCTCTTATGTCAAAATAAGGGAAATTAAAAGCCATGAATAACTCGGCTTTCATCTATACAGCCATATTTGATGGCCTTGTCAAATTTGGATAGGCCAAATTTACACAATTTGATTTTAACATGAAAAAAATACATATCTTATTGCCTTAAGATTGTGTTTTCAAGTTATGATTTGAGAAGAAAGTTTAAGAAAAGGAGAGAAACCTAAAAGTTGTCAATGTTCTCTTTTTTTTTTTTTTTTTTTTTTTTCTTTTTAATATTGAAAGTAGGGAAAATAGTGAGGAATGACTGAAAGTATATATATATATATATATATATATATATTTAATAACTTTCACCCCAAATTTAAGATGAAAGTTGAGGTAACAACAACCACAAAATAAATAAAGTTTATTGACAAAAATAATCTTAATTACAAAGACCAAATCATTGTAGTATTTACTTGTAAGGGTATAATGGTAATTTTACAAAATCAATTACATAAAGGGGCAAATATAGACATGGCCCGGCCTAGTAAAGTGTTGGGCTTTTGAGGACCCAAAAAAATCGCTTTTCAAAAATGGCTCAAGCAAAATTCGCTTAAAACACGGAAGTGACATGTGGCTGGAATTAAGCGACTTTTATGAATTAAGCGACTTTTTGTGAATTAAGCGACTTTTTATTTCATTCTACTGCTGGGCTTAATGATACTACTGCTAGTGTATTTCATTCTACTGCGGGGCTTAATAGAAAAGTCGCTTAATTCGCAAAAAGTCGCTTAATTTCAGCCACATGTCACTCCCACGTTTTAAGCGACTTTTGCTTGGGCCATTTTTGAAAAGCGACTTTTTTTTGTCCTCAAAAGCCCAACACTTTACTAGACCGAGCTATTTGTAGAATTGCCCCTTATATAAAATTGTGTCACAAACATCAATATTTTCACTTTCTTTCTTTTTCAAAACAAGGGAACACAAATAGGGATGGCAACGGGGAGGAAAATATCGGGGATCGTATTTACCATCCCCACCCCCGCCCCCTTCCCCATCGGGGAATCGTTTTGCATCCCCATCCCCGTCCCCAACGGGGATCAGGGATCCCTATGAGGATTCGGGGATTTTCGACCCCTATGAATTAAGCATAAAAATTACTCCCTCCGTCCCAATTTTATTGTCCCATTTTTCCATTTCGGGCGTCCCAAAATTATTGTCTCATACCAAAAATGGAAAGTGAATAGGTAGTGGAGTTTGGTAAGTTTACTATATTACCCTTGGTTGAAATTAATATTACAAACTTTAATGAAGTATTAATTAATTGGTTAAGGGTAAACTTGTCATTTGGCAAAAAAAGTAAAAGAGATAAAGTAGTGATAGTGATGTTTTTCTAAAAGAATGTGCTTTTTGTTATGGGACAATAATTTTGGGACGGAGGGAGTACATAACTAATCGAAAATATACAAAATTGGCCAATAAAATGTCTTGAAAAGCGTACGTTGTACATAGTTGGATTAATTAAAATGTCATTGAACTTTAAAGTATTGTATATATTGAAACATCACATATAATATAAAAATAGAGTGCATCAAATGAGTGTATTCGGACAAAATATTGGTTGGATAATACGTAGTTAGTGCTTAACATTTTAAATTATTTGATGATTTTAATATATTAAATGTCACATATACATACAAATGTACTTCAAGTATAATACTTGTCAATACTCGCTAACATATACATATACAAGTACATTTAGTATTAATATACATATGATTTATACATATTTTTGTAAATTAAAAGTTCAAGGTCGGGTTCGGGTTCGGGTTCGGGGTCGGGCTCGGGGATTTATACTATCCCCATCCTCGTTTTCATAATTCGGGGATTCCCCGTCCCCATCCCATCCCCGGTCAACTCACCAGTCAAATCGGGTTTGAGGATTGGGTTTTCATCGGGTACGGGTTTTTTTGTCATCCCTAAACACAAATAATATACAAGTTTCTTTCTTTTACTTCCCCTTTCTGTTTACATTTCTTTACTTTCATTTCATTTCGTCCCTAAATTTTTTTGAATACACAGTGTTAATCAAGTGGGTTTATTAAGGCGCAAGATTTACAGTTGATTAATAGTGGATCCGTCACTTCATAAGATGTGACTTTTGGTTAGCCATGAAGTCATGCATGGTTGGATGTAGGCTTGACATTCATCATCCGATTTGATCCATCAACGACGAATAGAATAAACTAACAAGGATATAGATACGTACGAGTGTTAGATTACATTGAAAACCCCGTAAGGATAACTTTATTATTCATGCAATATTTATAGAGAGTACATAACAAAACCCTAAAGCATGATGGACCCAAAGCCAACAATCGGGCTTAGGCCATATTTATCATCTAATACTCCCCCGCAGTTTGAGCGGCAAATCGCGAAAGCTCGGACTGTAATAGTAGACTAGAAAAGAAAAGAAAAACAAAACATTAACATAATAAAAACATAACTTTAGTCGACTCGTAGCAAAATCGTACCAACGGTCGACTTTATTCGACTGGTACCAACGGTCGGCTAGGTCGACTGGTAACAAAACCGTACCAACGGTCGACGGTCAACTTTAGTCGACGGATAACAAAGCCGTACGAACAATCGACTAACACAAACAAACAATAAACCGGATAAACCAAAGTATTCATACCAAACCGAATAAACCAAAGTATCCGTACCAAACAGGATAAACCAAAGTATCCTTAAAATTAAAATAAAAAACAAAAACAATTCCTTTTTTTTTTTTTTTTTAACAATGAATCCATCAAATAAGAGTTACATTAAATATGACATCACAAAAACAAACGATTAAGAATAACTTGAAGATACGAGCATTGATCTTTTAAGCAGATAAGCAAAGTTTTCAATGAGTTGTCAACATCTTGACCCTTCAACAGCATCAAACTCTTGGAGTCGATTCAGGAAACCAAGGATCATCATGTGTCGGCTGTTATTATTATTATTTTTTTTTTGAATGACGTGTTTTTCTGAATGTTGTATTTTTGTGATTAGTGTTTGACAGGGTGGTTTGGGGAGGCGGCTCAACATAGCCACGTAGATCTGAGGATCAGAAACGCTCTGATACCATGTTAGATTACATTGAAAACCCCGTAAGGATAACTTTATTATTCATGCAATATTTATAGAGAGTACATAACAAAACCCTAAAGCATGATGGACCTAAAGCCCACAACCCGGCTTGGGCTATATTTATCATCTAATACGTACGACAATTACTCATCCGGATATAGATGCTAAATTAAAATCACAGTGTTTTGTTTTTGTTTTGAGTAATTTGAGTTTTCCAGAATTGTTACTCTGTTTACACTTTTTGCAAGCGAAAATTCATATAAAAAGATGAGAGCACTAAAACAGCAAACCTCGATTTCTCATTTATAACCCATGTACAGGGACGAAACCAGAACCAAATATGACTAGTGTACAAATTTTTTAAACCGCAATATAGAAGCTCATTTCGATGGACCGTGTGCATTTTAGATGCATTTTGGAAAAAATAATATTTTTTTTAAAAATTAACGCTACATCACAAAAATCAATAAAAGTCCCGAACACCTGCAGTAACCCCTGGTTCCGTCCCTTCCCAAATATAACTAGTGTACAATATGCAGCATCAACCAACGAAAAAAACATAGTCACGGACATGTATCCAAACTCTCTCCTTTTAAGAATCATTTAGAGGTGTTAAGTTACCATTCCAGAACCATATATTTATTTATTATGTTATCTACATATTATGTGGTATTGATAGTCGTACTTGACCAACTCTCTAGAATATATAATTTGTTTCATCACGTTTAACATTGTTGTTCAGAAATAATAAAAACTAATTATAAAGCATATTTGATCTTTTGTATATGATTTCACTTTAGAAAAGTCTTCAACATTTCGATCGGATAATCTCTTTAATGTTTAAAATTCAAACAGTCTATTTATAGTAAAAAAGATATGGATGAGATATGGATGAGTAATTGTGGATCACGTTGAGGATTTCATTGATCCGTGAGTACTAAAATAACATAAAGAGTAAATTACAAAGATGGTCAATGTGGTTTGCGTTGACTCACACTCTTGGTCTTTTGACTTTTCTTTTTGCACACATAATCACTAACTCTGAAATCCTTAACACCCACAATCCCTTGACCAAACGATGTTAGGTTTGATTGTTAAATACCCCTCGATTGTGTTTGGTGACGCAGATTATGAGAGATTATGGAGGCTACAGTTTTTTTTTAAAAAAAAATAATCTTTTGTCTAAAAAGTAGCACTGTTTGGCTGAACAACTTATGAAAGATTATAGTAAAAATAATCTCCAAAAATAAAAGCTCCTTGAACCAACTTATGAAAGATTATGTGGGCTACAACTTTTTTTTCACAAAATAATCTCAAATTATATCATTTTACACTTTTAATTTACAATTTCAGCTAGTTTGCCAAATATCACTACAAAAAAAATCTATAATTTTAATCTTTTTCAGCATCAGCAACAGCACCAGCATCAGCATCAGCACCAGCACCAGCACCAACAGCAGCACCAGCACCAGCAACAGCTATTGTTGCCAAACATATATACCCATGTGACTTGCAAATGAGGGCAAAATAGTCTTTTAATGTCTAACCACAGGGACCATATGTGTAAACCACATGGACCATCTTTGTAATTTACTCTTTTCTAAAATACAAAAACACATACAAGATCCGACCACCACCATCTCCGATTACACCACCTCCGGCAATTTAAAGTCAACTGCTTGTGAGAACCGGAGATATGGACAGGATTAACTGCTTTCGGTTTCCATTCCATACTAGGCCCAACTGCAGAAAATTACAAGGGACATTGAAGAACCATAAAATTGCATACTTATACAATAGTTTTTGTTGCAACAAACACAGATGTACTGAGATAATAACAGTAAGTTTTAGACGCCTACATATTCAAAGTTTCTATGCGCATATAACCAATAAAAATGTTCTAATCTTTGTTTCCTACCACACTTGAAATTTCAATAGATTAACTAGTTTCCGTCAGATGAGACCATTTTCCTCTCAACAAAAATATTATACTATTTCCAAGTGATAAGTTACGCTTAGTACCTTTTTGAGGACCAATCCCTTGTTGCGTCCTATTATTATGATTTGAAGAAGGCCTGCTAGTAGAAAAGGAGCCACGAGAAGATGACCCTGGTCGTGAAGAATCCGAATTTATATTCTTCCCCACTCCCTGAAGCTCACCGGATGCCTTCCCTTGCATGGAAGAGTTTCCACCCTCAGACCCATCTGCCATTGAAAGCATTCATAAATTAATTCACATATGATGCAACCAAAAATTATAAAGTACATAAATTCAATGCAACATATAAGACGATGGTTCTAACAAGCAGTTGACTTTAAATTGCCGGAGGTGGTGTGACCGGAGATGGTGGTGGTTCGATCTTGTATGTGTTTTTATATTTTAGAAAATAGTAGATTACAAAGATGGTCCATGTTGTTTACACATATGGTCCTGTGGTTAGACATTAAAAGACTATTTTGCCCTCATGTGCAAGTCACATGAGGGGTATTTAACAGTCAAACCTAACGTTGTTTGGTCAAGGGATCGTGGGTGTTAAGGGTTTTAGAGTTAGTGACTGTGTGTGCAAAAAAAAAGTCAAAGGACCAAGAGTGTGAGTCAACGCAAACCACAGGGACCATCTTTGTAATTTACTCTAACATAAAATATTGTAAATTGATTTTGGCAAACATATATTAATCTAGTAATCTACTATAAAATACTCATTGTACCTGCGTAAAATATCGAGATATCAAATATGCATTTTTTTGTCATATCTTAATCTTTAAGTGGTATGCACTGATAACCGGTATCTGACAGTTTACCAGTTTGATAGTTCTAAAATAGTAAATGTGTGTTTTAATTTTTTTAAATATATTAATACAAATATAGATATCTATAATTTTATTTATTTGAACTTAGTAAAAATTGAATGTTTATGATAAAATTTACAAGTATAAATTTGTATTATTCTTAGTTTGTAACATCCATCTAAATACTAAAATTTAATTTGTCATTAGTGTATATTATAATGCAATAAGTGTAGTGTAGAATTTAATTATATGCATTTCATAATAATTAAGTGTGTTAGCTGAAAATTTTAAGACTTACTTATTTAGCAAGGACTCAAATACTTTATTATGTAGTATAGATTAGGTGTGTACCCGTGCGTAGCGACATGAATTTTGTAGCGGCATATAATTATAGCTTAGATATTGTGGTTAAGTTTTTCGAGTAACTTTTAGCAATTAATATTGGTTTATTCATCATCGTCATCCGAGATGGCAACAACATCATACCAGTTCTAATAACAAATTGAGATTAAAATATTGATCGAGACTGAGAGCCGGATTAGAACGAATCTGTATAAAAGAAAAAGTTGGTGAAGATCGGGTAATTTGAGAAACATCAATATTTTAGAAACAACATTGTAGGAAAACATTTTACGCAAGATATAAAGGCATAATATTAATTAAACATTTCTTATTTTGAGAGTTTTTAAATAACAACTTTTTTACTTTATCAAAAGTAGATAATAGAAAATAAAAAATTAAAAAATGAGTCATTCGCAGCAACCAATAGGAAATCAATATTTTCTATTGGCTAATAGAAGGTTAAATTAAATTTTTGGCTCAACATCTTTTAATTTCAGAGTTAATAAAAAATCTGCATAAAAGTATATATCTCAAAATTGTTAAAAAATGTATAAAAGATCATAGAGGTATATTTTTGAAAATGAGTGGTTATGTTTAAAATATTAACAATTTCGATTATGTAATTTGATGTAGAAAAAAATATAAAGAATTGGTGTAACTTTACAATAAATAAACTTAAAAAATAAAAAAATAAAAAAATAAAAATAATAAAAAAAAAAAAAAAAAAAAAAAAAAAAAACGCCACCAACTTAAATCGTTAAATTTAAAATAGCATTTTATTCTGATTGGTTAATAGTTATTACATTCAAACCCAAAACTTTATGAAAATATCTAATTTGAAACTTTATATAACAAATACCCCCAATATTTTATATGTGTTTTTAAGAAATGACATTTATTGTTATTAGGGTTAAGTAACGGGTCAAACCCGGCCGGAGCCGATCAAACTTAACCCGAACCGAAAACCGAATAAGGGTAAAACGTGAACCAAGAACCGAACCGAGTAAAAGCTACCGAAACTGACCCGAACCGACCCGAAAATCGAATAAAGGTAAAACGTGAACCGAGAACCGAACCGAGTAAAAGCTATCGAAACCGAACCGAATAAGGTCGGTTCGGTTTAGCCATTTCAAACTGAATAAGTATGTTTTGACCTAAACCGAACCGAACCTAGTAAAATCGAAATAATTATAAAAAACCGAACAGAATAAGGTTAGTTCAGCCCGATTTCGATCTGTTTGTCGATTCGGGTCAGTTTTCTGGTGATTTTCAGTCCTAATTGTTATTGTTGTAATTTGTAATGTTTTTATTCATGGCATACTCAAACAAGTAGATTGAAGTGTGTCAAACTCAATTAGTATGACTTTTGTTAAAACTCCTTTGTACACGTAATAAAAATTGAGTTACTGTGTCATGAAAATAAATGCACGATATTTTACATGTAATAATGAGTTATGCAAAATATTTATTAGTGATTTACAATTTAGAATTCTCCAATATGCTTATAACATGTACTCCCCTCCGTCCCATATTAAGTGTCCACTTTTCAAATGCACAAAGTTTTAAGAAATTTCACTAACTACACTCTCCACCAATCAAATATCACTATTACCCACTAAAGTCTCTTCTCATTGGTTGAAAATATTCTATGGACACTTAATTTGGGACATCCCAAGATTCCATTATTGACACTTAATATGGGACGGAGGTAGCATGTATATAAAAACAACCTTACACACGGTTATAATATAATAAGTCAGAAATAGTCATCATTTTCTTTCTCTTTGAAATGTAACTAAGGTTATCGGACAAAAGCTATAAAACAAAAGATCATTGTTATAGTTATGATTTAAAAATATGCATGGCATATTAAAAAATCTGTTACATAATATCGTAGCTAAATTTGATTGCCTACACAAATGACTTGCAACAACTTAATATACAAGGAAAATGATTACTCACGAAGTTTATAATTAAAATTCTACCGACATATTATAAAATATTACTGTACAAATTATTTGGTGTTGCACCTATTAAAATTAGGGAGTTGCTAACAGCAACACTATGGATCTTGTTTGAGCAACTTTTAATTAACAATGTTTTTAAAATAAAACTCATTAGTTTCATGCAGTGGCGGATCTTGAAGGAAATTGTGGAGGGGGCCGGCTTAATAATCGGGGGGGGGGGGGGGGGGGGTGGGGGGTGGGGGGCGCTTAATAAATATAAATTTTTTCGGACGAAATACGGATAAATTAACACTACGGAGCGAAAAAATGGGGGGGGGCCCGGGCCCCAACATAGATCCGCCACGAATACATGATTTAACAGGTAAAAGATAAAAATAAAGAACAGGTTTCGATATCATTTTTATCTACATTTGGTATGTAGGTTCGGGAAAATATAATACATGAACGTACATGGTTGTATATATGTTGGTCTTTAGCTTTTTATTGTTTACTTTTCAAATCACTTTTCGTCATTTCCTTTTGTCCAAATGCATGTTTTTATTTTTACACATGTCTGCTATTTGCGTTTTTAATGCTTTTTCGATTGTTTTGTGTGTATTTCTTTAGTTTCTTATATGTTGTGTATGTGTATTTTGATGTTATGTGTCCTTTGCACTTTTTTCCTTATTCTGGCATGCATGCTCCCTTGCTTACTTGTCTCACTACTACAGAAAAATGGCTTTTGGTACGGTTTTTAAGGGCTTTTGGTACGGTTTTTGAACCGTACCAAATACTAGCTTGTCAAAAAATAAAACGTTTTTTGATACGGTTTAGAACCATATCAAATACCTCTGGTAAAAAAGTTAATGATTTTTTTATTTTTTGGTACGGTTTTTTATAAACCGTAGCAAAATTCCTTTGTTTAAAAAAAATATATATTCGAAATTTTTTATAACCTATGTAACCAAATACATCGTACAAGCAAAATCTGAAGGATAGACTTAAAAACAACCTAAGCAATTCTATTTACACCAAACGCAAACAATATTGAACAAACTTAACATTTTAAGTATATGCCAACAAGCACAACAATCTACATTAAAAGTGCGTTTTTACACACAACATAATACATAAAAATGTTATACATTATAACTATATGAACAACATCATCATGAAAACAAAGGACCTCAATATCGAGGGCGAGTGTATGAAGAGAAGCAACCACACCCATATAGAACTAGTTTGGCTTCGTAAGCACCACTTGGTCGATCTAGAGTTGTTTTAGACCGAATGTATTACTCCAAAGCTATAAAATAAAATAAAGATTGGTTATAGGTTTATGCAATAAAACCAAACAAAGTATATATAACAATTTATACAAACAAATTGGACTATCTTTATGAAATAATAATAGCTAACATGTTCAAGCTTATTAGAACGTTCATAAGGTAACAGATGTGCGAGACTATGAGCCATTAAAGTTGTGAAATATCAATGTATCATTAAGTGATAAATTCATGTTGCATGCATACAATTATTAGAGTATAGCATGTGGGCTGAGATTTGAAGGGTATACCTCAAACACTGACAATGTGAAACTCTTGAATAGATCTCATGACAACAAGAATGCTTGAAATCACCTTTTCCTACGTGTACAAACAATGACATTGTTATTATTAGTTTAGATCAGACAAGTTTCAAGTAGTAACTTATTTTAGAGGGAAGGAGAAGGGTTAGGTCCTTGATCTCATACCTTTCAAGTTTGTTAGCAAATATACTTGTATATATTTGCAACTCCGCCCTTGAGGAACAAAATAATTGCGTATGTCATAGAGAATAATCAAATGTACTTGATCAACACAGCCTTAAACTTGTTGTGTAACATCAATACAACATTATCAATTCACACACAAAAAAAACTCTTATGTTCCTTATAACATAGTGTGTTCATATACAATCGTGCTATGTATCTTTCTTGGTCCAGCATTTTTTCTAAACCCAAAAAAACGTAACGACTAACAAATAATCAATATCTACAATGACCTCACTAATTAAAATGTACTCTTATCGATGGTATAATTTATTTACTTTTTAGATACAACATCTTCATATGCTGTAAATGTGTATATTACAAAAACTTGGAAAATAACTTTGAGCTTTCAACGTATTACTGTACTTCATACAACCCAATTTGGCGCTCAACCGACCCGACACTACCCGAACCCTGCAGCCCGATTCCTATACAGGGGTAGAGTTATGTGTGATATTTTGCAAGCCCTTGTGTCAGTCACTTCTCATGTAAAAAACCTATATTATATGAACTCGACGAAAAAACATATACAGTTGCAATTGATGCAAATCTAATTTCGTGAAAAATTAAAACCTATCAATCGATTCAAAAGTATAAAAATGTGTTGATTAAGACCTGAAAAATATTTTGAAGGAACAAGAGTATAATAAAAAAGCTACAAACATATCAAATTACCTGAGAATGTGATTGTGAGAAAACTGGGTTTAAGAATAATAGCACGCTGATGGCATTCACGACACATTTGTGACGATGAGCTGAGGAGTGGGCTTGAGATAACGACGGATGGATTTTTGAATCTTTAAGGTGTCGGCTGTACAAACTGCAAACTGAAAAGGGAAAAGGAAATAGGATTTTAGGGTAATTGAGATTTTGGGTGGGAGATAGATTAAGTATTTGAGATTTGAGTTTTTGGGGGGGAAGCTTTTTTTTTTTTTTTTTTGGGGGGGGGGGGGGGGGGGAGCCCATGGAGGGAAACCAAAATTTTGAGTTTTGAGATAATTCATTAATTTTGAAATCAAAATATTAAAAAATAAACTATTAAATGTGTAGTTATATAACTATGATTAAATTAAAAAGTTTAACTGCACTAGACGATTACCAACGTATAGGGGCGACGTTGTATGGTAACATTAATTTGTGCGTAAATTTTTTTATGCATATTTATATGTGGAGTAACTGAGAGTAAAAAAAAATTTAGTTGTAATTAAGTTGAAATATTCAATTAATTTGTGCGTACATTTTTTTAATGTTTTTATGTTCTAAGCAAATGTAATATCTCTTTATATATAGTATAGATAAAGCGTTAAAACAATTTTGAAAAGATTTATTTGAAAAAAAAAAAATAGTCTAATGTAAAAACAAATCTGATATCATTTATGTCAAGAAACTAAGACAGGTTTTCAAATGTCTACATGAGTCAACCCAAAAACCCGGCGAATACATAAACACTTTAAGTTCCTAAGTCACTTTTACGTTACATTAAACCATAGGATTGCATCTCTTGTCTTTTAGTTTATGTGGCCTTTTAAATCACTTCACTTAGAGTTCGTATGAGAAACTTATAATCAATTGAAGTCCAAACTGAATGAATACTTTGTAACCTGATGTGGAGTTAGCTAGCGAAGTACAAGAAGATACAAACAAACAGAGACATAGAGTTGCATCAAGTATCCACCCATACTGCATATGTAGAACTATGGCTATGAACCTATCACAAGTTAGGCGAGTACGAATTCGAGTAAAAACCCTAGACGACTAATGTGTGTTTCGTTGTAGGTATTTTTATATTCAAGTTTTAAATTTATATTTAGCCGGACTTATGCCTTAAGGACACACTTTCATGGGCAGTGTACCCGATCAGATGTAGTTAGGTGGTAAGTACGAGGTCGATCTCGGGAATAGTACGCTTAGACATGGTCTAGTGTATTTTACAAGTTTTAATTGATTTGATTAATTAACTACTAAAACATAAAAAGTAAACTAAACTAATTATAATATGGTTGTGATCAATTAAGAGAAGGAAGTGTTAGCCATGTTAATCTTATTCCATTATGGTCATCCGTTTATTAGTGCAATGATCTAACTATAAAGTACTGATGACGTCTGGATATGTGGGGAGTATCTCCTTGGTCTAGACAATACCCCCACACTCCTATCTAACCTAGACTAGACCATTTGGTCCATACATCTAGCCAAGGAGTCATGTAATCTCCTAGGCTATTTGGTCCATACACCTGTCGGACTACAAGCATGTATTAAGTCATGTCAACTAATCTATGTGATTTATCAATTGTACCCACTTGGTCCATGCGCTACCTTACCCTTCCCAACTTGGTCCATGCAAGAAGCACTATGCTAACTTAAATGTTCTCATAATATACATCCAATACTCACTTGGTCCATGCGATACTAGACTTCAACTACTCAAACATATAAACGAGCATGTATTAAACGATAAACACATAAACTAAACAATACAAGACATTAGATCTAAACAAACGGAAATAACTATCATAGAATGTTGATATAAATAATGCCTAAACACGTTATTAATATTTTTCGATATCTCTACGTTTTGATAATCACAAAATGTAAACTCATTAATCGGAAAATTATGACGTAAACAAGTATTTAGTTGTAAATATCTATTTCTACAACTCAAATCACTTAAGGTATGAATGAACTAATGCTTAATGCATTATATGATCAAACGAACATTTTCTTAATAACTAGATTTTTTATAAAACATCAAAAATATTTTATATATTTTTGAAAAACATTTTTGGCATTAAATAAAAATGTTTAATCTTTTATAAAAATATGAATTCAAATTTTTAACCCAAATCAGTTAAAATGTTCCAGAAAAACCTTCCCCACAAAAGGACAAAATTGGCCAACGGCCAGTAGGGGCGGCCCCCTTAATTTTGCTAGGCGGCCCCCTTAATAATTAAGGGGACCGCCCCCGCTCCAGTAGACCTCCAGCTGTCCAATTTTTCTCCTATAAATATCAGCCTTCTCCTGGACTTTTACTCACCTTTTGCACCCCAAACTTTCTGATCTAAATCTTGTAAATACTTTCTAATAATCCTTTGATCATATAATCTTAAGCTTTGGTTTCCAAGTGATCCAAGCTTCATTCATTCAAGTGCAAAAGAAGAATACTTCTATCAATCAAGATTAGAAGTATTACAACTTAGTATCTTCTTGTTACTTAAGCTGTTAGTTTAACAAAGTTTGTAAATTATTCATTCATTTATGTAAGGTGTGTATAGTAGATTAGTGTTGTATGTAAGTAGTGAAGAAGTTGTATAAGTAGTTGTGGTATAGAAGTTGTGAAGACATAGTGTAGAAGTTGTGAAGCCGCGGAGTAGAAGTCGTGAAGCCGTAGCTTTGAAGTCGTGAAGTCCTAGTGTTGAAGTTGTGAAGCCGTAGCTTTGAAGTCGTGAAGTCCTAGTGTTGAAGTTGTGAAGCCATAGCTTTGAAGTCGTGAAGTCCTAGTGTTGAAGTCGTGAAGCCGTAGCATAAAGGTTGTGTAGCGGTCATGTTGAAGCCTTGAAATCCTAGTGTTGAAGTCGTGAAGCCGTAGCATAGAGGTTGTGTAGCGGTCGTGTTGAAGTCATGAAGTCTTAGTCGTGAAGACATAGTGTTGAAGTCGTGAAGCCGTATCATAAAGGTTGTGTAGCGGTCGTGTTGAAGTCGTGAAGCAGTCGTGAAGCCGTTGTGAAGTAGTCGTGAATAAGTCGTGAAGAAGTTGTGTTGTGAAGTTGTGAGATTGGTTCTAGCTACGATTAGAACTCGACATTTAGCTTTGTGTCGTTAAGCCGGTGTAAGCCAAAGTCGTGTAAGGTTTTCTCCGCCATAAGGGAGCTTATTGAAGTTGTGAAGAAAACTCTCGAGCTCGGTGCTCGGGGAGTGGAGTAGGGCAAGGAAGGTGTCCTTGTAGCCGAACCACTATAAATCTCTCGTGTCTCGGTTAGATCTTTCCATACCTTATTTACTTCTTTACTTATATCGTCATTACATTCATACACATAGGATTACATAACTGCTAGTATTTATTAGAGATCGACTTCACATAAAGATCAATTTGAAAATCCATTCAAGAAACCAAAACATTTACAATCAATTTAAAAGAATACATATATAACTAATAATAGGATTTAAGTTTTAACAAACTTGAATCTAAGTTTTTGAAAGTAAACAAAGCTTTTATAATAAATTAAAAAGACGTAAAACTATTCAACCCCCCTTCTAGTTTTCCACAATTGGTATCAGGAGCCACGTCAATCAAGATTTTTAAAATATACTGTATTTTAAAACTTGAAACGATCTATGGAATCCGAAAAATATTTAGAAGGGGAATTTTTGCAAACACCACCACTATTTGAAAACTATACTTTTCTTGAATGGAAAAATTAATTTGAAAATTATGTGAAATCCATTGATCTGGATCTTTGGCATGTCATTTCGATTGGTGATTTTCAACCAGCAAAAACAAATTTTGAAAGTCAAACAAAATCAGATTTTGAAACTCAAAATGATTATTTAAAAACAAAGAATAACAAGTATAATGAAGCTAAAATAATTATTTACAAAACCTTGCCGAAAGTTGAAAATGAAAAATTATCTTTCTGTAAAACGGCAAATGATATTTGGAAAAATCTCTTAAACATTCATCAAGAAAAATGTCAAGCCAAAGATGAGGATTTCGATCTTGTACATGAATTGGTTATTTTGGAAAAATTAATAGATAAAAACTTAGATAAAATAGATACATGTGCTACTAGTTCAAATGTTGTTAATGAAGGTATTAACGACGAAGGCTACATGGATCAACTTCAAAGTGAACTTAATCCAATGTCATGGAGTGACACAGACGAAGGAGAAGATCATCATCCGATATGTGACGAATGCAAACTAGATAAAGCTCCAAATAAGGTACAATCCAAAACCGAACATTTTTGCTATGATCCATTCATTTTAGAATTTTCAAAACTAGAAAATGAGTTTAAACATTTTTGCAACATAGATCTAAAAACTATGTCTAAACATAAATCATCAAAAACTTTTGAAAATAATCTTGAAAAAGAAATAATTTTAGAAGATAAAATGTCTAGATTAGAAAGTAATATTGAAATTGATCTAGAATGCAAAATATGTCAAGATTATAAACTTGAAATTAAAAGATTAAATGAAAGAGCAAAAATATTAGCTAAATTTGAAGAAAGTTCCAAATCTCTTAAATTCTTACTAAGTTGTCAAAATCCATTCAATGATAAAACCGGTTTAGGATTTAATTCGGATAACTCTTCAACAAGTAAATCAAAACAAATTATAATTAAAAAACCTAGTAGAGAAATTTAGATATAAGGCTATTTACTGTGATTATAATCTATGAATCAAGAAATCCATTGTTTGTTCATCAAAACAAACTATCAAGGAATTCTTGTACTTCTTGGTGACATCTTCTCCACGTGCATATAAATGCAATGGATGTCCCCAACTAACCATCTCGGACCCATGAGAATCTGGGTACCAAGTTGTTTTATTTGATTAGGTGATGAACGCAAAATGTAATGTTACTCAATCTTGCGTTAACCTACTCATATTCAAAACACGCGCATGAGGACTTTTTAATCTACAAAAATGAGGATGGAACGAAGTGCTACTCATCTATTATTCACTACCTCATATCATGAAGAAATACTGGACCTGAGATAAGTCTTCTTTTCAAACTCTCCGGAGTAGTTACTCCTTGCATATAGTTATGATAATCATTGCCTTAAGATATGCTTAGTTTGATAGGTTGCTATGCCCACACACTATTTGCTATATTACTTATTAATTAGCTAGATAACCTTAAGTTAATCCTCCTAAGCATTAAATAAAGTGTTCTCTGTTGAACATATAAAATTTAGTCATTACTATCATTTAAATCGCATAATTTGTTGAAAGAGATAGCATGAGACAATAGTCTTGATCAATCAAGCATGAAATTTTTTTTTCAACAAATCCTTTTATAAATGCAAATCTTCATATTTTGGAAAATGATCTTTCAAAAAGATTTTGTCACTTCTCTACTAAACATGTTTTTATCAAAGCCAAAAAGTGTAACAACCTATTTTTATATCCTTATAAAAACACTTTGAAACAAATTCGAATCTACCTTGTTGAAACAATTTTCACAAAACCTTTTTCTCAAACATTGTTGAATAATGCCCAAAAACACTTACTCAAATCATGCTTGATCCAAGTCTAGAAATCCATGCTATCACTAATTTCCCATCACATAGACACTTGTTGGGATTAATTAACTAGCTAATTAATCGTCATAATAATGATAGCATAAATTACTTGGTAATTATATGTTGTTCTTCTTGTTCATATATACATATATGCTTCTTGGTAAATGAGTAGGTTGCATGATAATTAAAATTGCTTAATTGAATGTGCTTAGCATAGAGTCATTAAATTTTAAATTGCCTCAAAAAAAAGTTGGACTTGCTTGAAACTGAACTCAAAAACACAACCTTTTTCTACAAATTTCTGCCAAAAACCCATTTTCAGGAATCTGGAAGTTAGCAGATGGGCGGCCCCCTTAAATACCTAGGCGGCCCCCTTAATCATTAAGGGGACCGGCCCTTATTTAAGGGGATCGGCCATCTGGAGATCCGGATTACTGTTTCCTTTTTCAATTTCTAACCCATTTTATTCCATACTTCCCAAAATTCACAAACACATTTTGTCATAAACCACCCACCAAAATTTACCTTCCTAAACCACATCATTCCTTCACTATAAATGCACCTTCCCATCATAAATGCCCATTCACATCATCCACTCAAACATGTCATCCTCCAACTACCCAAAATCAAAACCTTCAAGAGTTGCCAAAATCTCGGTGAGACCAATTTGGAGAAGGAAGCTTGAAACTTGCCATAACCCAACTAATGGTGTTGTTCAAACACATAACCAATCATCCACTCCTAACCCTTCATCTCCCTATGATCATTCCCAAAACCTCAATCCAAATCTCATCCACACTCAACCCACCAATTCATCAAAAACACTCACCACTCTTGGAACATCCACTTCATCCACATCACCATCTTCATCCACTCATGATTACCCAAGTTTACAAACATCTCCACCACCAAGAGTCTCACCACCACCTCCTACCAATTCACATGCTACCCCTATGTTGCATGTGCAAACATCCATCCCTCATAACAACAACACTTTACCACCAACACCTTCATCCGAACACTTGAAGTTCGTTGAGGAACTCAAGGAAGCTCATGAGCTTAGTGCTCTTCTTGCCCTACACCTAGCCCAAAGAAACCTTGATCAACCTCCATCTAGCTCTCCCACATCACCCCACAACCAAAACCAAGTTGAGAAACATGTCAACAATTGTCCTTGTTGCATCTTTCTTCAACAACAAACCATTGCTCTTAATGAGCACTTTACTTGGATTGAGTATCTTCTCACTAGATCCAATCTAATATCCCCAATTGAACAACATCAAAACCTTCATCCATCATGGTCCACTCCAACCTCTCCACCTCAAATGTCTCCACCATCACCATCCACAACCTCCACACACCCAAACATATACCTTCATTGATTCCATTTACTCACCCTTTCATTTGTCCCTCATTTCAAAAACCACCTCCATTATCAAGCAAGTCAAATGGATTTCTTAGGCAAATTAGAATTCTCTAACAAATGTATGCTTTAAGCACTATGTATGTTGTAACAATGATTATGTTTGTCACATAATCATTTTAAATTAATGAATGTTTGTTTCTTTCTTTCCTATATATGTTTGCTATGAATGTGTTGTTTCTTTTCTTGCTTAATTAAGATATATGTTTATGACATGCTTACAATATGATTTTAGTAGTTTACATATAACCATTATTCTTTTTAATAAGTTCTTGTTATTATTTAATCATTCCTAATCTACATAATCCAAATGGAACTTGCTGCAAAAACACCCTAAAAATGACCTTTTTCTGAAATTTTTAAAATTTGGTCGCCTGGGAAATCACCAGATGGGCGGCCCCCTTAATTCCTTAGGCGGTCCCCTTAATTTTAAGGGGGCCGCCCAACAATTAAGGGGACCGGCCATCTGGACAGTAAATTTTACTGTTTCCTTTTGCATCTTGTGACCACTTTTACCTAGCCCCAGCTACCATTACCCTTAATGCACGAACTGGACTTGGAATATTACCACAAAACCTCCACAATTTGCCTAAATCAACCACATTTTCACAATATAAATACCCTCCTTACAATTACCTTTCACCTCATCAACTATCACCCTTATCAAACACCCATTTTCATCCACCATGTTGTCACCAAAATCATCCATCTCTAAGACTCCAAGAAAGCAAAGACTTGTCATCATACCACCAAAACAACTCTTCATTGACCTCACCCAAGATGACATCAAAACTCCATCACCACCACCTCAAAATTCATCCCCAAGTGCACCTAATGCACCATCAAAAAATACCCTCTACCCATGGAGCTTCATCTTCCTCCATTCCATCCACTTCATCCATAAATGACTACATCCACACTCACCTAACATCATCACCAAGAGCATCATCACTACCATCCACTCAAGAACCCCATCCACTCAACTTGCCATTTCCTTATCACCCATTAACCACTTGATTCTCATTTTTCACATCCACCAAACCCACAACCATTTTTTCCCATACCTTGGCCACTACTTGAAACCCATGGTGACACTTGTCTTTGTTGCATCCATAACCGGACCATAATCTTTGGTCTTAGAGATGAGATATTCTATAGGTTTTCATCACTTGAAAACATACTTACCAACCAACCTCAACCACCACCACCACCATCCTCACCCACTACACAACCACCACCTCCATTGTCACCCAAGTAAGCACATGCAATGCTTACTCAATAATAAATTTTCCACCCATTTTGTAAGCAAGCTCCATGGAAGATTATGTTGTCTAGGATGATTATGTAATTGGACTTATTAGCTAGTGTAGGAATGCTTGTACTCATGTATGGTTGTGTAATTATACACAACATTTATTTTTATGAATGTCTTTATTTTTCATGCATGCTCATTATTTGTGCTATATATATGCTTGTGCTTCTATCATTTTTCTCGCAAGCGTTCCATAGCTCGTTTTATTGGGGCCCCCAAACGAGGGGGAGTACACATCAAGGGGGAGTTCTCGTCCTGACAAATTTAAAACTTGTCGGCTTAACCTTTTTGATTCTACAAAAAGGGGGAGAAATAGATGTAAACTCACTAAATACTTGTCTAAAAACTAATTTTTAGATTTAATGAGTTTAGATTTTGTAATCATCAAAAAGGGGGAGATTGTTGATATAAATAATGCCTAAACACGTTATTAATATTTTTCGATATCTCTACGTTTTGATAATCACAAAATGTAAAATCATTAATCGGAAAATTATGACGTAAACAAGTATTTAGTTGTAAATATCTATTTCTACAACTCAAATCACTTAAGGTATGAATGAACTAATGCTTAATGCATTATATGATCAAAGGAACATTTTCTTAATAACTAGATTTTTTATAAAACATCAAAAACATTTTATATATTTTTGAAAAAACATTTTTGGCATTAAATAAAAATGTTTAATCTTTTATAAAAATATGAATTCAAAATTTTAACCCAAATCAGTTAAAATGTTCCAGAAAAACCTTCCCCACAAAAGGACAAAATTGGCCAACGGCCAGTAGGGGCGGCCCCCTTAATTTTGCTAGGCGGCCCCCTTAATAATTAAGGGGACCGCCCCCGCTCCAGTAGACCTCCAGCTGTCCAATTTTTCTCCTATAAATACCAGCCTTCTCCTGGACTTTTACTCACCTTTTGCACCCCAAACTTTCTGATCTAAATCTTGTAAATACTTTCTAATAATCCTTTGATCATATAATCTTAAGCTTTGGTTTCCAAGTGATCCAAGCTTCCTTCATTCAAGTGCAAAAGAAGAATACTTCTATCAATCAAGATTAGAAGTATTACAACTTAGTATCTTCTTGTTACTTAAGTTGTTAGTTTAACAAAGTTTGTAAATCATTCATTCATTTGTGTAAGGTGTGTATAGTAGATTAGTGTTGTATGTAAGTAGTGAAGAAGTTGTATAAGTAGTTGTGGTATAGAAGTTGTGAAGACATAGTGTAGAAGTTGTGAAGCCGCGGAGTAGAAGTCGTGAAGCCGTAGCTTTGAAGTCGTGAAGTCCTAGTGTTGAAGTTGTGAAGCCGTAGCTTTGAAGTCGTGAAGTCCTAGTGTTGAAGTTGTAAAGCCATAGCTTTGAAGTCGTGAAGTCCTAGTGTTGAAGTCGTGAAGCCGTAGCATAAAGGTTGTGTAGCGGTCATGTTGAAGCCTTGAAGTCCTAGTCGTGAAGTCCTAGTGTTGAAGTCGTTAAGCCGTAGCATAGAGGTTGTGTAGCGGTCGTGTTGAAGTCGTGAAGTCTTAGTCGTGAAGACATAGTGTTGAAGTCGTGAAGCCGTAGCATAAAGGTTGTGTAGCGGTCGTGTTGAAGTCGTGAAGCAGTCGTGAAGCCGTTGTGAAGTAGTCGTGAATAAGTCGTGAAGAAGTTGTGTTGTGAAGTTGTGAGATTGGTTCTAGCTACGATTAGAACTCGACATTTAGCTTTGTGTCATTAAGCCGGTGTAAGCTAAAGTCGTGTAAGGTTTTCTCCGCCATAAGGGAGCTTATTGAAGTTGTGAAGAAAACTCTCGAGCTCGGTGCTCGGGGAGTGGAGTAGGGCAAGGAAGGTGTCCTTGTAGCCGAACCACTATAAATCTCTCGTGTCTCGGTTAGATCTTTCCATACCTTATTTACTTCTTTACTTATATCGTCATTACATTCATACACATAGGATTACATAACTGCTAGTATTTATTAGAGATCGACTTCACATAAAGATCAATTTGAAAATCCATTCAAGAAACCAAAACATTTACAATCAATTTAAAAGAATACATATATAACTAATAATAAGATTTAAGTTTTAACAAACTTGAATCTAAGTTTTTAAAAGTAAACAAAGCTTTTATAATAAATTAAAAAGACGTAAAACTATTCAACTCCCCTTCTAGTTTTCCACATAGAATATTCATAAACATGGCTAACACCCAAGGGTGTTAGCCTTTTTTTTTTTTTTTTTTTTTTTTTTTTTTTTAACGGCAAGGGTGTTAGCCCATAATGTATGCAAAAGCACAAAGAGATAATTCAAACGATACACAAAATGAAATCATAATGAAATCGATATGCAAACCGAATGATTAAACCTAATGTGATGATATGAGACCTTCTCTCCTTGTTATCCTAGTTCTTGGGACTGATCTTTGGGGCCTTAGAGTGGTGAAATTCGGCTATGGTTAAAAGTGGTGAGTGAAAGATATTGAAAACTCCGTTTAGGGCTTATGTTTCAACATTTCGTACAAAAACATATTAGATTGCTAGCGCGTATTCTTGATTTACTCAAACAACGGATGGTCACTACAGTATATCTTGGATCACTGGCGTGCTATTATCCTATATATAATGGAGCGTCGAGTTCTGCTACAGTTTTTGTAGCAGTGTTGGGCTCGCTTTTGGGTTGTGGGCTCCCGCTTTTTCCCTTACGTTTGTTCCCTCGCTTCTTTTAGCCTTTTTCCGACCGCTAATAATGCGGTACCTACCTCATTTATTTACCCTTTTTCCGATCGCTAATAATGTGGTACCTACCTCATTTATTCTTGCATCTTCTGGTGTCTTCTGCCGAAACCCTACTTGACTGCCGGTATTGTTTACTTGCGGATCGGTTATGGTAGCTGCTCTTTTAGATGTCTTTTGCTTATGTAGCTGTTTTTTGTGGTAGTTGCTTTTTTTTGTGGTAGGTTATTTGTTCATCTTTTGCTTATGTACTTGCGGATCGGTTATGGTGCTTTTTTGTGGTGCTTGCTTGCGGATCGGTTATGGTAGCTGGTCTTTTAGATGTATTTTGCTCATGTAGGTGGTTTTTTTGGTAGTTGCTGTTTTTTTGTGGTACGTTATTTGTTCATCTTTTGCTATGGCTTATTTGTTCATCTTTTGCTTATGTGGCTGCTTCTTTTGTCGTAATCTGCCGATATTTTGTTTCTTTATGTTTATGATTTAGATCTATATTATGTATCCATTTTAAGGTCTGATATTGGGATTTTAGATATATAGATGCTCTTTTAGACGTCTTTTGCTTATGTAACTGTTTTTTGTGGTGCTTGCTATTTTTTGTCGTAGGTTATTTGTTCATCTTTTGCTTATGTAGCTGCCTTTGGTGGTACTTGGTGTTTGTTTTTCGTGCCTTATTTGTTCGTCTTTTGCTCATGTGCCTGCTTCATCCGTTTTTAGGTCTGATATTGGAATTTTAGATCTATAGCTGTTTTTATGGTTTATGGTTTAGATCTTTAGATGTTTTGTGTGGGTAAAAAAGTTATGTTGAGATTGGTTTGTGTTATTCTTTTATTTGGTTTAGTTTACAATTTCTTTGTGTATGTTTATGCAGTTACTCTTTCATATTGTGATGCGTTTGTTGAGTCACTTGATATGTCACCTATACCTGTTATTAGTGGAAATAGCAGATATGAGTGCCATATCAAGTGGTGTAACCAACGTTTCATATTTTTTGGCGGGATTCAGTTTACTTATTTGCCTTTTTCTTCTGTGTTGGTTGCACAGTTGCCTTGCAAAGGTATTGGCGACGCAATTCTTGAATGTCATAGTATAAATACTGACTATGTAACTGGATCCGTTTCGCAACCGTCTTCAACTTAGAGCGGCTATTATATAATCAGGTGGTGGCGTGGCAATTACCGGACGGCATAGTGTAAACAATAGCTAAGCAACCAGTCTTATTTTGCAGCCACTACCTCTTTTCAGCTGTCTCTGTACAGCGACCGTGATAATTTTCTCAACTTACATTTTCTGAACGCATGTTGCTTGGCAAGGTAACCAAGATTGTGGTTGCAGCCATGCCGTGTGTTTAGTGTTCCTTGCAAAGGTTTCGCCAATACAGTTCTTAAATATCATGGTATGAATACTGACTATGTAACTGGATCCGTTTTGCGACTGCCCTCAACTTAGAGTGGCTACTGTTGCTACATTTGACATAACAGTCTTGGCCTCAGTTTCGAGCTGTGGCCTCACAGAGAATGCACTGGAGAATGCGGTAACTACCTCATTTATTCTTGCATTCTCCTATATATAATGGAGCGTAGAGTTTTGTTACAGTTGTTGTAGCAGTGTTGGGCTCGCTTTTGGGTTGTGGGCTCCCGATTTTTCCCTTTCGTTTGTTCCGTCGCTTCTTTTAGCCTTTTTCCAAACACTAACAAATGATAGAATGCACTGGAGATTTATACGTGTCTCTTCCCTGTGGTTCTCTCGGTAGTTGTGCAGATCTTCTTCATGAACTTTCATCGGTTGCTGTAGCGGTTTAACTTTACCGGAGGGCAATACGTTTGTGGTTTGTGTATTTGCTTCTTATGATCTACATGTTGATGTCTTATTAGCTGCTCTTTTAGATGTCTTTTGCTTATGTAGCTGTTTTTTTATGGTGCTTCCTGTTTTTTTTTTGGTAGGTTATTTGTTCATGTTTTGCTTATGTGCCTGCCTACTTGACCGCCGATATTGTTTACTTACGAATCGGTTATGGTGGCTACTCTTTTAGCTGTATTTTGCTTATGTAGTTGTTCTTTGTCGTACTTGCTGTTTTTTGTGGTCACTTATTTGTTAATCTTTTGCTTATGTGGCTGCTTCTTTTGTCGTAATCTGCCGATATTTTGTTTGTTTATGGTTTATGATTTAGATTTATATTATGGATCCGTTTATCCGTTTTGCGCCTGCCCTCAACTTAGACTGGCTATTGTATAATTAGGTTGTGCCGTGACAACTACCAGACGGGATAGTATAAGCAATAGCTAAGCAACTGGTCTTATTTTGCAGCCACTACCTCTTTTCAGTTGTCTGTGTACAGTTACTGTGATATTTTCTCAGCTTACATTTTTTTAATGCATGTTGCATGGCAAGGTAACCAGGATTGTGGTTGCACCCATGACGTATCTTTAGTATTGACTCCGTGTGCTTTTCTCGGTATCTGTGCCGATCTTCTTTGTAAACTTTTGACGGTTGCTGTAAAAGTGTTTTTATATAAATAATGAACTACATAGATGTTTGCGCAATAGCTGATGAGTCTGTGAGTCTGATTAAAGAAGTGAATCCCTGGCACTTGGCAGGTGATGAACTCAAATAAGTACATTTTATTACCATCATTTATCCTATTTATTTGACTTGTTTTATTATATTATCTGTGAGAATTGATACGTTAATGTTTACTTTTGTAATTCTCAGGTAAAAACAAGTATTATGTGAAACTTGGCGATTTTGGACTGATTATGGAGCAAAACAAGCAAGATATTAAGAGTCTACTGAAATGTACAAGATCAAGATCATTCTGCTCCAGATACGCCGCATCCTACTTCTTACATACGGCGCATCACTATCAAGATTTCACAAGATATAATCCAAGACGGCAAAGGACATGCGCCGCATAGAGAAATGGAGTTACGCCGCATCTTCTGGCGGTGTCCGAATATTCCTGAATATATTAATCTTGGACCCCACGCGATGTTAAGTCAATGCGCCGCATCTACTTATTCTATGCGCCGCATCTAACCCTCAGACAGAAACTATAAATACCCCAAGGCCAGACGAATTCAAAAAAACTTTACACGTGCAATATACGAAGTACGAGAGCAGAAACCCTAGGACGAAGTCAGACGTGTTAGCTGCACAAGACACACCCTAAACGAAGATACAAGAGCTGTAAGAAGGTCCTGCATGTATTCAATTCATTAAGTAGTTTTGTTTTATTGTATTAGTACACTTTAATTCATCAGGATTGATGGGCCGATTCCATGTGACTACGGAAAACCATGGGCACCCCTTAAAATTGCTTTCCCATTAATTAAAGTTTATATGTTGATGTCTTTGGTGACTTTTATTAGTGCATTGATAACTTCTGTGTCTAGCTGAGCATTGCTTGGGTCGCCATGCCCCTTCCTCGCCTATTTGTTTTAGCGTGGCTTTTATAAAAAGGATAGACATAAGTGATCATTAAGGGTTTACTCGCCGATAAGATTAGAGCCAACGAGAAAGGTTTAACTCTCGGTGCGTCGCATTGAACTATACACTTCATATAAAACTAGCAATAAAACAAGTGACAAGCTACTTAACTATCAGGACAGGTCTTCTTATTGTCTCAAGTATCTATCTGTGTACGTGTGTGCTATTCGCTGATTCGTGCCTATTGGTTTAGTTTATTATTTAATTGCAACCAAATCGTGCCAGTCTCTCAGGCTGAACCCCTTGCGTTAGAATAGGTTGTATAGCTAACTTAATATATTAAAATACTGATTAGAATAACTAGATAATACGTTTCACTCTTAGTGATCGACACTCTACTTACCATTATATTCATACTGACCGGGTACACTGCTCGTTAAAGTGTGTGTTTATTGATAAGTTAGCTAAATATAAATTTAAAACTTGAATACTGCTAAAACCACAACGACACACCGTGGATATAAAAATTAGAGCAATACAAGCACACGCACATCAAGTTTTTGGCGCCGCTGCCGGGGAGTGAATTGTTATTTTCTGTTAATTTGATTAGTATTTTAATTAGGTTTTAATTTTTAATTTCTAACCGCTAACCCCGTTGTACATTAGTTAAATTGCATTCATTGTATTATTTGCATATTTTCTGTTTTTGTGTGTTTTTATTTTCTTTGATTTTTGTTTCTTTTTGATTGATTTTAATTTTGTTTTTATTTTCTGTATTTTTCTGCATACTGCTATCGTTGTACTGAGCTAATTCAAACGATACGGCGCATCTATTTTCATAGATACGGCGTATTGCGTTTAATTTTTATAAAATACAACGCGTTTAATAAATTCGATACGACGCATCTTTCCCCAAGATACGGCGTATTCTGTTTTTAATAAGAAATTTTTCTAAAAACCCTAACGCCATACGACGCATCTGTTTTAACAGATACGGCGTATTGTCTATTTAAATTAAAAACAGTTTTCGAATTATTAAACAGATACGACGCATCGATTTTTATCGATACGGCGCATCTTCTAAATCAAAAATCGGTTATATTTGCTAAAATTAGATACGTTGATTTTCTGAATAAAAGTCTGATTAAATTTTAACGATTATAAGATACGGCGTATCCAACTTTTTGGATACGGCGCATCGTCTGCAGATATCAGTAACTTTTATTTTTCGTATTCCGTTTTCGTTGTTGATTTTCTGATATATTACTTTCTTGAACATACCCTACTGATGCTTTTGTGATAGTTTCAGGAAGTGCATGACCAGGAGTTCAACTAAGAACTTGATTACACCTTTCGAAGATCCTGAACGAGCCTTACATTCGCTTAAAAGGCTTTTCAACACAAAAAGCTTTGATATTTCAAGTTCATTCGAGCTTGATTATTTTTCTGAAGAGAAAGAGGAAGAAGAAACAGAAACTATGGCGGAAAACACAACTATGGAGGAAAACATGAACAAAACCCGTGTTGATTACTCTTCAGGAGTTGCTAGACCAAAGTTTGATGAAAAGTCAAAGTTTGAGTTGAAGGGTCAGTTTCTCAAGGAGCTAAGAGAAAATGCTTTCAGTGGATCGGAACATGAAGATGCTAATGAACATGTTGAAAAGGTCCTCGAGATTGCAGATTTGTTTACTACAGAAGGAGTCACTGACGATCAACTTATGCTAAGAATCTTTCCAATTTCGCTTAAAGGAGCTGCTAATAAGTGGCTAAGGAATGAACCTGCTAGTTCATTCACGACATGGGAAGATTTGAAGAGCAAATTCCTGAAAAGATATTGTCCACCTGCTAAAACTGCTAAAAAGATGGAGGCTATCAACAGTTTCAAGCAAGAGCCTGATGAAACTCTTTATCAAGCTTGGGAACGATTTAAAGACTTGTTGATGAAATGCCCTCAACATTATCTAAGTGAAATGCAGGAGATAATATTGTTCTATCAAGGATTGGACGTGCCTACTAGACAAATTTTGGATGCTAAGGGAGCTGTGCCTCAAATGAGTGCAGCCAATGCTAGGAAAGCTATCCAAGAAGCTGCTGATCATTCTCAAAAATGGCACGATGGAACCTCTACTAGATCTAAGAGCAGCACTAATTTTGACGGGTTTGCTGCAATTCAAGCTCAATTGGATAAAATTAGTAGAGAGATGAAGAAGCGTGATGAGAAAGTGTATGCTGCCCAAGTTGGATGTGAAAAATGCGAAGGACCTCACTACACTAAAGATTGCCCTAATAAGAATTAAAGTGAGACGTTTGAAGAAGCATACTACACACAATTTGGACAACCATTCCGACCTTCAGGAAGATTTAGGGACGCTACTCCGGGATACTATCAAAAGAACAACTTTAATCCCACTTATCAAGAAAGGAGGCAGACTTTAGATGACACTCTAAAGCAAATTATGGCCGATGCTGCTAAAAGACATGAAGAGAACACTGCTATGATCAAAGAAATCCGAGCTTCAACGGATACTATTACAAGAAATCAAGGAGCTTCGATCAAAGCATTGGAACAACAAATTGGAAAAATGAGCAAAGTTCTTCAAGAAAGGGGATACGGAAGTTTACCGAGCTCAACTGAAACCAACCCAAGAGATCATGTCAAGGCCATAAGCACTACTAAAGAAGTCACACCTAACATACCTAGAAGATTGATGAATGGTAATGATGTTGCAAAACCCGAATTTTTCTTTAATTCTTCAATCAGTTTAAGGAGGCTACTAAAAGAAAAGACAAAGATTGAAGAGGAGTTCAAGGTTACAATGAAAGAAGAGAGCTCTGCAACCGACTTACATGCCTTGCCTCATAAAGAAAAGGACCCAGGAAGTTTTACTTTACCTTGTTCAATTAATGATATATCTTTCAATAATGTGTTAGTTGACTTAGGAGCTAGCGTTAGTGTAATGCCCCTTAAGACATTCACTACCCTAGGACTAGGAAAATTAGCACCAACTAAGTTGCTTATTGAATTGGCTGATAAAACGGTAAAACGACCTGAAGGGATTGCTAATAATGTGCTAGTTAAGATTGAGAAATTTGTTTTCCCTGTAGACTTTGTTATATTAGATATGCCCGAGGATGTTAAGATTCCTTTAATCCTTGGAAGACCTTTCTTGTCTACCGCCCATGCTAAGATTGATGTTTTTAAAAGAAAAATCTCATTAAGGGTAGGGAATAATAAACTAGTCTATAAGTGCCAAGATCCTGCTAAAAGCATAATTAGAGGCGTCTATGTGCTAGGATTAAGAGAACGTATGGACCTCGATCTTGAAGCTAGGCTTATGGGAGAAACATTGATTCAAAACAACTCAACTAATCCTAATCATGAAGACTTCGAGGAATTTATTGACCTTAATGTACCTACCGAACTTAGGCGCGATATTGTTAATGATTCTGATGATGAGTGGTATGATTGCGTAGTAATTAACAAACGTAGGAGAATTGTTGAGAATACAAATTTGAATAATGATATGTTTATTGAACTACCACCTCACCTTGCATATTTATGCCTATATAATAATAAGAATTTCCCGTCTGTTATTTTGTCATCTCTGCCCGAAAGGGACAGAACTTTATTTATACAGATATTAAAGAAGAACGGCGTGGAAATTAAGGACGAGCAAGGAGTGTTCAATATTACTGGACTGGCGATGAGGGAGCGCGATGCTTCCGACTCTTTCAGTGATCGGTATTAAGGAGCTGAACGTGAGTCTAACTTGAAGACTCTGGAATAAAGACAAGTGCTGACCGGGAGACAACCCGGAGAATTTTTACTATTATGTTCTGTGTCGAGTCTGTCAGGCCCGCAGAAGATACGGCGCATCTCAATCCTTAGATGCGACGCATCTCCTGCACTGGTCATTCTTATTTAATTTTCTGCATTTTTATTTTGACTTTAAAAACTTTCTGTCAGTATTTTAATGTGGCGCATCCCTGGTTAAGGATGTGACGCATCTTCTATTCTGATGCGTATTTATTCCAGGCTCGATACGGCGTATCTTCTTCCATAAGATACGGCGTATCGACTGACCTGATGATTTTAATTTAAATTTTTAAGTTTTTTTTTTTTTTTTTTTTTTTTTTTTACTAATTACTAATGTATTATGCAAGTTTGAACCTTCTTAACTTAGGTGTGTTAAAGTCTGAATGGTATTATAGATTCCTGCATTTTCTGTGGATACATCAAATATGAAGCTTAAACGTTCTCATCCACAAGAAAGTTGATTTTTGCTCTTATACAAAAAATGGAGGATCATACCGAGCAAATCTCAGGGGAGTTTTTCTGTTCTAATTCTTTTATTTTCCAGTTTTTAACCTTTAATACAAACAACGAGGACGTTGTTTAACTTAAGTGGGGGGATTGGAGAATTAGAACACTTACTTCACTTACTTGTCCTAAACTTTTTCAAAATATGCTTAAAATGTGCTTAATATATTAAAATTTAAAATTTTTTAGCATGTTTTTGTTTAAAGTATAAATTACATAGCTGCACACATAACATTATTTTCGAAAATTGTGAACTTTTCAAAATTCACAAATCTATGAGTGTGCCGGTGACTTGTAAACTTTAGAACTTGGCTTGTATACTATTCGAGACCACCATAATAAGTATTATTTTTTTTATAATTGGAATGACTTGTCTAAATTGGTAAATTTCTAGGATTACACCCAAATAGCCTTTATATGTTATGTGATATTAGCTAACTACACTGGTTAGTTAACCCCCGTATAAACCCTTTTGTTACTCTCATTTTTAGAGTAAGATACCCCTAGAAAAACACTCAGAGCCATTCCTTTCGTTTCTTACACTTTTGTTATAATGTTTCGTTACACCCTTACACCTTAGCCTACCCTGTAGATTAAAATCCGTGGTTGGTTAATTGCTTTAGGCAAAGTGTGTTTCCTTACATTACCTGTGTTCGCGTGCGTAATTCATTATCTTTGGTTGAGTCAGGAAATTGCACAATGCAATTGGTATGAAAGTAAATATTGTATATCTTTAAGTTTATTTTTCGTGTGTTTACTACTTTCGCTATTACAGTTATTTCTGAAAGTATGAAAAGTATGGAAAAATTATCCGGAAAAATGATGATAGAAAAGTTGTGAAATTTTACACATA
The DNA here is from genome assembly GCA_021014915.2 of Artemisia tridentata subsp. tridentata. Lineage (NCBI taxonomy): Eukaryota > Viridiplantae > Streptophyta > Magnoliopsida > Asterales > Asteraceae > Artemisia > Artemisia tridentata. The sequence goes on from CP139507.1 coordinate 43,748,354, forward strand.
TATGTTGATGTCAAAAAAAAAAAAAAAAAAAAAAAAAAAAAAAAAAAAAAAGAGAAAAGAAGAAAAAAAAAGGGAAAGAAAGAGTTGGATGTTGTTTTAACCAACTTATGTAAAGTTTTGTATTAAGTGGTCGATATCACCACTATTTGTTGTATACTATATTTTGGATTGAATGGGAGTTGGCCGTTTTTGGAACGCCAACTAAGGTTATTCTTTGATTGAGATCTTGTTGAGTATAATTCGTGTCTACCTAAAGCGTGTGTTTCAAGTGTTAAAGCGTGAGTTATTCAATGATATGAGTCTTATTCATGGGATGGTTGGGAAAGTAATTTACCACACTTACGATTTTTAATTTATCTGTTTTGTTTATTTTTCATTTTACACCAATTTGTATCCCAAATATTATCCATACCCTATATTATTCCTTATCTAAACCTTTGATTTATTGAGATTAGGGATTTGAGCAATCTTAAGTATCGTAGTCGTGGATTCGGCTATGTATTTATGATTTTGTCGCCCTTTTTGATATAATATTATTGGTAAAGATTACTTGGTCCTATCTTAGCCTATTCGAGTTAAGGATTTGAGCAATTGCAAGTATCGTGTTCGTGGATTCGATCATGTATTTGTGATTTTGTCGCCTTTTCTGGAATATGAGATCGATAGAGATTAAGAAGAATGATTAACCCTTAACCTACAAACCCTTTTTACCGCTTTAGACTTGTTATTCCTTGGCTTTAGTGGGGGAGATGCGTATATTTGCCAAGCTTATGATAGAATATTCGTCATGACTGGACAGTTAAACGATTAGATTTGCTTTTATCAAAATATTTTATTTTATTTCTAATTCGTTAAGTGTTTGGTTGTGCAATTATGACAAAACAAATACATGCTTAAAATATAAAAATAAATCCTAATATCTTTTAGGATACATTTTCATAAGATTAATTCTAAGGTTTACTTGGAGACAAGTAAAGTTCAAGTGGGGGGATATTTGATGAACTAAAATAAGTACATTTTATTACCATAATTTATCCTATTTATTTGACTTGTTTTATTATATTATTTGTGAGAATTGATACGTTAATGTTTACTTTTGTAATTCTCAGGTAAAAAAAGTATTATGTGAAACTTGGCGATTTTGGACTAATTATGGAGCAAAACAAGCAAGATATTAAGAGTCTACTGAAATGTACAAGAGCAAGATCATTCTGCTCCAGATACGCCGCATCCTACTTCTTACATACGGCGCATCACTATCAAGATTTCACAAGATATAATCCAAGACGGCAAAGGACATGCGCCGCATAGAGAAATGGAGTTACGCCGCATCTTCTGGCGGTGTCCGAATATTCCTGAATATATTAATCTTGGACCCCACGCGATGTTAAGTCAATGCGCCGCATCTACTTATTCTATGTGCCGCATCTAACCCTCAGACAGAAACTATAAATACCCCAAGGCCAGACGAATTCAAAAAAACTTTACACGTGCAATATACGAAGTACGAGAGCAGAAACCCTAGGACGAAGTCAGACGTGTTAGCTGCACAAGACACACCCTAAACGATGATACAAGAGCTGTAAGAAGGTCCTGCATGTATTCAATTCATTAAGTAGTTTTGTTTTATTGTATTAGTACACTTTAATTCATCAGGATTGATGGGCCGATTCCATGTGACTACGGAAAACCATGGGCACCCCTTAAAATTGCTTTCCCATTAATTAAAGTTTATATGTTGATGTCTTTGGTGACTTTTATTAGTGCATTGATAACTTCTGTGTCTAGCTGAGCATTGCTTGGGTCGCCATGCCCCTTCCTCGCCTATTTTTATTAGCGTGTCTTTAATAAAAAGGATAGACATAAGTGATCATTAAGGGTTTACTCGCCGATAAGATTAGAGCCAACGGAAAGGTTTAACTCTCGGTGCGTCGCATCGAACTATACACTTCATATAAAACTAGCAATAAAACAAGTGACAAGCTACTTAACTATCAGGACAGGTCTTCTTATTGTCTCAAGTATCTATCTGTGTACGTGTGTGCTAATCGCTGATTCGTGCCTATTAGTTTAGTTTATTATTTAATCACAACCAAACCGTGCCAGTCTCTCAGGCTGAACCCCCTTGCGTTAGATTAGGTTGTATAGCTAACTTAAGATATTAAAATACTGATAAGAATAACTAGATAATACGTTCCACTCTTAGTGATCGACACTCTACTTACCATTATATTCATACTGACCGGGTACACTGCTCGTTAAAGTGTGTGTTATTGATAAGTCGGCTAAATATAAATTTAAAACTTGAATACTGCTAAAACCACAACGACACACCGTGATATAAAAATTAAAGCAATACAAGCACACGCACATCAGCAGGGCAAGCTTTTAGATTTGCAACCGTGCCAGGTGTATTTACTTCTTGCGATCACTTATTAATATCAATCCAATGATATAAAACTCAGAACTTCTTCTTAGATCTGAGCTAAAATGTTTAAGTTTGTCGCTTATTGGTTGTGATAGCCTGTCATGAATCTATCACTCTGATTAAAGAAGTTAATATGTGGCTCTTGGTAAGCCAATCTTTTAGATTTGCACCCGTGGCAGGTGTATTTACTTCTTGCAATCAGTTATTAATATCAATCCAATGATATCAAATTCTGAACTTCTCTACAGATCCAAGTCAGATAACGTAAAACTAAAGATTGTAAAAAAAAAAATAGACAGAATATTAGTGATGGATGTATGGCAACCAGTCACGGTTACTGCATATATGCAGCTTTACCCAATTTCGTATGGTGTATACGTCCATCATTTATACTTTGTTGTTGTTTTTTGTGCTGCACAATTTTTGACACTGAACTGTGTCACTGCATATAATTGCCTCCTTTCAACTACTACTGTATTTACATGGTATTTACACTCACCATTCATACTTTTTAAGTCTTTTCGTAGTGACTGTCTTCATATACATAATTTATTTATATTTTTTTATTGTTCAGGTTTGTGTTCTTACATACGCCAATGACCAGAAGTTAAGGACCGGTTAAATTTTGCAACCTGTTTTTATATTTACTGTATTCATGTACATAGTTTGATCATCTTTTTGTATTCTTCAGGTTACCTGCTCCATTTACATGGCTGTTCTCTGTGGTTTATATGCTGATATAAACTTTGCTTTGCCCCAGTTTCAATACCTAATAGAATGCACTATATATATATATATATATATATATATATATATATATATATAAATGTAAATATAATAAATAATAACACTTTTATTGGTAAAATACTTTATCATTCACATTAATTTTTAGGACAAACATTTTTATTATTATTTATTAAAAGTTTAATAACATTATATATAATATATATATATAATATATATATATATATATATATATATATATATATATATATATATATATATATATATATATACTTTTTACTAGAAGAATTAATAACAAAGATATGTACCAAAAAAAAAGTGTGCATCTATTTAATACATGTTATATATAACAAAACACGGTCACTGATAATTGACTGCAATTTTGGGAGATCAGTGCGAAGCGAAATAGTATAGTCTTAGAAATGATTTGGTGCAGATCACTTCTTTACACTATGCTATTTCGCTTCTCACTGATCTTCTAAAATTCAGCCATATTGTTGACCATGAGTTTTGCTCGGAGGAATGCATATCTCGCACAGGGTAAAAAAAAGGCCAAAACACACGTAAGGGAAAAAAAGGGAGCCCACAGCCCAACACTGACTCCAACACTGTACGTCTCCTCCTATGTCTTGCTTCGAACACTAATTTTTCCTGAATACAAGTTATTGCTTTTTCTGACTTTCTAAAATGCCTTTTTCTGAATGGTTTGCAGCCACGGTGTTTAGGCGATGATGATAACTTTGTACATTCCCATTTTTCCAGCTGTGCGTTCGTTGGCAGGGCAACCACGCTATCGGTTGCAGCCACAACGCACATTTCATGCTGATTACAAACGTACATATCTGAGCCTTACTGACATCAAAACGTGTAGCTCCTCGCTCAACTGCGGCTCCTGATCTGAGGTATGTTGGATTGATTTATCTAACGGTAACCATTTACTGTCCATCAATCGTTTACTAATATCCTTTATTAAGTTAAAAGAAAAATAACAGTTAATATTCATCATGATTTATCATCGTTTTTCGCCCCAGGAATAGTACCAACTACTAATATGTGATCTTTTTCTATTTGCAGATATTAACATTTGAACTTACGCGGCAATCATAGATAATTTTTTTTTTTTTGCATATTCATAACTGTAGTGGCACAAATGGTTCTGGTCAAAAATATAGTTCAATTCGGAAAGAGGGATGAGAAGCCGAAGAGAATGCTGTGACAAGTAATTTGATCCAAATTTCTTCTTCGCAGCATCCTCTTCCGTTTCCCATCTTTCCTTCGGACTTGAACCATATTCTTGAGCAGAACCAATTGTGTCACTACACTTGCGTCTATGCAAAAAAAAAAAATTACCTTTTACTGGCACATAACATCAACCTTTTGTATCCACCCTTTACCAGGTAAAGAAAATGTTTCCTCCTATCTCTTGCTTCGAACACTAATTTTTCCTGAATACAAGTTATTGCTTTTTGTGACTTTCTAAAATGCCTTTTTCTGAATGGTTTTCAGCCACGGTGTTTAGGCGATGATGATAACTTTGTGCATTCCCATTTTTCCAGCTGTGCGTTCGTTGGTAGGGCAACCACGCTATAGGTTGCAGCCACAGCGTACATTACAAGCTGATTACAAAGGTACATATATGAGCCTTACTGACATCAAAACGTGTAGCCCCTCGCTCAACTGCGACTCCTGATCTGAGGTATATTGGATTGATTTATCTAAGGGTAACCGTTTGCTGTCCATCAATCGTAAGTTTATAGTCATTTTACCAGATTTTTTCATGTATCAATATCTATAACAGGTCATTCATTCAACAACACTGCTACGTGCAGCACATGAATAAAGCCAAGATCATTAATCTGACCTTCACCTCGAATTCCTTTTGGTATTTTAATAGTCTATCAATATGTCTGGTGCAGACTATTGTTTAAAGACCATTTGAATAACAAAAGGGGTTTGAGGTAGAGATCAGATTTTCCACCTATATGTCGATAAAAAAAAAACTAAACATAAGAAACAAAGACTATTTGGTCCTTTTTTTTTGTTGCTGATACTAACAATTCATGTCATATGTTTACAGTTCTTGAAGAAAGCTGGGAAACCGGAGAGGATAGTGTCCCCTGTAGTTTGGCACAAATTACTTCTTTGCACTATCCTCTTTTGTTTCCCATCTTTCTTCGATAATTGACCCATACTGCTGATCAGCATCTTTTATCCACCTCCAGTTGTGGATATACGACAACAAGTTAACTTTCGGATGCACATGACATCAACTTTTAGTATCGCCAAAAAAAAAAGTAATAGATACCCTTTGTTTGTTATGGTAAAATTCTTTTTTTTTTATCAAATGCCTCGCAATTAAACCGTCTGTTGATAAGGCAAAACATAAGATGGTCATGCATATGCAGGTATATCATCTACCTTATTTCACATTAGCATAGTTGTTAATCTTCAGAGACTGTAACTTCCAATACCAAATGTTTATTTCAATGAATGCTTTAAGTTAATCAATTAGTCTGGAACTTAAACATAGTTACTCATTCTAAATTCCCATACAGTTCCTTTTGTTCTTTCAACAACCTAGCAGCTCGCTTGGTGCAAGCGGTTGCACAAAGGAAGTTGAAACAACAAATGGAACTGTAAGGGGATTTAGAAAGTTTAACTATATTTATTTCATGCTTACATTTCTTCAAGAATCAGCAAATATTATTCTACGATAAACTTTTTGAATAAATAAATGAGGTAGGTACCGCATTATTAGCGGTCGGAAAAAGGCTAAAAGAAGCGAGGTGTAAAACCCTAAAAATCTAAAACATGTAAAATAACCAAAATGCCCCTGCAAGTTTAGAAATTAATTAAAAGTTTATAAAGTATCAAATAAATCCCAAACTTCTGGCAATGCATAAGTTATGAATCCCAAATAATTTTAACAATTCTATTTAACATTTATACAAGAGATAAAATTACCAAAATGCCCATAGAGCCGAATATTATTGTTATTAACATTTAAATTGTATAAAGTAAAAATAAATGCATTTAAAGGTAGAAATAAATCACATTGATTTGGCCAACCCATTTTGCCGAGATTTCTGGTCCAAGCCCACCCCATTGACTCGGTTTCCTATTTTAAAAATCAATCACACCCTTTCTTGATAACCCTAAATTACCGAGTGAAATAACACACACAAATAAATCCATATAGCCTCCAATCGACACCCTAAAATCCCTAGACCATTTTTCTGTGATTGATCATCATCCAAAGGAACTAGGAAAAATACCATTCGAATTATTTGAAGCTTGGTCCGATCTTGGTGAATTATTTCTTTGTCGCTAGAACAAAATAAGGTATGGAACGAATTAATTCTTGCGACCTCCTAAAAATTCGTTTCTTATTTTTCTTGTGTTCCTCACATCATATGTGACCTGTGAAAATTGGTTTCATGATTTTTAGATCGTTTTTGAAGTCGTGGTGATTTTTGACCCGTTTTGGCTAATCGCGTACAAAAGAATTCGTACACCTCATTCCACACGTTCAAATCTGGATTTGGTATTTTTCTCAGACCCTATATATGTTGAAGAACATCAAATAAAATGTATAAGTCGATCCATGCATGCTTATTATAATATTTGTGAATTAAATCTTAAAAACGTGTATAAAACATAAATAATTCAATCCGAATTTTTGAGGCTCCTTATTTATTTTATTTGGACTCTGCATGATCATAAAAATCTGGGAAAAATGTTACTTTGAATTATTGGGGCCTAATCGAATTATTTGTGGATTTATTTAGTTTACCGATTTAAAGAAAATAAAGAAGAAAAAGAAATAAAATATAAATCGATTTAGGGATTATACTTTTGGGGCTGTTTTTGAGTGATTAAATGATGATTAATGATGATCTAATGATTGGTGAATGATTTGTATTTTTAGGGTTAGGGTTTTGGCTAATTAAAGTGTTATGCGATTGGTTTAAATTGTTTTGGGTGAGTTTTGTAACTTTTAAAACTCAAGGGTTATTTTTAGAACTTATTTTGGAACATGTACCTACTGTATAAAATATAAAAAGAGGGGGTCTAGTGTCATTTTTGTATTTTAAAGGATTAAAATGTTTCTAGGGTTTAATTAAGGTACGAATTATAAAATAATTAAATGGAGGGACTAAACTTGTAATTTCTGGAAACTTGGGGCTGTTTTGAGTAATATAATCTATTCAGGGGGTTATGTGTAAATTTGGTGATTTAATGGGTTAATATGTAATTATTAATAATATAAAGTTGAAATTGTAAAATAAGGGACTAAATATGTAACTTTGAAAACTAGAGGGACCTATTGTGTAAATTCTGTAAAATTGAGGATACATTCTTATAATATGATAAAATGAGTGACCATTGTGAAACTTTGATAAATTAAGGGTCTAAAGTGTAACTACGAACAATTGAAGGGTTAAAGTGTAACTTTTGAAACTAAAGGGGTATAAAGCGTAAATTATGAAACCTAAAGGACTAAAAGAGTAACTTGATGAATCTAAAAGCTAAAATGGAAAATTACTTAAAATGAAAGGGTTTGTAATTCTTGTCTACCCCCTCTAGGTGTGAAGAAAGAGAGGTCCTGATCCACTTTGTGTCATCCATTTCTGAATTGTGGTTGCTTCTGGAATAAGGTACAAATATTCTGACCTTCTCTGTAAGGTTTCCTATGATTCTTTTCTGATCTATTAAATCTCTGATTTGATACTCTGTTACGATCTTTTGCTATGATACCTTTGCTTCGACCTTTGATCTCTGATTTTGGACCTATGATATGAAGACCTTTTTGATATGAGATGGAAATGTTTTAAGTAAAGTATTTTGAAAGGGTTTTTCAAGCATGATATATTGACTTTAAGAAAACTATTTTTGAAGTTCGTTTTATGAAAACTATTTGAAAGACCATTTATAAAAACTATTTTGAAAGATTGTTTTAAATGAACCTTAAGAGAAAACCTTTTGAAAAGTACTTTTGATATTGAACCTTTTGAAGATTTGACCATCTGATACCTTGACCCTTTTGGATATTGACCTGGGATATTTGATCTTCTGATATGAACCTTCTGATATTGAACCTTCTGATATGACACTCTGATTATGATATGAACCTTTGACCTTTGACCTTTGACTCCCAGTTTGATACCCGAGCCAAAATTTGTTCCCTAGCCATGAAGGTAACATGGCCGTGTCTGTGATGCACCACTGGCATGACTCTTGTGTGGTCAGAGTGATTAACCACACCGTCCCTGTTCTGTTCTGATATGTGCACACTATATGATTATGGCCGATATTTCTGTTTTGGGGGCGTATGGATGCATCCTAGATTTGTTCTGTTTTGTGAAGATCTGATATATCTGATATTTGGTGACTGATGATGGGTGCAATCCACGTCTTTCATGTTCTGGGAGCTAGCTACTCCATATATTTCTGTTGGATACATGAGGTCACCCCTCATATTATCTGGGTACTTGAGAGGCATCCCCTCTGGATTTCTGATATGGTTACATGGATATGACATTTCTGTTTCTGGGCTCGTGGTGGATTACTGTCCTAAACCTTTACTCTCTCTCTGTACCTTGATTTATCTATTTCTTATACTATGTCTGTGCTTTTCCTTTTACTTTCATTGCTTTTGCTTTCGTTTCCGTTTATTATATATCTGTTCACTGGGCTTTGTAAGCTCAGCCGCACGTTTTCTTTTCGTGTGCGGCAGGTTTTAGTTGGAAGCTGGGTTATTAATAGAGAGGACCTTGGACTTAGAAGACCTTGCTAACTAATTTGGATTAGAGATGATTTAAAAAGTTATATTCAGACTTAGTGATTATCGCATATCTCGTTTGAAACCTTGAAATTTCAGATTTTTGTTTGTAACCCTTGGAATCCTATTGTATTATTTATGTCATAAGCTTGTGTTTGTTCTGATAAGAATCCGTATCTGTGACACCTTTGCCCTTGTCGGGTTGGGGTGTTACACGAGGGAACAAACAAAGGGAAAAAGCGGGATCCCACAACCCAAAAGCGAGCCCAACACTGCTACAACAACTGTAGCAAATCTCGACGCTCCATTATATATAGGACAATATATATATATATATATATATATATATATATATATATATATATATATATATATATATTATATATATATATATATATATATATACATATATATAGGACAAATATATATATATATACATATATATAGACATATATATATATATACATAATATTATATATATATATATATATATATATATATATATATATATATATATATATATATATATATATATATATATATCCATTTCATTAGTTTTATCATAAAAAAAAATTCTATACTATATTACATGATACTTAAAAGTAACTATTTTCTTTTATATCCATGTTTCTTCATATGAAATATTGTCACCCGATGGACTTGATGAGTTCTGAACCATCCCCATATTCCCATGATGATTGCATTCAATTCCTGTTCTTCAGGTTCGCATAGCCACTCTCATTATTACATTTGTCTATTTACCACACTTTGGGTTGCAGCCACAAAGTGCATTTAATGCTGATTATAACTTATTCTTTTTTCTGACTTTCTAAAAGCCCTTTTTCTCAATGGTTTGCAGCCACATTGTTTAGGCAATGATGATAACTTTGTACATCTCCATTTTCCCAGCTGCATGTTCGTTGGCAGGGCAACCACACTTTGAGTTGCAGCCACAACGTGCATTTAATGCTGATTATATATGTACATATCTGAGCCTTACTGAGATCAGATAATATAGCCCCTCGCTCAACTACGGCTGCTGATCCAAGGTATGCTGCATTTGTAGCATTTCGTGATACAATGTATATTTAGTAATTATACGCTTCTATTGTAAAAACTGTGCATTCGTTTCAGCATAGATGATTATTCTAAGATCCTATGGTACAGGCAATTGCGCAAAGAGATTTGAAACGACAAAAGGACCTGTAGAGGGTCTCAAACCAGTTACCTACATTCCTTTTTTAGTTCTATTCAAGTTACAGGCTCATAAAAAGAAGTTAAATATCAAAAATAGACAGAATATCAATGATGGATATACTGACACCGAACACAACTGCTGCCAATTTTGCATGGTGTCTGCATCCATCATTGATATTTTGTTAGTATTTTTGTGCTGTCAGAGTATTCACACTCACATTCTCAGTATATTTTATTGCCTACGACCAAAAGATAAGTATTACTTAGATCACTATCCTAAATTTAAAGTGCAATTGCTGTTCACATGGATAATCTCCTTAAACATTGTAACCATTACTGCTGTGAGGCTTAACTTATTTTCCTTTTTTTAATACCAGTGAATGATACACAGATAACTGGACAGACGAAGGTGACAACTTTCGCCTATGTTCAACATAATGTGTGTCAGGTGAACAACAACACTGATTACGATGTTGTTTAAAGGTTACAATTTCTACCCACATAACTGATTATTTGCACAAACATTTGCACCAGTTAAACTTCACGACAAAAGCAACAATAACCGGTATGTGAACGTTTAATTGTGCTGATGGAAACCACTTCGCAGGCTGTTCAACTGCAGTTGCACCTTAAAAGTATTGTATCACTGCAATTGAGGTACTTAACCCTTACCATACTCACTGATTTCACTTGTCAGCTTCTGATATGTACATCTGGTGCAGCACATATTGATTACATGTTAATATGCAGACTTTTACAAGGAAAAACTGAAGTGTGCTATGTATACTACAACTGATCTAAACGATCTAAACTTTAGTCCTAGACGTTGCCAGTGGGGCTACGGATCATCTTATGCAACTGTCAACTGTTGGTAAGCAAAGCATTCAATTATGGCAATTGCATTCAGATGCTACAATACCCATTCATGTTATACAGCGCCTGTCAATATTAGCAATTGAAGACTATTTGGTATTGTTTCGTTCTTGATACTAACATTTGATATACTGTCTCTATAATGCTAAGTTTTTTCCTGCATATTTATGGCTGTGCCTGCACAAAATGTTCTAATCACGAATATGATGCGATTGTAAAAGATAGATGGCAATTACAAGAGAGTGCTGTGATAAGTGCTTTGGGCCAAACCACTTCTTCGCACCATCCTCTTCTGTTTCCATGTACCTTTTTTAATCGAACCATGTTGTTGATCAGAACTTTTTGTGAAATTCCATGTACAAGTATGCATAAAGAAACTTACCATCGTAGATACAATACGTCAATTTTTAATATGGACAAGTAAACAAAATCAGATATTCTTCATTTGCTAATATTGACAGGCGCTGTACGTCATCTATGTTATCTTCAACCATAAATACAGCCATGAAAAGCTGTTACCAATAATAGAATAGACACTGTTTCTTTTATATGACAATGGCTTTTCAAAATCATGATTATATTAGGCTTTTCTCTTCACTTGATCAGCAGCAACATCATGGAATGGCTGCTTGCAGCCTTACACATCGAACCAGCCTACAAGTAATAACATAACTAAGCAGAAATAAGCCATTTTTATTCCCAAAATAATCATGCTATATAGCTGACTATTTTTGTCTTCACTATCAATCCTTCACATGCAATTACTTTTCATAATATGTGATATGTTTTAATGCTCAGGAAATTCATGCGCTACACGGACGGAATAAAAAAATGGAATCTTGATCAAAGCAAGCTGTATTTAACAAATCTCAAGATGTAACAGTTCATTGATTAACTTTGTACATTAAATGTAACTTTGTAGATACCTCTATAAATATTCTCAGCTACTATGGTCGAAAAAACTTTTTTTGCTAAAAAAATCAATACCACAATACCAACAATACATAACACACACACCAAGCTTTATGTTTCATTTATTTTGTACTACAAAATAGTCGCCCCGCCGCAACGCGGCGGTTCGACACACTTCTCGTTTACATAATGGATGGTCACCAAAATACATACTAGATCGCTACCGCGTCATTCGATTACTCAAAAACCGGATGGTCACTAAAATATTAATGCACTAGATATTTTCACAAAGCCATTACTATATCCGGATGCTCGAAAGCTAAGAACGAATAAAGTAATTTTGTAAGGGTAAGGATAAGGCATTGGAAACATTTATAATTGGTGTAAAAAGAAAATAAACAAAACAAATAGATTAAGTCCAACACAACCAACTACTACTAGTTACTACCTTACTACAAACCCGAAAGAGACACTTATCATTGACTAACTCACGCTTTAACACGGAAAACACACGCTTTAATGGCACGCGAATAAGACTCAAATATACCTCGATCAACATCATTAACGATTCAAGTTGGCTATCCCGAATTACCAACTCCCATAAGATCCCAAAAATATACAACAATAGTGGCAAAGTTACGGCCACTGTACACTAATCATAAGTGGTTTATTACGTACCACTTAAACTAATCATAAGAGAGGTAGGAGAGAGAAAAAGGGAGAGCTTTTCGGGTTAAGAGGGGAATAATCAGAATCCCTTAAGGCGCCTTGTATTTATAGGACCTTAAGGTGGTTCTTGAATACTTGTAGAACAAGTATTCGAGTTTGACATAAAGTCAAACTCCCCCTCATCTCCCTTGGGGCGGTCGACGCACGAAAGACCCCTAAGGGGTTTGTGTTTCGTCTTTTGTCATTATTATCCCCCTTAATATTTATCCCGGATAAATATTACGCTTTGAGTAATTACCGTTTAACCCATTAATGAAAATAATGTCGTATTTTCATTTCCTCGTTACTCTCATTTCATTTCGTAACTGATTTCTTATTTCCACTTACATTGTTCTATTTAGTGTGCAACGGTGTGACGTCGAGAGGTTGTGAGAGAGGAGTGATGAGAGTTGGATGAAAAGTGAGATCTATATCTGAGATCTATCGTGATGTTTGGCAATGTAAGCAGGAAAATGAAAGTTATAAAATGAACGTGAAAATTGTAATCGGGAAAACGAGTGTGGGTGCTAAATGTAAGCAGGAAATGGAAAGATAGATGGTTTTTTCATTAGATTTCACAATTGCCAAGGATTTACAACCATAAATTTTCTTTACAAATTTTATAAGTGAGTTTTCATATATTTTCATTTTTTAAAGAAATAATAGACATATTAATATAGCAAGCAAAAAGCTAGAAATTACATCGACATCAAACGACTATCTTAACACAATCTAGAAACCACCATCTTGACCCAAGGGACCCAATCAAGAAATTACAACCATGATAACTAAAAGAATCTAATGATAAAACAGTGTCATCCAAAACCAACGAATTGCATAACCACATAAGAACAATCACGCGGTAGAAAGTATGGAGACAGGTGGAAAACCGACCATGACTTTCACGAAGCCCTTCACAGCTGATACAAAACCCGTCAAAATATCAAAAAACTAAAAATGACCACACATTCTAACCAAGTGGTGGTATGACGAGACGTAAACATGCTTGACACAGAAAAAAACCCTTGATTTGTTGAACTAACTCAAGTTGAAGCTTCGATAACCCCAACTCGCAAAACATCCCAAAAAACAAGACGAAAATATCTCAAACTTCTAAACACCAAAAACATAGTTGAATTGGGGTGAAAAGGGGTTATGATTTTGGGGAAAATGGGTAATGATTTTGAATTGTGGGGGGGGGGGGGATATGTGTTATTAAGGTAGGTATACTTACCGTTACAAATGGATCGGGTGTGGATTAATGGGTAAAAAATCCTAGTTGGATTTAATAAGCGGGGAAAAAAACAATTGGATATTTAGCCGGTGATGTTTAGTAAATATGTACAAACCAACCGGTTTCAATACCTAAATTGGTAATTAAAAAAGTTCATTTACTAAATTGGGATATTTTTGAAAGTTTGTATATGGACTTAACCCATAATTATATATACCTCCTTTTATTTCACAAATATATTAATCGTTTACATACACTAGTGTTAACGTATTTTTTTTAGTATAATGATAATAATAAAATTGATGCATGTCTTTAGAATTTTTTAACTAACCTTGTTTCTTTGAAAAATTGAGATTTACTAGTAACCCTTTATTTCATTCTTTAGTATGGTTATCAAACAAACCGTATCAAATAAAAGATTATTTATTACGGTTTTAAACAAACCGTACCGAATAAATTAATTTTGGTAGGGTTTTAAAATAAACCGCACCAAATAAAAGTGTTTTGGTACGGTTTTATAAATAACCGTACCAAAAAACAAAGCCTACATAACAACCGTACCAAATAATGATTTATTAGTACGGTTTTTTTTAAAACCGTACCAAATAACGTTTTTCTTGGATTTTGATACGGTTTTTGCTCTAACCGTACCAAAATGGCATACCAAAAAATAGTTCTGTATGCGTTTTTGTCGTTGCTCACTTGTATTTTTTGCTTTATGCTTCCGTTTATGTCATTGTATTTCTTTCCTCACACTTGCGGGAGGTTTTTCTAGAAGCAGTCTTTTTACCGTTGGTTAAGCTTGTGACGGTCTATACTCACATCTCCTATACCTTGTCTTGACAATATTGGGTACTTTTGTTGTTGATGCATAAAGATATAGTTCATTGGACTAACTGGGACACTATAAATAATTTGTCGGCCGTGACTTTCGTTTCTTTAATATATAGATTGACTATATGACTCGATCCAAGGGTTTAATCATTTTTGCGTGTTTAAAGTTTATTATTGCACAATGAATAACTTTTAAAAGGCATACCAAGTTGGCTAAGTCAAAGATAATTCAAACATTTGGTAATAATTCATTTATAATTTTGTCACATGAAATGCATTGTTTAGATCTAAAGTCCCTCAAATCAGAACTTTTTAGAGAGACTATTTTTTACATGTTTTATAAGATAAGAATTCAATGAATTTATCATTTACCTGTGTTGATTATATATTGCGGGGACAAAATTGGTTCAAGTCTTAATAATACGTCAATTTCTATTGTATAGAGTAAATTACAAAAATCAAAGACATGGGAGTTGTTGCAAATTGTTTTTATACTTGCCATGTATGTGATACAGTCTTCATACAGAAGAGTTTTGATGATATAACTTCACTGAACCCAGAAGGTCGTTATCAGGAAATTTGTGATTACATTTTGACTTTATATTACAAACATTTACTATTACAACGTGTCCTAAACGAAATATCATTGTTTAACAATAGGAATCTGTGGCACTATCTCATGATATGATTTTTCATACATAATCTATTAGTAGGTATGATTAGTCAACAGATATCATTTAGAATTTTCAAATAGTTAGAAACTTTGAACGGCAATGATATTAGAGAAATTGCTAAACGTAGTCATTAACTGGTCACCTCTGAATTAATTATCTCTCAACCAACTATCACTAGTACATAAAGTATGTCTCAACCGTTATACATACGAGTCGTGAAAAACCCGTACGTTGTACCGATTGTATATTGGTATTGGATTGTGAAATGTTATAATAATTTGTGTATTTTGATAAAAGATCATGGTTTAATAGAGTACATATGAAAAGACATTTTTTTTAAATGAGTATCTTAACATGTAATATTTTAATATGCATAAGTTACAATATATGTTTTTTTGCTATTTATTCGGCTTTTTTTTTTTTTGTCAGAGAGTGTTACAAAACATATCTATTTTGATCTTTTTTTCCAATGGCAGAGTTTCAGATGCTAGAAAACTTAATGAAGATTGCAGGGTCTTCTAATTTGCATGATTGCATGTGTATTTGGTTTGTGGAACAGGCAAGTGAAGATGATGGTCTTACCAGATTGATTTTTGCTAGCTGTGAGCACTTGAGGCGGGTAATGTTGAGAAACCAAACCATGATCGCAAACATGGAAGCATTAGGTCATAATCGTGTTGTTTTGGGAGTGCTTGCAGATTTGAGGAAGGCTCAAAAGAGGCATCCAACAATGATTGAAAAGTTAGCACTTTTGTTTTTCCAAGCTAAAGCTGGTGTCTGCGAAGAAAAAAATAATGCTATTAAGATGAATGCGTATAATTAGTTGTTCGGTGTTCTCTAAATTTAGATTTAGCGTTTTTACAAATACATTTGGTCGCCATCGTGTCTAGAGCCAGCCTTATATGGAAAAATGTTAAATTTAGTTGGTTGGTTGGTTGGATCAAGTGCAAAATAATAAACGTTATATTTTATCGAGAGTTTGGACGAAATGAAATATTTTTGTGACACATTTTATCATAATTTACAAAATTTGATGATTAGTTATATTACATTGCAAAATTTATGGGTAATTTGAATGCATCTTTTATCATAAGTATAACGGTTTTATCAGTTCAGTTCCAAGCAATATTAATTATTCATTCAATTGTATTGTAATTTTCATACTTATTCCTATGTCCTTTTAATATTCCTTTGCATAGGTTATATATTCTTAGTATAACATGGAAATTTACATTATAAAAAGTATTACAACTATGATTTCTCCTACTGTTTATCCTCTTGTTTTGTTAGGCCGGTTAGCAAATGAAGCTAAGTCGAGTTATGTCAAAGATATGATGCTTGTACATTATGGTCGAGAAGTTAAAGCTTCATTTGCCGATGAAGAAGATGTAAGAGAAAATTTTTTTAGAAATTATTGATCGTGTGCGTCATAGAGAGTTGATTATAAAGGAAATTGAAGGTTGTTGGAATTGATAGTCCTTCGGTTCAAAGTGTTGTGGATTTGAGGAGAATGCAACATGAGATATGGATGTAGTAGATAAGTTGATGGTTGCTTTAACACAAATACATATTCGTCTTCATCAACTGTTATCTTTTATCGAGAAGTTGGAGGCAATGAAATTTTGATATCTATTATTTTTTTCTTTTTTTTTTTTTTGTATGTAATGTATGGATTTAGTAATTAAGATGTTTATTTGGTCAATGGTTATCATAATTGGCAAAGTTTGAGGGTTAGTTATGTTATATTTACAAATTTATGTGTAGTTTATAAAAATATTTGTATCATCAGTGGAAGAATTTTATGTTCATTGCAACACTTCTTCTAAAAACGTATTGCATATTTCTGCATGGGAAAACAAACCATCTATTTGAATTAATACTCTAATTAAGCGTTGCAATGATGAAATTGGTTTAGTTGCCCTCGGTATTCATTATATACACTGTATTAGTAATCAGAAGTTTATTAATTAATAATAACTCTTCCAAAAAAAAAAATCTTCTCATATCAATCAAAACAATCCAATGGCTGAAAGAAACACCACTGATCAGGGAACTCAAAGACGCTTCAGGCTCAGATCAGCTCCACAAATGCTTCAAGTTCCTCTTCATCCAGGAACATACCGAGGAGGAGGCGTTTCTTAGGTGTTTGGGCGAGAAATGCGATGAGCTGCAAAGGAAGATTGACAAACGCACCGAGCGAATGGCGGAAGTTTGGTCCCTCAATCATGATGAGGAAGAAGCTGGTGGTGACATTTATGAATACCTCCGTGAGAAGCAGGTGAGGGCTAGGAGGAGGTTGGAGGCGTTAACTGCTATACTGATTGAAGTCCGTGCTGGTCTTACCGAGGGTGAGCAGCATATGGGGATTATGGACTTCTATGATTAGGGCAGCTTTGGGTAGGTTGTTTTCTTGGGTTGTTAGGTGTTGATGGTTTTAGTTGTTTTTTGCTGTTATCTATGGGTTATGGTGATGGTGAAATGAATGGAAGATGTATATGGATGGTTAATGTTTGATGAAGTAATTATAAATGGAATATTAATATTAGTATCTTTAGTAAAAATGCTTATTCTCTTTATTTATTTATTTATTATCATTCATTTATATATATATATATATATATATATATATATATATATATATATATATATATATATATATATATATACACTTTTATTTATAAGGGTATAACAGATCTCTTTCTCTATCATACACAACAACAACAATATACGGCAGCATTAGATCTGATAAGATCAAATATATGCGACAATCCAAATTAGGGTTTTAATCGCTGTAGGGTTTGATTAAATTAAAAAAAAAGGATCCATCAAATAAAGTATAATCGTCTTAGGGTTTGGGTGAAATGGAAACCGAATATCCTATACTAATTGGTGAAATGAATATATAGGTATGTATGTTAATGATATAGCATCGTTTTTCTCTCACACAATCACCCACAAAGTAATACAACAATAGATCCCTAAATCGATTTTAGGGTTTTCATTTACATACGACAGATATGTAATCAATCAATGATGAATCAGAATAACGATGTATTAAAGTGTTTGAAAGTTTGATCAATAATATCAACATGTATTTGAGAGTTTTTTTTAGTTCGATAAGGTATTGTATGTTGACCGGTATTATCAGTTTATTTTGTATATCGGATTTGTATTGTAGCATTATTAGTGTAATCGGTGTGTTTCGGAGTGTGTTTCAGAGGGCGTTAGTAATTTAATTTGATATGCTTAGTTTATAGATTATAGGGGTGTTCAGCATAAGGTTTTAATGATGAGAATATAGCGTATACCTACATTTGGTTATTGTGATCCAAGATGA
Source organism: Artemisia tridentata subsp. tridentata (assembly GCA_021014915.2). NCBI lineage: Eukaryota > Viridiplantae > Streptophyta > Magnoliopsida > Asterales > Asteraceae > Artemisia > Artemisia tridentata. The sequence goes on from CP139507.1 coordinate 43,767,077, forward strand.
TTTGGCACATATGTTAATAGTATTAATCTGTTAGGGCTAATAAGCGATGTATACCTGTCGTTTATACCTTTGGCGCATATATTTGGTCGGGTGATTGAAGCATGTTTGGCGTGGGATAAGATCAGACGGTCTTGTTTACTTTACAACAGGCTTATAAAATGAATTTTTTAACATTAGAGATTTTTATTAAGGAGGTTAAATTTCTGATATAAGACACTCGGGAGTTGAAACCTAGCATTTTATGTTGTGATCTAAATAATATATATATTATATATATATAATTATATATTTTAATATATATATAATATGTGTTGGTAAGTCATAAATGTTTTATAGTCTATGTAACTAAACGTGTATGCAGTATGTTCATCCTTCTTGTACTTAGCTGACAATGCAACTAAAGTAGTTAAATGTGATTAATTTGTTGGTTAACTGTCAAGAAGAAGATTACATGATTTCCCTGTTGTGGTCTAATAGATATAAAGCGTTGGTAAGTGACAAATGTTTTATACTCCATGTAACTAACCGTGTATTCAGTAGTTTGATCCTTCGTGTACTTAGCTGACATGGTAAATAAAGTTGTTAAATTTCATAAATTAGTTTATTAACTGTCAAGAAGAAGACTACATGATATGTGTATTTATAACAATACAAATCCGTATTGTACTTAGCTGACCTGGTAACTAAAGATGTTGAATGTGATAAATTAGTTTATTAACTGTGAAGAAGAATATGACATGATTAACGTCTGTTGTAAATATATGTTGAAGTCCGTTAGCAGTCGGTTTTACTTAAGTCGTGTGCAGGGTTTATACATCAAATACTTATCATTGTGTGTTTTTTGTTAGAATTGTTTTGCAATAGTTAATATGTTAATATGAAATGGAGATAACGGATAATGAGTACACGTTCCAAAGAGGTTTGATATTGCTGTCCTTAACTGCTTGAAAGTTACATTAACAACTTTATTTCCAACATTTTTATTAAAGCCCTAACATGTGAATATATGTATCTTCACCTACTTATGCGCATCGTTCCGACTACGATAACCATCATTCATGTCATCATAATTGGAGCTGCTGGCAGAAGACGAACACTGCTATGGTATTACATCCTTTTCTATTGTTGGATTTGATAATGACAATACCAAACTCATGGATTTCATTCTTTCGTGCTTATTTTTGAAATATTTCTGTCTCAATTTTTTGGTGCTGTTAGCAAATTGTAAATTTGGGTTATCTTCTAATTGCCTTTGTTCTTCATTCAACATTGTTAGTATATCTCGCATGGTTCCATAGTGTTGTGCGCCGCCATTCCCAGCCTGCAACGAAAAATGAAATTATTTAGTAACATGATATACAGATTTGGAAGAAGGTTAGTTTTTATTCATTTTGAACCTGTAAACCATTAATCAAATCTTTCATACTCTTCAGTTTACGATAGGGCCAATGCTTAATACCCACGTCTCTACAGCGGGTTTTGAATACACTTAAACCAACATTAAATTCTTTTGCAGCTTGCGCGATAGGCATGTAAAAGTACTTGGCGATAACCTCAAAGCTGAATTCCATCTATTTCTAATAGGGGTATCTGATATATGTGTGTGATAAAAGAACTGGTGAGTGTTGGTGGAGGCCAGAGTCTAGGTTTTTAAAGCTGTCCAAGTGATTGACATTCCTAGCAGTTACAAAAAGGGTTTGTGATTCATAATGACTCATAAAGTAATTTAATTTCATAATTTATGCTTTGTTATTGTTAATTATTGACATTATTTGACTGGAAGTGATTATTCGAGGAAGTATAAGATGGTTTGTTTCATATGAAAACTATAAAAAAACATATATCATGTTAATAGACATTCTATATGAATGTTAAAAGAAGTAATGATAAAAAACGTTAACACATAACGACTCGTTACACCATATTCTGACACGTACAGTTGAACATTACTGAATATGGGATTAGGCGGATATAGGACAACATAGGTAAGTGATTACCCTTGACACTTGTTATTTGGCATTGCGTAATAGAATTTTAGAGGGAATTGTCATAATTTTAGTATGAAGGGCACACCAGATTCTGTATATCAGTGGATATGTAGTAGTAAACGTGTATTTCAATTAATCCCTTCCGCTTACATCATTTCTTCATGGCTGAAGTTAGGCGACACAGTTCTTATTACTATGAATTTCAAAAAGATTTACCATATCTCGGTGATGGGTTCTGTTGATTGGGAATCGTGCGCTGAGTAGATGTAACAGATGATGAATATTTTTTTTCCTAACTCTGTCATTCTATCTTTGTTAGCGCCTTATATTAATAATGATTAATAAAAAACAAACTGAAAATTGGTATTTCTTTAGTATCCTTGTATCTGGAAAATTAGGTTAGTTTTTTAAAAGAGCTATAGTTATTATAACTATATAAAAACATATATCATTTAGATCCTTCATGCCTATTAGAATATAACTACTTATTTCGGTTTTGGTGGCTGTTTCTTTATTTGGAATCGTGTAAGGTCTAATTCATACGTGAATAACAAAGTGTCCTATATCATTGTTTAGTAACCTTCTCTCATTGCATAATCCGTAAATTGCATTATTTTAGATATTCAATTAGCATTGTTATAAATAGTAGAATATTTTGGTATTTGGTTCACAAATATAAGCCACACACCGTTAGGATTCATGGTAGAGTTGAATGATATCAAAACTCATATAGAAATAAAATAACATAAATAAGAACACGATTTATATTGAGGTAAATCAATATAGTTTGTCGCGACAGCCAAATGATATCAGGAAACTATTATAAACAAAACTATTTTATTATGCCCATATGTCTATGTATGAAGACATTATTTGTTGATGCTTATTTCTTGATGATGCGTGCTTCTAGCCTGACGTAAACAACACCCCCATACTTACTCAGAATCCTCCACAATAAACCTAAACACATAAGATAAACAAATACTTATTAATAAGCATGTCAGAGTAACCCGGATAATGATTGCAAGTTCCCATTACAATGTTCTCACTTTCTCTTTTTCTTCCGTTCAGCTGATCCACTCCCAGCATCATTCAGCCACTCATCTGCATTAACCAATTCCACCTCTACATCGGAATCTTCTAGCTCCCCCCTGAAGACAATGAAATCATATATTACATGTGCAGGATATTATTTAAATCAATATTCATATGTTTAATGTTTATTGCTTGTAACGATTAATGGCAACTAACATATTCTTTTCCTTAATCTCTGTAGACTTAGAAGGTGTGGCGATTGATGGGTCCTGATGTGATTCCTTTACTGAATGGTTCAGTGCGACAGATTGGCTGACAAATGCGCTGGAACAATCACCATCCACAGCCAACTCAGTTGGGTTCACAATCCAACATATGAATCTTTCGAAGCTGTTACACTCGTAGTATGTCTGAGACTTTATCTCAAATATATGTGTTGTGCCAATGATCTTGGCTAAGGTCGGTGGCAAGGTACCGTGTTCATCTGAATACTATAAAGGAAGGTTAGTAAAAAGAGTGTTATACAAAATATCATATATGTTACATATTCACCTCGTGTTCCAATTGCAGAAGCGAGGACGCCGAGCACTTTACCAACTGAGTCGATGGTTCATCGAAGAGCACAACCACAGTTTTATCAGTGTGGTCGGACACACGCAGCTCAAGCCTATACCTGTAAATCAGTTGTTTTACGGGTAAGTTATCAATTGTATTTGTTGCATTCCAAATAACGTTACATAATTTTAAACTATAACATTACCTAATATCAGGGTATGCAACTGGATTCTCACATCCATCGCACCAAAAGCTACCTTCAATTTGGGTGGAACCCTTTTTGCATTTGTCCCCACCACATGATCGGATGATCCACCCATTCTTAGTCCTGATATTGTCGATTGTCACCTTTAAATGGAAGGTTGCAGACTGTACACGGGAGGATCATTTAACCAACATGCAATGGGATGATAATATAAGCATGCAAGGATCGGAAAATTACTTACATCATTTGTCCGATTGCGTGACCACAGCAGAAGGGTTTCGACTGTCCCAGTTTTAGGTATAGAGTCCATAACAGAGGGGGCAGCCTGTCTTTCGCCAACACAACTAACAGCCAGAGAACTGGTAAGTTGTTAAAAAAATAATGGTATTAACTTTTCAAACCATGGCAGATCAGGAGGGGGTTTTAATATTCAAACAATGTATTCGAAACGGCTATGAATGCTTACCCAGAGTCTGACTTCAATTCCTTAATTGCAGGTATGTCAACATCGTCCAGAAGCATTGTCGATGAACTGCTGGATAAACACAGCTTATCTGGGATGGGATGTACAAATTCAGAGTCACATGTCCACATGATTTATACAGATAAGTTTCAAAGTAAAAAAATACATACTGTTGTAATGTCTTGCAGTTGTAGATGTCATCACAATAGGACACATGACCACGTGTTTCATCTTTTTTTCAATAAGCACATCACATAACCCTCCCCATAACGTTACCCTTATTGACTGTCCCCTGTTGCATATACCGGGGAAAAAAGCGATAAATGTTAATATAGTTTCTAAAATTGTAACACCAATAATTTAGATTAAAGTTGCTATATAAACTAAGCTGTAAACTTCATAACAATAAAAACGAAGATTTTTGTTCAAATAAAAGTCATATAAACTAACTTTAACATCTTTTGATCAATATGATATATATGGTTTTGATATATATGGTTTTGATAAATATATTTGGAAGAATAGATCGAACAAAGTGTTGTATTCTTTCATTAAAAGATTAATAAACATATATAACAGTGCTAACCTATGATTTGCCAGGTAGAATTCAAGATTTTTGGAACCGGTCTTAGCGTGGTTCATCCTGCCAATGTTTGTCACATATCCGGCTAATCTGCCAGGTAACAATTCGAATATTAATCCATAATACCATTTATACTGGGGCATCACTAATTTTATAAAACAAATACAAACTTACCAATAAGATACTTGTTCCTTGTAGGTTTTATATTTTCAATATCCACCAACTGCAAAGGATACCTAATGAACCCTTCAGAAATCACCAAAGACTCCCGTATGCGTGTTTTGCCATCAAATTAAAGCATAAAGGTATCATCTTTTCTAACGCGATATTCTTCCTTGTTAGCCAGCACTACAAAATCTTTTATCGAGTATACACCACCTTCCTTTTACATGAGGAATTTGTGTGTCATAGTTGCCCTGGCAGTGCAGTGGATAACATTACCCTGCAATAATATGGTGTAAAAAATCATATATATTAGCAGCAAACATAACATGTAAACATTACCTTTGCATCAGATACAACAAAATCGGTACTCAATAGACACCCGGTTGTAGCCTTCACATCCCACATCATGCACAGCATAACAACAATGTTTCCAGTTGAAGAGAATTTTAAGTCATCAATGAACATATGGGAAGCTGCATTCACATCCTTGTCAGCCATTGAATGGGCTCACCTGTATGCACGAATGAAGCAGCACTTGTATGTATGGGCAGCAGAAGTGTTGCAGCCTTAAGGTCATATGATGGTCTTTAATTGTAGTATTCATGGCTCTTTTGGTTCATATTCTGTAACCCCTATTAACTAATTGTGTATTTATATGATAGCCTATTTAGTGATTGTAAATTTATATGATAAAATTGTATTTCCGAATGCATTTTTTTGTATTATTTCCAAGCTTTACCATGTTGCACAATATAACCTTTTATGCACATTTACTCTTCTACATTAAATGTAGGAGGAGTGAATCTTTATACATATAAGATATTTGTTATTTAAACGTAACCTTTATGCCAATGATGATCAGCCCAGCTGGTTAGAGGCATTCTCGATTTTACCCAAGGTTTTGAGTTCGATCCTTAGGGATGGCAAGCCTTGAGGTTATTCCCTCTGAATACTTGTAACGGGCCATGGTCAACATCTCGTTGTTTAAAGTACGTGCAAGGCTTCACTATTATTCAGTGATGTTTCTCACATGTCGTATCCCGACTAAATGTTCGAAAAAAAAAAAAAAAAAAAAAAAAAAAAAAAAAAAAAAAAGAGGTAAACCTTTATGGCTATGTTAGCCAAAAGTCTAATATTAGTTGTTTTAAGTGAAATGATTTCAAAAAAGTGAAATGATTTCAAAGCAATACTTAGTTTTTTTTACCTTTTTTTTTTATATCACTTTCTTAATCTCAGCCCACAATTCTATAACGTATCTTCTTCCAACCAAATACTGCAACTTGTTGTGTAGTTAATGAGTCGATGATTTCATCAGATACCAATTAAATTATTGTGCGTTTGCTAGAACATAGCTTTCTGTCTCACTTATTAAGCAATCAAAAACAATATTTTGAAGATCAAATTTGGCATGTGTTTTTTTTATCTTCTATACTAAAATATTACATTATACTATTACTTTTAGTATATCTTCTTGACTTTGCCTACGTGAAAGAATATGTATTTTATTAATTTTGTACTTGCAAATTGCAAGATATAGTAACTTATTTGATACTAAAAATTCAAAATCAACATCTAAATCTTGAACAACATATACAATTAAGGGAAGGAGCAAACATGACCTTTAAAAGGATTTATTAACATTAATCAACTAGACGGGTATCCGCGCATTGCGGCGACGTGTATCCTACAATTTAATTTATTTACGATCAAATATTATGCGAAAAATAGCTACGACATCAAACAACAAAATAAGTATCATCTAAAACATATATATTAAAATAAAACGTTATTGTGAAATGTGATGTAGTATAGCATACACACAAATAGGGCTGAGCATGGAAGGTTCAAAACCGAGCCGGACCGACAAAAGCGACCGAACCGACAAAAACCGAGCCGGCCCGACAGCCCGTCGGTTCGGTTTCGGTTTAGGTTTTTCACGATTTCGGTTTCGGGTCGGTTCGGTTCGGTCCGAACCAAAACCGACAAAAACACACATAAACTGAACCGAACCGACGGACCCGACACAAAACTGAACCGAACCGACCATATTCGGTTCGGTTTCGGTTTCGATTTAGGTTTTTCACGATTTTTGGTTTTCGGTTTTGTCAGTTCGGGTCGGTTTTATACCGATGCTCAGCCCTACCCACAAATTTCCCAAAAATGAGTATGCATGATTAATTTAGTGGGTAAGATTAATTTAGTGAGTAAAATATGGTTTCAACTATTTCATTGATTATGTAATGTGAAATTAGAATTCTGTAGTTCTGCAAGTTTTTTGTGGTTTCTTTTATTTCGTTGCTCTAATATTGATTCTGTAATTATGAAAACTATATCAAAACAGTAAAAACATATTTTGTTGTATAATTTCTAGGGGTGTTCATAAAAACCGACAAATCGAGCCGAACCACTCAATCCGAAACTAAAAAAACCCAAAACCGAAGAAACCGAAACCGAAAAAACCCGCTTATCATGGGTCAGCTTCGGTTTTTATATTTAGACATCTATGGTTAACTGAACAGAACCGTTTATAATATACATGAAGGTCTTTATCCAAATATTCAAATAATTATAAAAGTATCGATTATATTATTGCATTACTCTTATTGTCTAACGACTTTTTTGCTCCTAATATAAACATTTACTAAGCATCTATATGTTAAAATAAAGTAATATGATTGTAACCTATAAGCGTCGAACAAATATTTTTGGTTAATGTGTTATGTATATTTATTTGAACGTAATTATAGTGATGGCCCCACCGAAAGGTCCCCGCAAAAAGCTCCTCGCTGATACATTCTGCGGGGACGGATATCAACTTTGGGCGGGGACTTGTGGGTCCCACCACCTTTAAGCTGGTCAAAGATTGTCCAGCGTGGCAACACTTTTGGCAGGGACATGTCATCGCCAAAAACTATAATAATTAACTAAAAAGTTGCTTAGTCGAGCGATTATATTAATTAATTAAACCTTTTGGTGGGGATGTGTCCCCGCTGAAAGTGGCTTACACTGTTTTGTTGAACGCTTTTGGCAAGGACATATCCCCTGCCAATAAGCTTAGCCATATAAATCTGCTCAATCTTTTGGCGGGGACATGTCCCCGCCAAAAGCCTCTGACCCATTTTGCAGCATACTGCTGCAAAATGGGTAATTTCCAGGTTTTTTCCGGAATTTTTCCGGAAAAAACCTACCAAATGCACCCAATTCCAGAACCTGTTTTCACAATAACAACAACAAATTCGCCAACAACAAATTCGCTAAACATACAACAACAAACCCAAATTCGCTAAAAATAATATGAATCCAAATTCGCCAACTTCGCTAAACATAGAACCTGTTTTTACATAGAACCTGTTTTTACAATAACTATCCAAATTCGCTAAACATAATCATATGAATTCAAATTCGCCAAAAACGGTTCAAAATCCGTGATCACATGATATTCTACAAAACTATACATAAGCTAGCTAGCTATCCGCAAAATGGTCCAAAAGCTATACATAAGCTAGCGGGGAACAATTTAGCAGGAATCCTAGCACATAAACTACATAAACACATAATATCCATCTAAATCTACACAACTTTGTCCAATACCCCAAAACAAATATAAATTGACCCATCAGACCCAAAGAAGCATACACTACTCCCCAGTCTCCCTACTACCCCCATCCAACCCCCACTACCCTCCCTGGTAGGTGTAGACTCACCCTGTGAGGCATTTTGGGATCCTGATGTCCCCAGCAAGCCTCTCGCTAGCTCCTCGGTAAAACCCAGCTGTCTCCTGGCCCAATCCAGCAAAACATCAATCTGTGTCCCATGCGTGGACAGCTCCTGGGCTTGCTTTTGCACGGTCTCCTGCAGCGAGGACAAGGAGGCTTGCTCGCGAGCTCGTGAGGAGTTGAGAGTCGTCTTCTGACAACTGCCCGGTAACACTGGACCTAAGCCAGGAACATGACCGCGCTGCTTACCGCCGATCACCTTGCGCATAATATCCAGGTCAGTCATACCCGTCCCGGAAGAGGTGCTCTCATCGCGCAGCCGTACCATCTCATTCTGTTTAGTTTCAAAAAAACAAGAAAAGTAATATATATAAGTCGTGATTTATTATATTGCATTAATGTGGGTGAGTTTTTGGAAATAAATTATACTTACATATCTGGCCTCGGACACTGGAGACTCAAAGACGTCGCCTCTCGTATGGTTGTGTCTGTAAAGGTCGATGAAGTCTCTACGATCCGTGGAGTCGGTGGGGAGGCTCAACTGTTTATAAATAAAATCAATTAAGACTCACCCAACACTATATATATAAATAAAATGATTAAAAAGTGTCTTACGAAGTTATCTCGTATAACAGCTAAGGAATGGGATCCGTGAAGGCTAGAACTCGTGCTCGCGAGCCGGTTTTGCCTGTTGACCTCCTCGATCCTCAACTTCTTCGGGTCTGACCAGTGCTTCACCTGCTTATTATAAATAATAAAAACTATTATATAAATGAAATATTATTATTATTATTATTATTATTATTATTATTATTATTATTATTATTATATTATTATTATTATTATTATTATTATTATTATTATTATTTATTATTATTTTTTATTAGAAACACATGGATTTACAAAAAATTAGAGGGGAGTCGAGATAGTAACTGGGCCCCCACTCCTCTAGCTATTGCAAAGTTAATCCTACTAAAAATATGAGCAGCGGCACGCGCTCCAATATCCTGAGTCACAGAGAACTTTCGGATCCGTTTCAGTAGGGCCACCGCATCCTTTTCAAGTTCTCCAAAGGAAGAGAATGAGAAATGAAGGAACCCATATCCAATATCCGCACACTTAGCCCCATATTTGACGCGTTTACGTTGTGCGGCATCGGTCACCACACGACCTGGCATAAAGTCAATCATACATGTTTGCGTCAAGGGAGATGACCCTGTAAGTCAACACATACATCCTTCCCTTTATCCCAAGAGTAAAGCAATATATCAGCTGGACGTAAGGCTTGCTCCCTTGCGCCACAAAGCCCAATATCAACCTCTTTACGAGCCGAGACCCCAGATCGAGAACAGATGTCAACCAGAGTATCACGCACCACGTTGTGCCGATGTTTAATACCAATAATGCCAGTGCACGATACAACATGATCCCCATAAATATCCCCCGTAGAAACCTTGGAACAAGCTGAGCACGGCCTCTGAACAGAAAATAGGGGAACACCCAGCCTACAGCATAACACACATCGGTAAGTTCTGGCGTTCATAGTCTGCCCCAACCCCGAGATCGGAACTACCCTAAGCCAATCTGAAGTGTAATCCTCTCTTTGCGATCTCCAGAGTGCCATTTGTCGAGCAGATAGGCAAAAGGTGGATTCAGCCATTTTGGTAACACGTTTGAAATATATGTCTGCCAATTTCTTCATGAGTTTTGGGGCAGCGATCTCATCCGGGTTACTCAGAAGGTCGATTTCCATTTTCGCATTAAAAGCACACAAGGACTCTTCGAAGACAGGTCCAGGAGTTACAATACCAGAATGTCGGAGGAGTTTAGCCTGTAAGGTGGCAGATTGGAGTCTCGACGCAAGAAATGCATAGTTCAAGGTATCACCTGCAGAGTATACGCCAAGCCCCCCAAATACAAATGGTAGGGTGGCAAGCCTCCATTGCCAATCACCAAAACCAGGTCCAGAAGCAGTGACAATACGCTCCAGAGAAGAACGAAGTGCCGCGTCAAATGAAATGTGTGCACGCTCAAAGACCCGAGGAGAAATGTGCGCATAGAAAAGTATAGCTTGGAAATGCCGGCACAAGCACGAAGGAGCAGCAGCTCACATTGAGGGTCTTTAAGCTCAGCAACAGCCTCCATGAGCTCAATAGTTTTAGCAACCCTTTTCATGACAAGCTCACTACTAAACTCAAAGTCCACACTAGCAGGCCCACCCAATAATTTAACACCATGTAACGGTCGGGCAATATTAGGTGGAAAGACACCTATAAGCCTGCTTTTGGGATCTTCCTTAGGCCAAAAAACTTCAGTTTTGTCAACATTAAGGTGTAGACCACGCCGTGGTCCATCCATCATAATGAGCTCTAAAACCTTCCCCACGACCAAAGTATCTCCAATAACAGAGCCATCGTCAAGATACCAAGCTTGAAGGGAAAGACTAAAAGAGTCTCTAATCTTGCATACCAAATGATGTAACACTAGAGCAAAGAGAAGAGGTCCAAGTGGATCACCTTGTTATACACCTTGGTGCGACCATAACGTATGTTCTCCGTAATATAATCTAGCTGGGTTGGAGTAACAAAATTCCACCCAACGTGAAATGGCAGGGCAACGCAGGCGAACCTCCTGTAACATGACGTCACGGTCCACCAAATTGAAGGCGTTTTTGAAATCCACCAATAACATCGAAAGGCCCTCCTCATCACCACGGTTTTCAATAAACCTATTCACAGCGTGAAGTATAGCCTCCCCCCCCCCCCCGCCAGGTACCCCAACCCCAAACTGAAGATCATTTAAATAGCTGTCCAAGGAATGGCCAATCATAGAAGCACCAACCTTGGAGACTAAACGCCTCCAAACAATACCCACAGCAATGGGCGGATACCACCTCCGGGCTTGATCAGCGGTGTGAGAGGAGCACTAGCAATGAACTCACCCAATGCCCTAGGGCATTTACCATCGAGAAAAAGATTAACCACGCGGGTGATAGAATCGATTAACTCATCGGAAATCGCCACTGCAGCTCCACTAAAACAATCCAAAAGGTGTTGGGCACGCAAACCATCTCGACCACAAGAGGTACCACGGGAGAAACTCTTAATCATATCAGGAACTACGGCAGGAGGTGCAATGAGGTTATGATGATCAATAGGTATATCCGGTCGAGAAGGAGCAGACTTAAAGGGATGCTTAGCTTTTAAGTCCTCAAGAGTGGTATCATTATAAGGGGCAACACCTGAAGAAGAAAGAACTCTGACGGCTGCAGTATAATGACCGTCACAAATCTTCCTCTTACATTGCTTGACATTGCGCTCACCCAAATCCAAGTTACATTCATCACAATTAGACCATGCAGGGGAGGGTTCGGCTGAAACCTCTTTAACAAGCTGCAAAGTACCCCTAGACGTACCCCAAGAGCGAATGGCATTAGCGATATATGATGATGATGATGATGATGATGATAATAAAGTACGTGTCGATCCAGAAATTTACCTGTTTCTCCCAATCTTCAGTCGTCTTGTTCGCAGGACGCTTTTCCTTGATCTCGTCCAGTTTCTGAATCCCACCTTGCTGTGTAAAATTTTTCTTTTTGAAACTGTACTTGTTGTCATCGTATCGCTTTCGGAGGTAAGCTTCGATACTAATGACAATATCGTCTCCATCCGGACCGGCAAGGTGGGGGCCGAGATAAAAAAAATGCTACAATAAAATATAATTAAAATAAATATACAAATTTAAATAAAGAGACAAATTTAAATAAATAAACACATTTAAAATAAATAAACACAATAATTAAGAAAAATAAAAGATAAAAAAAACTTACGTGGAGCTGGTTATCAATATGTGCCTTCGTGGTCTCGGGAACCTTATCCCACAAATCGTAATACTTGGGAATCGATTCCCGTAACAACGTCCCGACAAAGTTCGAGAACCACGAAGAGTGAGTGCCAACATGCTCCCACATCCCTTTCACATTCTTCTGGAATCTGATCGAGACCGGACGACCAGTCTCATTCCTCATCTGGTGTAGTGCTGCGTTCTTTGTGGCACCACGAACCACCTTCCCGCCTTTGCCAATTTTGGAACCAGGCTTGGTAGGCCTGGGAGCTCTCGAATTAGACCCTGCAAGTAATCAAATTCAAGTGATGGTGACATAAAATAACAAGTTATCAATTTCAAATAATGATCAAGTTTAATTAAAATAATCGAGAAATTCTTACGCTCGCAGTTAGTGCCTATCCTCCTCGCGTGACCATGGGGTGGCTCATGACCTCCATCCCCACCGCGGCTCGTGGCTATAATATCTACCATCTGTAAATGTACTAGTAAAAGAACATAGAAATTAGTGAAGAAACACATATACGCATATATATACACACATTCAAATAAATAACAATATATACCAAAAAAGATAATAATAATTAATTAATTAAATAAATAAATAAACACATTTAACAACTCGATAACAATTTCATTCAAATAAGTGTCGTTTGACAAATTACAATTTGAGATCAATCTCCCACATCACTAAGATAAAAATCATCATTATTAGTGTCAGCTTCATCTTCACGATAGACGTGGTCTTCATCATCAGATGCTAAATCATGAGGAACGTGGTCATCATAATCAATATCATCGTCGTCGTCGACATTAGTGATAATTGGTGGTGGTGGTGCCTCAACTTCCGCTGGCTGGACATCTATATTTATGGTGTTATAATTCAAGTTATCCAACTCAGCAGAGAGTGTGACATGTGATGAGTTGTTGTCATGTACAACATCTTGATTTTCTTCTACCACGATGATATCCGGGTTCCAAATCTTTCGATGATAAGAATCTTGGACGGCCTTTCAATTACCACGTTTACCCGGGAAATCAAGGTAAAAGACTTGTGTTGCTTGTGTTGCAAGAATGTATGGTTCATTTTGAAACGATACACGGTCTGTCATAATTTGTGTAATGTTATTTCTATAGGCACAACGTTTTATGCGACCCTTGTTATTAGTGTCGAACCATTTGACTTTGAATAACACAACCTTGAACGAAATATACAAAAACTCAAGAATTTCTTCAAGCTGGCCATAATACATTCCTCCGCTAGGATTAGGAGTTGAAATTCCGCTGTTTTGAGTTGAACGACGTAAATCACGGTCGTGTACGATAAACTTCGCACCGTTGACTACGCAAGAGTCGACTGAGACTGCAGTCCAAGCTGGTCCACAAGCCAAAGCGAATAACTCGGAAGTACAACTTGGGTCATTCTTTACTTTTAATTCACGAATCTATGAAATTTTAGGGTTTCGTTAAATGTGGTGTCACTCATTTTACCTTTGACCTTGATGTTCGTAAACTTTGCCATAAAGTCCAATGAAGACATCCAATTACAGCCCGGGTATAGTGGCTCGTTGGCAGTGGCGAGTAACTCTTCAAACTCGTTACGTTGAGGAAGTGTCGTTGCTTGTCTCGCCAATATTTCCTTCAGTTGGCTCATTTTGTTCGTTATTTGGACAAATATCATGAAGGAACTCAGCCATGTCACTCCCAGGATGATTTGTGTTGGGTACTATTGTCTGGACATCCGGTTCACCGTGATTATACCATTTCGTATAACTTTGGTCCCAACCGTATGTGTGTATGTGATCAAACAAATCTTCGTGCTTTATCCAACCAACGTTATAACAATGAGTACATGGACATTTTACATTCCCATCAATATTCACAAAGGACTTGCAATACTCGCAAAAAGCTTTAAGACCTTTTAGAAATTTGATGCTAGCACGAGATTTAGAGACCCAACTCTTATCAATTGGCATAACTGCGTTTTAATGATGCAATAAATAATTATATAGAATTAAACATGTTCACAAAAATCTACACGTAAATACATAAAGGTGGAATCACGAGTTGTGCGTTTTGTTCACCTAATCCAACTATGGAAGGCAATCTTAACCAACTCTTTGAATGTTTCGTCTCATATATGAATGCGTATAACTGAATTTACTATTTGAGAAAATTTCGGCAGCATTTCCCCTCAACTCCCCAAATATGTGCATTAAAGACATATTCGTAGGAGTAAAGGGGAAACACTGTCGAAATTTTCACAAATAGTAAATCAATTATACGCATTCATATCCTAAATGAGACAAAACATTCAAAAAGCAGTCCCAAACAGGGGACTTTCCGAAATTAATTTCTAATAAATTAATTTCAGACGGGTTTTCTATGGGATGATTAACTATGGACGGGGACTTTCCGAAATTAATCACTAAATTCCTAAAATCATTGACAATAGTCTAACACAATCAAATTCCATATAATTATAAACAAACGACTAACATCTTAAAATCAAATTCAGAAACAAAATATTATAATTCTAAGCAAGTAATTAACCAAACACAAACAAAAAAACGTACTGATTGTGGTCTTGGCTCTCGGCTAGCTGGTCTTGACAGAAGGCTGGTCTCGACAGGAAAAAAAATAAAAAATATTAATAAAAATCAAAAATGAAAACAATTAACACAAAATTAATAACAAAATTAACAAATAACATATTCATTCAAAGTTTTCTAGCCCACTGTTTGGACAGCATATGAAACCAAAACTTAGAAACAAAAACAAAATCAAGCATCAGCGCCAATCATCTAAAACATTCACAAGGACACAGCATGCAGAGATTAGAGACCAAATAAGCACCTTCACATGTGCAACTAACATGAAACATCATAAAAAGACCCAAATATTGCTTCAAATATCTGTTGCCAAATTCTTAAGGTTCAACAAATAACAAGTCACAATTTGCATCTTTAAAGCACGAATGGAAGCTAAAATTGTACCTCAACAGAAAAAACAGAAGCGGTGACTTAAAATGATATTGATGTAATTATGATTAAAACTAACAACAGTATCGTAAAGAGGAAGACGACCGAGCAATATACTCAATTACGGAAGGACTAACAAACTGATCAAGGCATTTACTAATGTGATAGAGACAACAAAATCGGAGAGAAACTAACTGATCAAGGCATTACTCACACTTATATGCAGTTCAAACAGCCAAACAGCCCCTATAGCCTAGTTATACTAACTGATATATGCCCTTGCTCGCAATTGATTCTGTTGCACCAGTACATGGTAATTGTGGTCTCGACAGTAGGTTCTGTTGCATCAGTTTATACTAACTGATAAACTAAGCCAAATAGCCCCTATAGCCAAGCTAAAATAATAAATAAACACAAATTAATCACTATAAACGTTTGGCGGCGACATGTCCCCGGTAACACATAAACAAAAAATAAATAAATAAATAAATAAAAAAGAAAACCTCGGTTGTGGTCTCGACAGCAGGCACGTTATGCTCTTGGCTTTGATTCTCGGCTTCGATTCTCGGCTTGGTCTCAACAACAGACTGTACCAAAAAAATTAACAAAAAAATAACAAAAATCAGAAAACACATTTATAGCAAGTTAACATATTGCAAAAATTAACAAATAACAAAAAATAAAGAAATTTAAAAAAATAATAAAAATCAATAATTAACAAAAATTAACACCTACACTCACCTGGGTTTGTAAACGAGAGGGAGCAAGGAAAAAAGGAGATGAGAAAAAGAAAGAATTAAATGAGGAGAAGGGTTGAGGAAAGAATTATATGAGGAAAGGGCATCGTGCACAGTGGTGCGAGTGTGGGTGTATTGTGGTGGAGATGATGGTGCTGTGGTGGTGGTGGAGATGGTGGTGTTGTGGTGGTGGTGGAGATGCGAGTGTGGTGGACACGATGGTAGCAGAAGCAGCAGCAGTGAGCAGATGAGTTTTTTTTTTTTTTTTTTTTACCAAGTGTTACGCAGATCTGATAATAATGGAGGCTAGGTTTTAGCTATGTCCCCGCCGAATGTAAATTTGTATTTTAGCCAACCTTTCTGCGGGGACATGTCTCCGCCGAATGTAAATTTGTCTTTTAGTCAGACTTTTTGGCGGGGACACGTCCCCGCTAAAAGATTTAATTATTCGCCAAAACCTTTGGCGGCATAAAGTAAATGCTACGAGGGAAAATCAATTTTTTTGGTGAAATCTTTCTACGGGGACATGTCTCCGCGGATAGAATTTTAATTATTAAAAAAAAAAAAAAAAAAAAAAAAAAAAAAAAAAAAAAAAAAAAAACTCTTTTATATTATTGTAACCAACTCAAATCAATATTAGTTCTTTTAAATTTAACTAAAATTTTTCTAAATCATATTTAATTAATTTAAAACTTTTTAAAATTATTTACATCACTTTTACCTAATAAAATTAAATCATTTATACTTAATTTAAATCATTTAAAATTATTTTAAAAACATTTTAATTAAGTTAAATCACTATTAAATCATTTAAATTTAATTTAAATATTTTGTAAATCATCTTTAATTAATTTAAAACATTTTAAAATTATTTACATCATTTTTAACTAAGTTAAGTCATTTATACTTAATTTACATCATTTTTAACTAAGTTAAACAAATGAGTCGATATGATACGGTTGTACACAAGATGTTAAACGAATGAGCCGAGATGATACGGTTGTACATGAGATGTTTAACGAAAGAGCCAAGATGATACGGTTGTACACGTGATATTTAACGAATGAGCCGAGATGATATGGTTGTACATGAGATGTTTAACGAATGAGTCAATATGATACAGTTGTACACAAGATGTTAAACGAATGAGCCGAGATAATATGGTTGTACATGAGATGTTTAACGAATGAGCCGAGATGATATGGTTGTACATGAGATGTTTAACGAATGAGCCGAGATGATATGGTTGTACACGAGATGTTTAACGAATGAGCCGAGATTATATGGTTGTACATGAGATGTTTAACGAATGAGCCGAGATGATATGGTTGTACATGAGATGTTTAACGAATGAGCCGAAATGATATAGTTGTACACGAGATGTTTAACGAATGAGCCGAGATGATATGGTTGTGTTAGTGCAAGCTGTCTCATTGGGGAGATTGTTAGTACAAGCAGTCTCATTTGTTTTGATTGATGACAAACATGTAACTTGATACATAGCGTAAAATGTATAAGTTACTTCTTTTAAATTTAACTAAAATTTTTCTAAATAATATTTAATTAATTTAAAACTTTTTAAAATTATTTACATCACTTTTACCTAATAAAATTAAATCATTTATACTTAATTTAAATCATTTAAAATTATTTTTAAAACATTTTAATTAAGTTAAATCACTATTAAATCATTTAAATTTAATTTAAATATTTTGTAAATCATCTTTAATTAATTTAAAACATTTTAAAATTATTTACATCATTTTTAACTAAGTTAAGTCATTTATACTTAATTTACATCATTTTTAACTAAGTTTAACAAATGATCGATATGATACGGTTGTACACAAGATGTTAAACGAATGAGCCGAGATGATATGGTTGTATATGAGATGTTTAACGAATGAGCCGAGATGATATGGTTGTACACGAGATGTTTAACGAATGAGCCGAGATGATATGGTTGTACATGAGATGTTTAATGAATGAGTCGATATGATACGGTTGTACACAAGATGTTAAACGAATAAGCCGAGATGATATGGTTGTACATGAGATGTTTAACGAATGAGCCGAGATGATATGGTTGTACACGAGATGTTTAACAAATGAGTCGAGATGATATGGTTGTACATGAGATGTTTAACGAATGAGCCGAGATGATATGGTTGTACACGAGATGTTTAACGAATGAGCCGAGATGATATGGTTGTACGTGAGATGTTAAACCAATGAGCCGAGATGATATGGTTGTACATGAGATGTTTAACGAATGAGCCGAGATGATTTGGTTGTACATGAGATGTTTATCAATGAGCCGAGATGATGATTGTTGTACATGAGATGTTTAACGAATGAGCCGAGATGATATGGTTGTACATGAGATGTTTAACGAATGAGCCGAGATGATATGGTTGTACACGAGATGTTTAACGAATGAGCCGAGATGATATGGTTGTGTTAGTGCAAGCAGTCTCGTTGGGGAGATTGTTAGTACAAGCAGTCTCGTTTGTTTTGATTGATGACAAACATGTAACTTGATACATAACGTAAAATGTACAAGTTACTTGTAATCTTATTTTGTCTCAACATACATCCAACACCTCTCGACTTCTCAAGTCCTCGTATGATACAACACAGGTTCGTACATGTTTGTTATGTGGCATTATGATCAAACCCTTAACAAACCATTTAGAATGTTTAAAATACAGTTAGGTCATTAAGTATTTTAAAAGGTTAATCATTCTACTTAGAATCTCATTTTACACCTTTGAATAAACAAGTATTTTTACTTGTACATCATGTTTCCTAAGTTTAATAGGATAAGTACACTTTAGGTGTCAAACTAACATAATGCATATTGGTAAACATATATTAGTTAAGCTAGTATATACATATGACATACATATATACATTTACATTATTTATATTTTAATTCTTAAAATGGAAATATGTTCATGACATCATGGCATACATCATTTAGAGATCTTTAGATATCTTAGAAGATTTTGAAGATCATATGAATATATTACTTAGATCTTCACTCAATAAATCTTTGGAAAGATCATGGATAGATTTCATGTAAGATTTGATTTTGGAAATTTCTTGGAAAGATCTTGAATAGATTTCATGTAAGATTTGATTTAGGTAATATCTTGGAGAGATCTTGAAGCAATATAATTGACTTTGTAAGATTGTGCAAGATATGGAAAGATATGGAAAGATTTGTTAAGATATTAGCTGTCAGGTCCCGGCGGAACCAAACAGCATAAAGGGCGGATCCCTTTATTTGGATCCGCCAAATCCGTGGAATGTACAAAATGTTTTCCTATAAATAGTAGCCCATTGTTTACCCATAGTTTTTAAGAAACTAGAACACACATTCCCTCAACTCATTGCATACATTTAGATCAGTAGTTAATCATGTAGAATCACACATTAATCACCCTTTACATAATGATCATAATGTTACTAACTTTCATTATGTTGTAAGCATACACTTGTAATGATCCTGTGAAGCTAGCTCAGAGATCATGAGTCATCATCATAGCATACTTCCTGATCCACCATGAAGGTTAGGAGATCTTGAAGTCATCATCCACCAAAGCATTCCAACATATGAAGATTCAAGAGCACTTGACATCCTCAATGATTGAAGACTTCTTATTCAAGAAGTTCATGTAGATTTCATATGCATATATGAAGATCCATCACAACAATTTTAGGAAGCTTGTGATCTTCATCCATTGAAGGCTTTCTATCAATGTAAGTTCATTTAGATTAGCCATTCATATCCATGACCCATTTATGTCATGGATCATCATTGTAATCTATTCTTACAAGATTAGATGGTTTGTGTGTTTGTGCCATAAAACACAAGGTTTCTATGTTGGGCCATAAAACATAGCGGGAGTGGTTGTACCCTTGTAAAAGAACTAGCGGGAGTGGTTGTACCGTTGTAAAACACAAGGTTTCTATGTTGGGCCATAAAACATACATGTTATTTTCTTGTTGATAGGTGTGATTGTACTTGTTTATTTGTAATACATAAGTGTCTTGCCATGATACTTATTTGCTTGTTTATCAATTGCTTGTTTTATGCATAATAGGACATTTGCTAGATATTGTGCAATAAGTTGATAAACTGTGTTTGTTTCACTTATAGACTTAGATATTTTTGTTTGCATATGTTATGTGAAAACCTTGCATAACTTACTTAGGAATGAGAACTAAGTGAAACTAGTTTAGTGTCTTGAAAAGTATTGTCTTGCACAAACTTTAGCTCAAGTGTTAAAATATGAAAACATGTAGTATCTTTGAAAAAGGTGCTTGGTTCATTTGCTTCTAATCATGATGTTTAATGTATTTGTCTTGTCATAGGATAGAAACTTATCTTTGAATGATCATGTGAACTAACCGTGACAATGCAGGACGATAACATTTTGATGTTATCAAGTTTCCATGTTTAAGCCACTGTTTGGCTTAACATCCATTTATGGTAAGTTATTATCATTAGATTGATCTATGTGCAAACGTGTGTTAGAACCTGTGTTTTTGGTTTTAATCAATCACAAATAAGTAGTTGCATATGTTTTAGGACAATCTTCGGGAATTGAACGGGTATCGGGGATTTTGACATGTCCTCTGTTAAGAATTTCCATTTGGCGGAAATGGTGGAACCAAATTTATGGTTCCGTCTGTTGAAATCTTTGGCTCCACCTAAAATCAACTCACGGATTCCGCGGAACCAAAAACTGGGCTCCGCCTTTGTTATAACTTGGTTCCGCCAGAACTAACAGCTAGTTTTTCAAATTTTCGTTTAATTCCTCACTTAAGATCACTCACTTGTATCACTAGGATTATGTTCACTGATGTTCACTCAAATTAGGATTAGGACATTGATGCGTGGTTTTGCGACCTTACAACAGGTTTTACCTCTCGAGGGATCTCAAGAGGCTTACAACCCCACCAGGCAGTGTACCTGACCGATGTAGTATAGTGTAGTGGTAAGTAGGGGGGATTGATCGTTCTCCACAGGGAATAGTGTCGTTAGGACTGAAAAACTACTCTAATAGGTCTAAGGGTGAGAGAAGATTCTTTTTTTGTATTTTTATATTTTTATGAAAGCAAGTAAAATCTCGGGTTTGAAAGAGTGGGCGGAATTAGTTGCTAGTCAACTAACCCAAATAACTACGAATGCAAATAAAATAAAATAACAGAAAATGAAAAGGTTGATGAAACTTATATGGAGAGAAATGTGTTTACTTAGATTTCCTTACTCCCTAACTATCTTTTACCAGTTGATTAGTGTGTATTAATTGCGTGGATGACGGGTGTATTCCTTAATACCAATCGTGGGGTGGCGTACGTACTTCCCCAACTCTATGAGCTCCTACTTCACTCCTATGTCGAGCCGGCTAAGAAGCTCCTAACATGGGATCACTAGAATTCGCTCATGCATTAAATACAACCATAAAAACCTTAGTACGCATTGGTTCATGTTTCTTAAGACGTTCAAGCAAGTTACCGTATAGGAAGTTAGCCAGTTTTCTTAAGCCTAACATCGATGAACAATCATCCAATACAATTAATAACACACTAATAACCAACAATCAATAGCTAGGTTTCATTAGATCTAAGCAAACACAAGATAAATCTAGCCTAGCATGTTAATTAAAAGACAAGAACAAGATGTAATCAAACAACACATAGACATATTGAATGATTAAATAATAACTTATCTTCAATTAAACATGGGAGATCCAAGGGTATGAAAACCCTTAAAAATGGCAGAAATTCGTCTAGGGTTTCTCCTCCAAAATTACACACAATAAGTTCCACCCTAATGACAAAAAATTGCAAAACTATATATAGAGTTTAAGGGCTGACGGCGTCACGTTGTAGATCCTGACGCCGTCACCTCGCCGCTTTTAGGGTTCCCGGATGGCCTTCCTGACGCCGTCCCTCTTTAGTGCTCCAAAATCCTCTCTGGCCTATCAAGGGGTGACGCCGTCAGAATTGAGCTTGACGCCGTTCCTCTTTAGCTTAAGCCGTGATGGCCTTGATCATCTTAAAGGGTGACGCCGTCAGATTTTTCATGCAAAATTCTCTGGCTTATCATGAGTAATTTTCATATCCACCTCTTTTGCCAAGCCATGACGCCGTCTGGGCCAATACCTGACGCCGTCAAAGGTACTTTCTAGCATAATTTTGAGACTTTGCCGTTTTCTTCACCTTTATGCTCCAAAAACGTCCAAAATGCTTCCTTTTCCAGATTTCTTCTCAAAAGTACCTAAAATGACAAAAGGAACGATTTAGGGCAATATTTGATCAAATAAATACGATTTAGGGCTTAAATGACCCCCTAAAAGCGGTACACTTTTCGCTTCATCAGACATCTCACTTGCAACTATAGGATAATCATCTGTAACCATACTTTCAAATTTCACAAAAAGGATCCAAGGTACCTTTCTCTGTAAAGGAAGGAATCCGGAAATTTGTTCCTTGCAGTCCGTAGACCACTGATCATTTATGATAATTACACACATTCACTGCATCCACCTGTCCTTTACTTATCCATTAACTTGATTTGTAAATTAACAACTTCCTAACTAAACCAGACTCACAGTGTGCAAAGATATCACAGATTACAAACCCAACTCATGACTGATATTATCTTGTATTCATGAATGTTGCCTCACTTGGTTAACATGTCATCCTTCAAGACGAATTACATCGAGTCATAACTCAAACTTAGGTTATAGATGTAATTATCAAGTCTTGTCTTCCTTTTCTCAAAGTA
This sequence comes from Artemisia tridentata subsp. tridentata, assembly GCA_021014915.2. NCBI lineage: Eukaryota > Viridiplantae > Streptophyta > Magnoliopsida > Asterales > Asteraceae > Artemisia > Artemisia tridentata. Next base: position 43,790,150 of record CP139507.1, read on the forward strand.
GGATTGACAACTTTAGTATTTCGTCCAAAATATTCAAGTATATCTGACTTACGATTGTAGTCATTAAAAGTCATATCCTAAACAATCAACTCCCAAGTATTTTATATAAATGTCAACTTACTCTCAGCCTCTGCCTCCTCCGCATCTTCCTCATTAAATGGTACATTATCCTCAAAATCATCCCTACCAGGATACAAACCACCATCTTGATCCTCATACTCGTCGTCTTCCCCATCAGATAGATTGAACCTGCTTTTCTTGCCAAGTTTCTCCTATAAAAAATATGATAAAGACTTATCAATCATTACTGCCAATTTTACTTAAAAAAATACAATAAAACAAAAGGCCGAACATACACCAAACTTAGAAGCAATTAGGGAGCACCTCTCTACTAGCTAGCAACTAAAATCAAACAACAATATTTCATATAATTTGATTTCTAGAAAATTTCTACTTAAATCTTAATAATTGGAGAACTGTTATGTCCTTTCTTTTGCCAAATTTCAGTTATATGAATAAAAAGCCTGAAAGCAAAAACATGTTACCTCATGATCACAATCAACAAGTTGCTGCTCACTAAGGCTTTCAAGCTTCCCTGTAGCAAGGAAGTTTGCACCTTCCAACGCACCAGTTGTACTAAACGACCAGCATGACCCACAAGTACCTTGCAGATTTACATTCGCGCTTTTAGAACCAGCCAAATATTACATGACACCTGCCAAAATAAATAGGACTAGTTTCATATACTTTGTATCGTTCCAATTTTATCGTATGTCCCCGAAGGGACAATTTTATATACTTTGTATGATAAACAATGAGGAACATTGGATAAAGTTACGGGTATTTACTGACATATAACATTGTGAAAAAGGGAAATCTTTTAACCAAGTTTAATGACTAATCAGGGGTGTTTCGGTTTTCCTGGTATTGCTGTTTTATAGTCTGCTTGAGGTTTGCTTATTTAAGTGGTTATCTACACATCTACGTTTTGAATGAACTTATTATCTTACACAAACACAAAGACAGACACAAACACAAACACAATACACAAACACAAACACAATACACAAACATTGCCCATTGTAATGGTTGGCAAAATAAGAACAAGGAGGTTACCTGAGAATGGCTACTTCATGGCGGAATTCATCCTTCAATGCTTCATTCAGCGTCTCAGATCTTAGAATTTTTACAGCAACATCCTGACCAAGATACACTCCTCGGTGCCTTGACAAAATTAACAGGATACAGATATTAATCAAGATATTGACATGAAAACCAATGATATATAGCACAATTAAATTATAAGACACAATCGACTTACAAATCACCACAAGAACCAAACGCAACTTTTTCCCCTACTTTAAGTAATCTTATATCTATCTCTAACGGGCCAATTGAGTATTATTTCTGTAGGTGACTTGTTTTCGGTTGGAGGATTTGAGGAGATAGTGGTGGATTTGAAGCCGGAAACGATGGCGGCATAAGTAGGCCATTGGATGGGGTTGTTCTCCGGTTGCCCGAGATGGGAGGGTTCGATTGTGTATAAAATCAATCGACCGAAGATCAAATAAGAATGTGTTTAGGGTTTTAAGGTTTGTGAGAATATGAAATGGTTGTCTGTGTTGTTGGTGAGGAGAGTGTTGATATTTGGGATGGTCTGAAATATTTGGGAAGGAGGGCAGTTTGATTTTTGGGAAAAATTTAGGCGGGCCTGTGAAATGTGAAAAGTTGAGAAGAGGGAAATTTTATTTTGGGAAAAATTAAGTGCAACACATTTAGTCACTTTTAAATAATGTGTGACAAATTTGACTATATGATTTAGTCACTTTTAAATAATGTGTGACAAACTTGAGTATATGATTTAGCCACATACACAATTACTTTATGTGACCATATATGGATTTTGGTCACACTATTCGATTGTGTGACATATATTTGTCACATATGTATATATATAGTGTAACTAATGTTTCAAACTTATTTGTATCCGTCACACGTCCCAAATTATATGTGACTAAATAATCAAAATTTTTTTTTTTACAAGATACCTCTGGTCACGAAAATATTCAAATGTGTGACTGTAGCCTCAGTTGGAAAGACGAAATGTTCACACAAGTTGGATCAAGTGTGGCTGTTTCTTTTATTCTGGTACATTTAGTCACATAAAAATGTTACTGTGTGGCCGTTCGAAAAACAACATGTGTGACCAAATCCCATTTTTGTACTAGTGTAAAACACTTATCCTATCATAACTAGAACATTTGTTCTTCATCCCATCACATTCAGCTCCTAGGTTTCACAAACATAACTAAGCACTTGAACCACTAGTGAATCACAAGAATCAGTATCTATTCTTGTCATCTTCAACATTCATGTAACCTAAGTACACTTGTACTTTCACCATCATCCCATCGCATTCACTTTTGTGATATGACTCAGGCCTTAAGCTTTAAATCACCCACTAGTTATACCAACCAATGGATCATAAGAATTAGTCTTCATCCTTGTTGTCTTCAACATCCATAGTAAAACAAACTCCTACAACATCCCATTGAGTATATTGCTCAAAAAGCCCTTAATCCAACACTCGTTAAACAAACTCAACTATACTTTACCACCTATAGGATTAGAACCTTCACCATCAAATGAGCATGAAACTTACACTAGGTTTAAGTAGTATCACTTTCACAAGTTATCAAAGTATTGATAATGCTTTTAACTTTTGCATAAGTTTCATTAAACTTTAAATCAACATTTTAACAACATATGTTAAAATACAAAGCCAACCTCATGCACCCCAAGTGACAAAGACTCTTGAGGAGTATACATAAGAAACTCAAGTGAATTTTTTGTGTCATCCCCAAGTTTATTTAGGATAGGTCTATCCAATTCAAACACCTTGGACTCATATCCTCATTTAGGAAAACATGATGTTTCAGAAAACATTATGCTCAAATCGTGCGTTTAGTTTTTATCTTGTTAAAAGGATAATGTATATCCTATGCATCATTCTCTCCTTGCAACATGAACGGTTGTGTTACAAGAGATCTCATTACACCTCATTAGGTAAATGATCTTAAACAAACATCTGCAAGTTCTATGAACTAGAGCTTCCCCCTCATCGTGTCATACTTGTTTTCATAAGCATGATAATCTTACTTGTTGAAAGATACTTTATGTATCTATCTTCTTTCAAGCATATGTCATAACCAAGCCTTGCTCAAATCTTGCGCACACACAAGATCTATTAAAGTTGGTAACTTTACTTAGATTCTTGTTCCAAAGAACTTTCTTGAGAACATTCTCAATTTAACATATTCCATTATCACACGCAAACACATTTCTTGGTCTTAGACGATCAAATCACTTTCATAACACATACTCAACATAAAAGATGTTATCCATTAGATCATGCTATAACCTTAGATTCCAAACACAAGATTAAAATATGTTAACACATATTCTCGTGTAAAACATGACATTTTCATAACCTAAGATATAGTTGAGTCTCATTAAGTCATGTCTTGGTGAATTATCACCTTTTTATACTTCGATGGGCAAAAATAGGAATTCCTATCTTTCAGATATGAGAATGACTACTGGAGAACATATTGCACTAGAAACTCAATTTAACCTAATGGTTAAATTACTTCCAGCAGAGAAGTTGGGTATGTGGAATCACCCGTAAAAATGGTCGTGTTTAGCCTGAATTGAGCACCGCTAGTAATAGTCTCATATTCATTCTCCAACTTGAAAATTTTGTATTCCTATACTTGCCTAAAGTAAGTATTAAAATAAGATAATTTATCTTGTCTTAGGAATATTAATCAATCAAGTAGTAGATGTGATTTTTCTTAGTAAAATCACTTGCATTACACATATATGTGTTGATTACATGTTATGTGTTTGATATGTTTAAATGTCTTGACGTTATCATTTGATTGATAGTCAAATGTGTAAACCTTCGAAAGGTTTTGTCTACATGCTTATATATGTTTCATGCTACTAGATGTTAACATGATTTGCATGATACTTGTTATATGATATTTCTCAAGATTAACATGGTTCTTGTTAACTCACGATATGTCATTGTTAATACATGGTGTTAGATAGCTCCTGTCTTTAGTTGACATTCATTGAGTTTTTTTTCTTTCATAGGATAGTCTAAATGATGCATGCTTCCTAAATGTCATAATGATTTGCATGAATCTGTAGTCTCACTTCTCTGTCACAATATTTGTTTGCCATGTGTGCACTTTGTCAAAGTGGTTTTTGTATGATGAACATTTAGAAGTCATTCTATTTTACACAAAGATCATTGTGTTAATTAATGGGTAAGTATGCTTAAGTAACTAAGCCTAAACATCAAAACAATTTCACAATGTAGTATATCAAACAATGTCATGCTCTCTTGCAATATGATTATTTGTCTTGATGCTATGTGGTAGCTTTTTGTCTAGTAGGTGAATATTTGTTTATATAAGATGTTATGATAATCACATCTTTTGTCATTAACATGTTTGTATTTGTAGGTTGATAACAAATTACTTGTTATCTCACCTTGTTATGCCTATTTTGCATAATTGTAATCCCTTTGTTGCTAATTAGTTTAGTAATATGTTTATGGGACCCATTCTCTTACATATAGCTTTTGAAGCTACTAGGATTAAGTTTTAGAGGCTTGAAATTTGTGTTTGCGTATCTTTCAATCGACCTCCTTCCAAATAGCAGTATCTTTCAATCGAAACCACATGCCTCGTCATGCGATTATCTCGCATTGATAGAGAAGAGCTATATGACTTCAAGGATGAAGTTCGTTGTATGCTAACCAAAAGCATTACCAAGCTCATCGCTCTCATTAACCTACAACACTCTCTTCATTACAGATTATGTTGAATGTCCACCAATTAAGGGGGAGAGAAATTCATTCACATAATTGTCTTTTCGCATTAAAGAACATGTACTCATGTTTCTTACATCCTCAAATACCAACATATAGGTTCACACCATTTAACCTAACATCACAGTCTTGTACCAATACCTTGTCAAGTGAAAAACACATCATGTGTTTAACAAACCTCTTAAACGAGAACCATTAAATCTCTTTAGACTTTGACTAGGATTAGTGAAACCAAATCTGTAGTTATAAGTAAATGGACCTTAGCTTGAACCTTCGTTTGATAAAAAACGACAAAACATGACCAAATCAATTCTGGTCCCACAGTACCCTTTGACAAGAAGGACGGAACCAAAGATTTGGTTCCGCCCAATCCGCGGGTACCTGAGTAAGTTTTTAGCCACTTAAACCAAACAACCCTCTCGTAACCAACGAGTCTAGGATTTTCACCTTAATCTCACAACTTCATTATCTAAGAACACCATCATAGGATCTCATCCTTTTTATTCTTGATACATATCAAGCAAGTCATTGTCAGTGCAAACAGAACCGTCATTCTCAACACGTTGGTCCAACCAACACTCTCATCATATGATGTCATTTTATCCGCATATAGGTATCTAGTATTTCTAATTGTTGCATATGGAATTTCTATTCCTAAGTGATCATTGTCGTCACTTCCTCTTATTTTCATTCGAGCATTTATTATGGCACGATTCATCATCTTTGGTAGATGATAATATCATAACCTTAACCATCTTCAATACTCTTATAGCATTTGCTATACATTAGAGTTTCTGAATTCATTGCTTTCATTATAACCACCTCCTTCCATCACCTCTTTCACTAATCATCAACCCCATGGATTAGCGAAAAACCTACTTGCATCAACCTTTAGTTATCACTAGTAAACTAACACCAACACTAGCATCACTCACTTTAACTCCACTTCATATCCTCCTCATAGGCATTGTTTTGTGATTGTAATTCTTATTAGAAGATTACACACTTTATAACATGGTTTACTAGATAATCACAATATCACAATTGGTATGACATGGTTTGCCAAATAATCATAGTTCTCTGACTTAAGTTGCTTGTGATTAGATTATTGATATGTTGCATCATATTTTTCTTTGAGATAAAATATATTGCACTAACCATTTCATTGTAGGTTCATCAACATATACGCTCGATCGTATATAGCATACTCATCTAAGGATGAAGTTTGCATCGATTATTTGTCGTCTTTTATTGTAGGTGCCTATCAACGTCCTCAAACCAGGAGGAATATCTATCAAGCACTATTATTGCATCGTCTATACACTTGGTCGTATATGACATATATGTCTTAAGACATAGTCTCTATTGTGCTAATTTTTGTTTTGTAGGTTTATCTTGACGCTCTAAAGCAAGGGGGAGCTTTCGTCAAGCATTGTTAGAATGCATCATACACACGCATCGTTGTATATCACATACTAACCTTTATTTTGTAGCATCTCTTATCCTTGGATCATATACGTTGGTACTCTAGCAACGGGGAGTATTGATTAAGGGGGAGCTACAGTCAAGGGGGAGCATGCTCGCATTCTTAAGAATTCTCATTCTTCGACACACTTTTGTGTTTCGACAAAAAGGAGGAGATAGGCCAACATAGTCCAACATAGCTTACCCACGTGTATCGTTGGCTATATGCATTTCATTCATCATGCATTTTTCATATAATTTTTGTGTTGCACAACACTAACCTTGATGTAGGTTAAGGATCTAAATTTGATCCATGGATCCGCTAACAACCTAGGGGACGCAACAACCATAGGAGATTGGAGTAGTCTATTTAACTTCACTAGGGATGATGCAAGCTCGCCATTTCGGGGAGAAATGAAGTTAACTCCAAGGACACACCCTTTTTGTTTCGACAAAAGGGGGAGAAAGGTGTAAACGAAGAAAGTAATAGGGGAGAAGAGTTGAGAAAGGTGTAAACGGAGAAGGTAATGTTAAAGGTAGTACTGACACAAGTAACTTTTTACATTTTACTTTCTATCACGTTTACATATTTTGTCATCATCAAAAAGGGGGAGATTGTTAGTGCAAGCAGTCTCGTTGGGGAGATTGTTAGTACAAGCAGTCTCGTTTGTTTTGATTGATGACAAACATGTAACTTGATACATAACGTAAAATGTACAAGTTACTTGTAATCTGATTTTGTCTCAACATACATCCAACACCTCTCAACTTCTCGAGTCCTCGTATGATACAACACAGGTTCGCACATGTTTGTTATGTGGCATTATGATCAAACCCTTAACAAACAATTTAGAATGTTTAAAATACAGTTAGGTCATTAAGTATTTTAAAAGGTTAATCATTCTACTAAGTTACTCATTTTACACCTTTGCATAAACAAGTATTTTTACTTGTACATCATGTTTCCTAAGTTTAATAGGATAAGTACACTTTAGGTGTCAAACTAACATGATACATATTGGTAAACATATATTAGTTAAGCGAGTATATACATATGACATACATATATACATTTACATTATTTATATTTTAATTCTTAAAATGGAAATATGTTAATGACATCATGGCATACATCAGTTAGAGATCTTTAGATATCTTAGAAGATTTTGAAGATCATATGAATATATTACTTAGATCTTCACTCAATAAATCTTTGGAAAGATCTTGGAAAGATCTTGGATAGATTTCATGTAAGATTTGATTTTGGAAATTTCTTGGAAAGATCTTGGATAGATTTCATGTAAGATTTGATTTAGGTAATATCTTGGAGAGATCTTGAAGCAATATAGTTGACTTTGTAAGATTGTGCAAGATATGGAAAGATTTGTTAAGATATTAGCTGTCAGGTCCCGGCGGAACCAAACAGCATAAAGGGCGGATCCCTTTATTTGGATCCGCCAAATCCGTGGAATGTACAAAATGTTTTCCTATAAATAGTAGCCCATTGTTTACCCATAGTTTTTAAGAAACTAGAACACACATTCCCTCAACTCATTGCATACATTTAGATCAGTAGTTAATCATGTAGAATCACACATTAATCACCCTTTACATAATGATCATAATGTTACTAACTTTCATTATGTTGTAAGCATACACTTGTAATGATCCTGTGAAGCTAGCTCAGAGATCATGAGTCATCATCATAGCATACTTCCTGATCCACCATGAAGGTTAGGAGATCTTGAAGTCATCATCCACCAAAGCATTCCAACATATGAAGATTCAAGAGCACTTGACATCCTCAATGATTGAAGACTTCTTATTCAAGAAGTTCATGTAGATTCCATATGCATATATGAAGATCCATCACAACAAGTTTAGGGAGCTTGTGATCTTCATCCATTGAAGGCTTCCTATCAATGGAAGTTCATTTAGATTAGTCATTCATATCCATGACCCATTTATGTCATGGATCATCATTGTAATCTATTCTTACTAGATTAGATGGTTTATGTGTTTGTGCCATAAAACACAAGGTTTCTATGTTGGGCCATAAAACATAGCGGGAGTGGTTGTACCCTTGTAAAAGAACTAACGGGAGTGGTTGTACCCTTGTAAAGAACTCGACATCTAGCTTAGTGTCGGAAATTGTATAGGCGACGTTAGGTTGGTTCTACCTCGAACTAGAACCCGGTATTTAGCTTTGTACCGGAAAAAGTTTAAGCGACGATTGTAAGGTTTTCTTCACCGAGAAGGGAGCTTGTTGATCTAGTGAAGTAACTCTCGAGTTGGGTACTCGGGGAGTGGAGTAGGGCGGAGAGGAGCTCCGTGACCGAACCACTATAAATCATCGTGTTCGGTTTGCGCTTTCTTTTACTTACTACTTTACTTTTATGTTTGCTTTATGTGATTGCTTGTGTTGTGATTAGTTGATGATACTTATGTGACAACATGTTTTAACTTATGCAAGTTATAAACATCTTTCATATTAGAACAAGGTTAAACGGATATTTGATACAACAAGTTTTAAGATTTTAAAACAATAACGTATTCACCCCCCCCCCCTTTTACGTTTTCACAGGTTGTACATGAGATGTTTAACGAATGAGCCGAGGTGATATGGTTGTACACGAGATGTTTAACGAATGAGCCGAGATGATATGCTTGTACATGAGATGTTTAACGAATGAGCCGAGATGATATGGTTTGTTGGGAATTCTGCTAAGGAAGAATTCTACTGATGGTTACTGCTGATGGAATCTGCTGAAGTGTTGGATTCTGCTGATGACTTGTTTCTGCAGAAGTAGAGATTCTGCGTAGTTTGTTTCTGCTAATATAGATATTCAGTGTACTTTGTTATTAGTTTGGATATGCACGAGTTTTATTAGGAAATTATATAGCATATTTTCTATTAGTGTTTAGATATACGTTTCTTGTGAAACGGTTTAGGGTTTCTAGTGAAACGGATTTAGGGTTCCTTATCTATAAAAGGAACACGTTATTATGTATGATGTACGAGTTTAGAAAAACAAATTCTTAGTATTAATAAAAGATCCATAGAGGATCAATCGTTTTTAGTTATTTGTGTTTGATGCGTGGTTTTGCGACCTTACAACAGGTTTTACCTCCCGAGGGATCTCAAGAGGCTTGCAATCCCCACCAGGCAGTGTACCTGACCGATGTAGTATAGTGTAGTGGCAAGTACCGGGGGATTGATCGTTCTCTAGGGGAATAGTGTCGTTAGGATTGAAAAACTACTCTAATAGGTCTAAGGGTGAGAGAAGATTCTTTTTGTATTTTTATATTTTTATGAAAGCAAGTAAAATCTCGGGTTTGAAGGAGTGGGCGGAATTAGTTGCTAGTCAACTAACCCAAATAACTACAATTGCAAATAAAATAAAATAACTGAAAATGAAAAGGTTGTGGAACTTATATGGGGAGAAATGTGTTTACTTAGATTTCCTTACTCCCTAACTATCTTTTACCGGTTGATTAGTGTGTATTAATTGCGTGGATGATGGGTGTATTCCTTAATACCAATCGTGGGGTGGCGTACGTACTTCCCCAACTCTACAAGCTCCTACTTCACTCCTATGTTGAGCCGGCTAAGAAGCTCCTAACATGGGATCACTAGAATTCGCTCATGCATTAAATACAACCATAATAACCTTAGTACGCATTGGTTCATGTTTCTTAAGACGTTCAAGCAAGTTACCGTATAGGAGGTTAGCCAGTTTTCTTAAGCCTAACATCGATAAAAAATCATCCAATACAATTAATAACACACCAACAACCAATAATCAATAGTTAGGTTTCATTAGATCTAAGCAAATACAAGACAAATCTAGCCTAACATGTTAATCAAAAGACAAGAACAAGATATAATCAAACAACACATAGACATATTGAATGATTAAATGATTACTTATCTTCAATTAAACATGGGAGATCCAAGGGTATAAAACCATTAAAAATGGTAGAAAATTCGTCTTAGGGTTTCTCCTCACAAAGTTGCACACTAATGACTAAAAATTGCAAAACTATATATAGAGTTTAGGGGCTGACGGCGTCACATTGTAGGAGGTGACGCCGTCACCTCGCCGCGGCTAGGGTTCCCGGATGGTCTTCCTGACGCCGTCCCTTTTTAATCCTCCAAAATCCTCTCTGGCCCGTCAAGGGCTGACGCCGTCAGAATTGTGCTTGACGTCGTCTCTCTTTAACTTAAACCGTGACGACCTTGATCACCTTAAAGGGTGACGCCGTCAAAATTTCCATTGTAAAACTCTCTGGCGCGTCACGTGTATTTTGTCATATCCACCTCTTTTGCCAAGCCGTGACGCCGTCAGGAGCAATTCTTGACGCCGTCATGTGTACTTTTCCAGCAGCATTGGAGACTTTGTCGTTTTCTTCACTTTTATGCTCCAAAAACGTCCAAAATGCTTCCTTTTCCAGATTTCTTCTCCAAAGTACCTAAAATGACAAAAGGAACGATTTAGGGCAATATTTGATCAAATAAATACGTTTTAGGGCTTAAATGACCCCCTAAAAGCGGTACACTTTTCGCTTCATCAAATACCCTTACACTTGAGATTTGCTTGTCCTCAAGCAAATGCGCTTTTATTCTAATCAAAATACAAGTTAGGGGTCATTTAATGCTAATATAAAAGTAATTACAACAAATAGTCGTTCCACTTTAATCATAATAAGCACGGAGATTACAAACTAGCACCTCACAAGTAGTGTTTAGATACTCACATCTCTCAGGTGTCATAAAAGTATATCTCATAAATGAAAATGGATAATATCTCTCACTACCTGTCATAGCAAATAGATTACCATAGGCTTGGGAAAGGGTCAAAAACCTCCTCCACTAGGCGTAAGCACCTAAGATAAACTATCAAAGAGGGCTTTTAAACGGGTTATAACGTTAGGTGTAGGGATATGATAAACACGGATTTGTTGGATAAGGGATATTTTACTGGTGGCGAGTTAAAGATCTTGATTAATTACATGTACAATATGGCGTTGCTAAGCCAAGACTAGACTCGACTTAAGCTAATGAAAATAAAATAATAAAAAGATAAAATAAACATAAAATGAAACGGGATGGTAGTCCGTATGTTTTTTTCTCCTTTTCTTTTTCTCATTTTTTTGTATTTTTCTTGATTTTTTCGATTTTTTTTTTCATTCACTCTTGCCCTACCATCCGAAATAATACATCATAGGGGCCTCGGTTCTCCCCTTACACTTGAACTTTTACATAACTTTACAATTAACTATTCTAATGACTCGAATTAAGATAATCGAAACACTTGGAGTACTTTTAAAATATTTAGCACATATGGGGGTAATAATGTTGTTCTTCCCCATTACTCCATTACACTAGTACTTTACCCATGAGTCCCAATCGTCCCAAAACAATATGTGCAAGGATATGACTCGACTTAGCAACCATGTAATCAATTAGATAATTAACTTGGGGTTTAAACAAATGTTGTCACAATAATGCACTAAAGATGAGTGCATACAAGGTAGGCTAAGGCGATTTGGGTGTACATTTAAGTGGGTGTAACAAATTCTTCCTTTAAGTAAAATGCTTAAAGTTAGAAACGAAAAGATAGGCTTTGAGGGGTGTACTAGGGGTATCGTGTACTAAAAATGAGTACAACGCAAAGGGTGTGGGAGAATTACTTGACCAATGTAGCCAATGTAATTATAACAAAAACACAGGTGTAAAACAATGGGTTAATCCTAATGCCTCTTATCATGTAGTAAATCTAACTACACGAATGTAGTCTCACTTGTGGCCTCGGAATGGTCCTAACGCAAGTTCTAGAATCTAAGTGCTACCGGTACACACATCATAGCATAAATGCTTTTCCTACCAATTCTAGGGGCGAACCTCACATATTTGGGGTTGGAAAATTTTTTTAGTGGTACGGTTTTTGTGCTAGTCATATAACTCCTATCCGTGAGACGCTCATTAAGATCAAAGTTTCACTCCTATATGTTGTAAAAAAAATTAAAATTTGGAACTAAAATTGCCCTAACAAGTATTTATCTCAGTTTTATTACACATCTACCATCAAGCAAACGAAAAATCAAGTGTAATAGCATTCTCTAAAGTATCGTACTTTACCCCCCTTTACACTTAAGATGAACATTGTCCCCAATGTTCAAATAACAAGATGTAAAAGTAAATAAGGTAAAAGAATGAAATCAAATACTCCCCTGATTCGCTCGGTGGATAAAGAGGTAACATGGTTAGATCTTCTTTCAAGGGAATGTTGAAGCTCCAAGACTAATGCATCGCCAAAAGCTAGATTCCACATACATTTCCTTGTCCAAAATAACCTGTTAAACCTGAGAAAACAAACACGAAAACCTGCATAACATCGGCGGGATAAATCTATATAAGGATATAATGCTTGTGGAATGATTATTTTGCAGATTCCTGGAGTTTATAAGTTAGAGATTTAATAAAAACTTTTTATGATTCTGGTAGAAAAACAAAATTTTAAAAAATTTCAGAAAATTAAAACCTGACGCCGTCAGGTTGTAATGCCTGACGCCATCAGAAATGATCTGACAGAATTCTCATGTTAAGTTTCCGGAAAATTTCTGGAAAAACCTATACCTTACTTCTTGGAATTCCTGCAAAACATCATTATGACTCGATACAAGCATTTGACTCAAACAATTACTAATATGTATGTTAATTTAATATTGTTATGATTCATGTTCATTTGTTCTAATAAACCGATTTAGATTTCCCTTACACTTATCTTTTGCAAAATACGTTTATATGTAGTTAAGACGAAGTTAAAAACAAGATAAAGCATTTTCACAATTTAGTTTTGAACATGAATCAATAATAATAAAATTTAAACATACATACAGAAGCAAATAAAATCGAACAAACAAATAAATAAACACACAAAGCAAATAAAGCTTGGGTTGCCTCCCAAGAAGCGCTTTTCTTTATTAACGAGTCTTGTAGCTAGACTCAAAGTCACGTACATTACGTGATTCCATCATTCATCACGGTTTCGAGGTTCCCATTTGATTTTCTATCAGAATCACTTTCATAGTAAAGGTATTTCGGGTCCTCGAGATCAAACGGATTGTTTTGGTATTTAGAACTAAGCTCCTTAACATGCTTAAAGAATCCACTCGACAGGTCAAAAGTGTCCTTACATCCTCTTCTCACATCATCATCACATAACACGAGTTGGGAACTTAACCCATCGAGCCCTCCATAATCAATCTCCTTGAATTCTCTCATCTTGTAAGGTGTTTGGTATGAGATTTCCCTAATCCCATCGGTGAAAGTCATGATCCCATTGAGCTCGTCCACAACCAAGCTTGTGGCCTTGCAAAAAGGTGCCCCGAAAACAACTTGTGATAACCTGGGATCGATGTACTTTTCGATATTATCAACGATTGCGAAGCTCATAGTGAATGTCATATTTCCTACAAACACCTGTACATCATCATCTATGCCAATGTCATCCTTCCCTTTATGAATCATCCCCCATCTACAAATGTTGTTATAATGAAACAAGTACATCACATTTTTGGGTAAACATGTGTCAATGTAAACATTATAAAAATGCTTGTGACCAATCATGCAAGGTATTTTGAGATTATTCGGATCACGTCGCTTAATTCGGCCAGGCCTTCTACCGTGTAGCCCCCATGTGTTGTAAATTGCTGATGGTTGATACTCATACACTCCTTCACTGCCATCCCGAAAAATCACTTTCCTGACACCATCGGTAAATAATGCACTACTATTATCCTCATCGAGTATCACTCCCGTTGCTTTTATGAATGGTTTG